>CM051455.1:59494167-59566627 GCA_028274465.1 Plantago ovata
GAGGGGGGGATGATTTCAAGAAGCTCTTTGTGTTGTATGTTTGTGGGGTGTTCTTGGCACCATTTGGCCTGTTGCTGTTGTTGATCAGAAGCTGTTGGCAGCTGTTGAGAACGTTAAGAAGATTAAGACATATGACTGGTGTAGTTTTTTTGTCTGACAGGCTCGTTTCTGTTCTGCAGTTAGAGTTTTAAAACTTCGGAGTTTAATGCTATGAGTGGATGCCTCTGGGTTCTTTTGGTTTGTTACTTGGAGAGGTTTGGTGAGACAACGGGTTCAAGTCGGTCGCCTCCCTTTGATTCAGCACTGAATATGGTCTGATATCGGAGAGGATCGAGTATGAGAAAAGAATGAGGTTTTTGGTAATATATTGCGTGATACCACCAGCTATCCTCTTACAAGAGACTTCCTGGTCAAGGTGCTGTGTATTATGTCCGAAGAGGCTAGAGACGAATCTTCTGTTATGGTATGTTTTTTTTTTTTTTTTAATTATTTTTCTGTTAGTTGTGTGACATGTTTTCATTGGAGGTTTTGTGTCATATCATGGGATATAACTTTGTTTTTTATGGAAGTTTTTTTATTATCAGAGAAATTTGTAGTTACTGCATGTAGATGATATGATGATGTGTATAGTTGATATTATGGTGTATATAGTTCATGATATCATGGGGTATATTGTTGAATTTTTTGTTATGTCAGAAATTGAAGTTACTGCATGTGTATAGAATTTCATGGGGTTGTAGGTGATATTATGGGTATATAGTTGATAATCAATGGGTATATGGTTGATATTATGGGGTATATTGGTGATACCTGTGTATATTTTGAAGTTTTTCTTATGTCAGAATTTGAAGTTACTGCATGTGTATAGGATTTCATGGTGTATATGGTTGATATTATGGGGTATATAGTTGATATCATGGGGGGTCTCTTGTTGATACATGGGGTATAGTTGATATCATTTTTTTTTTCCTTCTTTACATCCTAGTGTTTCTTGTTCTCTCACTGGTTTGCTTATTTTGCTTTTTTTTATAGACTGCTGAAGAGTCTTGGAAAATTTCATGAATGATATTGAGAATGTTCGCGTGCTCATCTTGAAGGATGCAGAAGTGTGGTTCTGGTGGTCAGGAATTGGATGATGTACTAGAACCATCGCAGAGTTGGTTTACTCAAAGTTTTATGATGATCCTATGCTTCATTCATTTGTTGACAATGTTTGTGTTGAATTGAAGTCGAGGATTGGGGAGTCGATTAGAGCATCTCAGCATGATTCACCTAGTGATTCATTTGTTCCTGCCAATTTGAATGAGAGTCCGACTCAGGTTGATAATAATGAAGGAACCAGTGGTATGGAGAAGGAATTTGAATATTAGATGATGTGTTGTATCCTGAGAAGCTGAAGAACATTGATGTTTCTCTACTAGCGAGAAATGTTAGGCTAGAGGTTAGAGATGCAGGTGGGATGCATGAGGATATGATCAGAAACGGAAGAAATTGTTGAGGGTGATGGACTTTGGTGACTGGGGGTGATCAGAATTGTTGTTCTTGATATGAATGAGCTTGGTGGTGATGCAGTTAAGAAGGGCGAGAAAGAAGTTGTTTTGGAGGAGCTTGGTGGTAATTCAGTGAACAAGGGGGAGAAGAAAGTTGATGTGGAGGAGGAAGTTGTTGGTGATGCAGTGAACAAGGGGGAGAAGGAAGTTGATGTGGAGGAGGAAGTTGTTGCTGATACAGTGAAAAATGTGGAGAAGGAATTTGTTGTGGATGAGGAAGTTGTTGCTGATGCAGTGAAAAATGTGGAGAAGGAAGTTGATATGGAGGAGCATGGATGTTCTAAGGTTGATATGGCTGTTGTTGTTGTAGAGAATCCTATGATTGGATCTTCAGGTAAGGAAGTTGATGAGGATCATGGATCTGATGATAGTCAGAAGCTCATGGACGATGAAGTTTTGCTTCTACATACTAGTAAGAAGGATATTCAAGGGATTGAGGTGGATTTAGAGGTTCGGGCATTGTTCATTGATAGGTTCCCCAACTATTCTTTTCATGAACTTGGATGTTTTGATGATTGTGGTGAGTTGATGATTCTCTTGTGTTGGGGTCTGCCGTTATGAGGGTGATTAAGAAGTATATAAAGGGCGTAAATGATATGAGATCTTACAGAAAAGAAGTGGCTGACTATTTGTTCTTCATAACTGAGGATAGCAGGTTTTTTTTTTTTTTTTATTTTCTGTTTCTGTGTTCTACATTATATCATGGGATGTTTTAGCTGATATCATGGGATATAACTTTGTTATCATGGGTGTTTTTTCTATTACAGTTCATGTAACTTTTGTGTTTCCCTATATCATTTTTTTTTTTTAATGTAGGATCAAGGGAAAGTTTGTTGATATGGGATTAAGCTATTTCATGTATGGAGATAGCATTAGGACGTTGTGTCCTAAGAAGAGGATTTGCACAAGTGTTATTGATTGCTGGATCCGAAATTTGAATTTTACCGAGCTTATCCTCCGTCCTAAGCCAGGGATGCACCGAATGTGGTTATCAATCCATATTTCTGTATGTGTCTGACTGCTTTTTTTTTTTTTTTTTTTTTTTTCTTGCGTTTGATGTTTGTCAATCAATTATTAATCGTAGTTAATCTGTTTTTTTAGCATCCATGGAGGAAGTTGGCTCATGCGTTTGATGAAGATGAAAAAGAAAGACTTCAAAAGGAGCTTAGTGATAACAGTGTTAAGTTTAAGGACAAATATTTGTTCCAGATGTTGGAAATGATGTTCTACTCCTTCAGAAGTGTTCTTGGGCCAGGAGATGTTGATATTAGAAGTGTAAAACTGGTAAGTTGCTATGTTTTTTTTTATTAAGTTATGTTTTTTAATTTTTGAGATCCTGATATATATTGTCTGATATGATGGGGTATATTAGTTAAATCATGGGGTTATTGTCTATATCATGGGGTATATTAGTGAAATTATGGAGTATATTGTCTGATATGATGTGGTACATTAGTGAAATCATGGGGGTATATTGTGTGATATCATTGGGTATTTTAGTGAAAACATGTGGTATATTAGTTTTTTTTGTGTTTCAGATCTTACTGTTGAGATCATGGGATATGTATCCAATCATGGGATATATTGTTGATATCATGGTATATTTGCTTTTTCTGTAGTTCTTTTTCCCGTTGATAGCTGGGGATCATTACACTTGCTATGTGGTGAATATGGAATTGAAGAGAGTGCAGTATCTTGATAATAGGAATACTGATCCATTGGCCGTTGAAAGTTTTTACATTGTGTTGGTAAGTTATTTTTGTATCATGGCAAATTGATTATATCATAGCATAGTTTATGTTACAGTTCATTTTTTTTAATTTTTTTTGTTGCCTTTTTTTTCTCTTTTTGTAGAAGGAAGTTTTCACAGAGTGCCTTGTTGAAAATTCTTTGCGTCGTGATGGAGATATTAGGGATTTTACATTGGAGAAGATTCCTTTTCATTGGATTAAGACTGAAAAAGATACCGAGGACTGTGGTGTTTATCTTATGAAGCACATGGAGTTGTTTTATGGAAGGCTTTTTGATTTCCCGCGCTTTTACAAGGTACTGTTCTTGTTTTCATATATTTTTTTTCAATGGACTGTTCTTGTTTTCTGGATATATATGTTGTGTATATGTTATGTAGTTTTAAACTGTATTTTTTAATTTAGGTTTCGTCGAGAGAGGTGCTTAGGGCTGAAATTCTTGCAACGCTGGCTTTGTCGAAATTAAACTCGGCGCTTCCATCACTGAAGGAGAAAGTTGCTGCTTTTTATTAATAACAAAGCAAGAATCAGTGACAATGTAAATCACAATCCAAGGTCTCTACATACTCTTCTCAGGATTCAGTATAAGAAAGTTACTGATAAACATGAGAAGGAGGAAATGGAGAAGAGAAAGGTACTTGAAGAGCAAAGGAAAGCTGAAGTTGAACGTGAAAAAAAGAGATTACTGATGCTATTGCAGCTTCCTTGGTTGATGGTGATCCTAAAGTTGATACAATCCAACAAGATCCTAAAATAGTATGATAGGTTTCTTTTTCTAGTTAAAGACATGGTATATTTGTTAGTTAAATCATTGGATACTTTATACCTTTTACGGGATATTAGATCATGTAGTTTTTTCTGCTTTTGGATCATGGTATATTCGGTGATATGATCAAGTTATATTTTGTCCTGTTTTTCATGTTTTTTGATTTCATGGGATTTTTAAGTTAAATGATGGGATATTAAAGTGAAATCATTGGACGTCATAGTATAATCATGGATGTTAGTAAATCATGGGACTTGAAAGTGAAATCATGGCATGTCATAGTAAAATCATGGGATGTCATAGAAAAATCATGGGATGTTATAGTAAATTCATGGGACTTGAAAGTGAAATCATGGGATGTTTAAAATGAAATCATTGGAAGTTAATGTTAAATCTTTGTATACATAGATGAGGAAAACATCCTTGTTAAGTAAGATAGGTGATTTCATATCATGGTGTTATAGTAAAATCATGGGATGTTTTAGTAAAATCATGGGATGTGAAAGCGAAATCATGGGATGTATGAAGTGAAATCATGGATGTGAAAGCGAAATATGGGATGTATGAAGTGAAATCATGGCATATGTAGTTGATATTGTGGTAAACATTTTAGTAATTTCTTTCCTGCCTGTTGTTTTGAGTTGTTGTTATGATAAAGGAAAATCATGGGATGTTTAAGTGAAATCTTGGGGTATTTTTGTCTAACTTCATGTGGTATAAGAATAAGGCATGTATGAGTATGACTTGCAACAAAACAATGTTAATATATATATATATAAGATATATGTCTGAGAAAACATAACATAGGATTAATGTATATAATTTGTAAAATGAAATAAGATGAGTCGTTATAGGAAGAATTACATAGTTCTTGCTATAAATCATATCAAGTGTTTGTCCGGCGGTACTTCAAAGTGTGTCTTTTCTTCCATTGCTCTTTTCTTGTTCTGTTGTCTTTCTAGAAATGTCTTTGGCCTTTGTTTTTTCCTCCCTTTTGTAGCACATTGTGTGGGGTTTAGAACAATTGGTTTGGCACTAGTGTTCGGGGCAGCAGTTTCTGTTGGTATGTCGGACTCTTCTTCTGTGGCATGTAGTTGAATTGTGTTGAATCTATAAGATTGTTTATTCCCATCAAGGCTTGATTGTATGCATCTTCTACTATCTTTCTGGCTTCATTTTTCCTTCTGATTTGATAATGAGTTGATTGAAGCTCCTGTTCATTGACTGTCTCCATGCAATGCATTCCTGTTTTCATATAATGTGATGTTATATTGAAATCATGGCATGTCAAAGAGATATCATGGGATGTTAAAGTGAAATCATGGGATATATAGATGATATGATAGAAAAGAAATGAAGATTTTATTATACCTGTGCATTCTTGTTTGTGCTGTTGGTATGTACAACACGGTCCCATACCCTCGCTTTAGATGTTCTTGTCCAGCGCTGTAGTATGTACTTCTCGGGTATGCGTTTTATGTTATTTTTGTCCATAACACGGAGGCAATGTTGGCATAGCCAGCCAACCTCTTCAAGTGTCTACATTTACAGCTCACTTCGATCTCACCAGATGGATGCCTAATGAATAGAACACCATTAATGTCTTCTGGATCATCATCAGGGTAGACATCATACAAAATCTTGTCGCCAATTGTTACAGATTCAACAGCTGTAGTCTCTAGTCCTTTTCTAAATTGTCTTTGTAAGTACTTGAAGATTTTGAGTGTGTATATCTGCAGATAAAAACATGTGAGAGATATCATGGGATATATAGTTGATATCATGGGATATATAGTTGATATTATGGGATATATAGTTTGAGATATACCTCAGCAGCATGCTTGACAAGAGCATTGTTAGAGTTCAGTCTTGGCCTATTATGAGTGTTCTTGTGCTCTTTATGCTTCTCATTTGATCTCCAGCGGTTGATCACTACATCGAAGAGTCTGAAGAATTGTGTGAGAGATGTATTTTGTTGGCTCTGAATGAAATTGCATTGTTTGTACTCTCACTCCTTTGAGTAGATAGGATTCCAGCTGAAAAGAAGGGCTTGCTTAGGGCAGGTGACCACTTCTCTTTTAGAGAATACAGTTGATCGAACCAAGATTCATTTTCGAGCTCAAACTCACAAATCATTCCAGAGAAGTATTCTTCAAATTCTTCTTCATTTGACAACCCATAGATGCATATATTGAAAACTTCATTGAATTTGTCATTATGCCTAAGCTTCGAGCAGTTTTTTAATGCATTTTGGTACAAGTGCCAAAGACACAGCCTGTGTCTGGTCTCATCTCCAAAACCTACACAAGATTAAATAATGGACAGATTATTCATGTGCTTATATATTAAATCATGGGGTATATTGGTTAAATCATGGGGTATTTTGATGAAATCATGAGATATAACAGTTGAAATTATGGAAGATTATTCATGTTCATAGAGTTCATATGATGTAGTATATTGTTCATGTAATGTAGTATACAGTTCATATAATATAGCATACATTTTCATTTTTTTTTTTTTTTTGTGTGTGTTAATATCTTAAAGTAGATATCATGGGAGATTTAAGCAATATCATGCGACGTATAAGTCATAACATAGTACCTGAACAATGGCTTTTGCAATTGCTGAATCTTGATCAGTGAAGATTGTAATTGGCTTCTTATTATCCATGGCTTTCATGAACTCTTCCATCAACCAGATAAATGATGTAGCTTGCTCATTGGCAATGAATGCACAAGCAAACATTACATTGTTCCAGTGGTTATTTACACCAACAAACGGTGCACAAATTAGTCCATATTTGTTGGTCCTGAATGTGGTGTCAAATATCATGACGTCACCATAAGCTCATAGTCGTTCTTCATCATCGAGTCCCTCCAGAAAAGGCTGCACATTTTACCCTCGTCATCCAACTTGTGTGAGTAGTAGAACTGCGGATCCTCATCTTTTCTTTGCTTAAGCATGTCTAACACACACTGTGCATCTGCACCATCCATGATTTTTGTTCTCTTGCGACAAATGTAGTTGATATGGTCCCTCTGGATTATTCCAACATTCTCTTCCCCGCCCGCAGCTGCTGACAAATATTTGAACGCGTCGGTTGGCTTCACCATTGCTTTCTCGAACAAATCAATAATTTCTGCCCTCTCATCATCAATCGTTCTTTCTGACCTGTTGAAGTAACTCCATTCCGGTCTATTCAGTTCATGGTTGTGCCCAATTTTGTGTTCTTTGACTACATATTTCTCGGTTTTGAAAATATTTTGGATCCTGAAGATAAAAACATGTGTAAGATATCATGGCATATATTGTTGACATCATGGGATATATTGTTGATATCATGGGATATATAGTTGAGAACATGTGAGTTTTTTTTTACCTCATCATTGCTTTGCAATCACACCTTCCACTACAGTTTTGCCTTCTTTTCTTAATCTTCTTAGGCTCATCACCTTCTTCGTCTTGTGCAGCAACAGTGGGTGATGGAGTGATGGGTAATGGGCTTGGGTTTGCCTTACTTTTACCTTCACGGCTGCACAAAAAGTACTTCTCCCATATTTCACCATTATTACCAATACGTGAGGTTGCTTTCTTCACAGAAAATCCAACATTTGCAGCATGCCTTTTGTACAAGAAGTATAGTTGATCAAAAGTTCCACTGATTCCCTTTAAGCATCCCGTAATGTCAAAATCAGGGGGAAGATCATTTACGTCTGCATATGAAATATGTTTTCACAAGATAGGTGATTTCATGGTAAATATGTTTGATATCATGGCATATATTGTTGATTTTATGGGACGTGTGTGTGCATGTACTAGATATCATGATATATATGCTTAATATCATGGGATATATGATATAGTGTACTACTGTATGTGTATGCACTAGAGAATATGGCAAGGTTGAAATCATGGGGCATATAACTGATTTCATGGGATATATGCTTAATATCATGGAATATATCTGTTAGTTTACTGTATGTGTGCATGTACTATAAAATATGGGAGACATGGTTGAAATCACATATAATTGATTTCATGGGACATATGCTTAATATCATGGGATATACCTGTGAGTTTACTTCATGTGTGCATGTACTAGTGAATATGGGAGACATGGTTGACATCATGGGACATATAATTGATTCATAGGATATATGCTTAATGTCATGGGATATATGATATAGTGTAATACTGTTTTGTGTTTGAGAATATGGCCATATAATTGATTTCATGGGATATATTCTTAATATCATGGGACCTAATTTTAATTTCATGGGATATAACCTTTGGTTTTACAGTATGTGTGCATGTACTAGATATCATGGGATATATACTTAATATCATGGGATATATGATTGAGTTTATGGGATATAACCTCTGTTATTTTGTGTTTCTGCTTCTTCAGTCACTGGAAGCTGTTGATTACTAGCAGCAGGGTTTGAGAAGTTGACATCTAACAATCACAACAATAAACACATTTTACGTAGCAACAACACAAAACATATCTTGCAGATGCAGATTTACGTAGCAGCAACACAAAACAAAGCATGCAGATGATGATTTAAGTACCAACAACACGAAACAAAGGTTGCAGATGATGATTATGTAGGAACATCACGAAACAGAGCTTGTAAATGATGATTTACGTAGCAACATCACGAAACAGAGCCTGTATATCATGATTTATGTAACAAAATCACAAATCGGAGATTCCAAATCATGATTCACGTAACAAAATCACAAATCGAAGCTTCCACATCATGATTCACGTAATAAAATCACAAATAGGAGCTTCGAGATCATGATTCACGTAACAAAATCACAAATCGGAGCTTCTAGTTCATGAATCATGTAACAAAAACACAAATCCAAGCTCCTAGATCACGAATTGAAGCTTATGGACCATTAATTGCAGAGATTAATGAATTTTTTGTACGTACGTTTGATTTAGATGCAGAAACGACGGCGTAGCTGGAGGTGGCGACGGCGTAGCTGGAGGTGGAGACGGCAACGGCAACGTAGGTGGTCGTGGCGGTGGTTTCGACGTCGAGATGGAGGCGGCGCGACGTAGAGATGGAGGCGGTGGTTTCTTTCTCTCTCTACCGCCGGTTTCTCTCTCTTCAAACTTGCGTTCGTTTCTGTGTTTGAGCTGGAGAGCGAGTTTTTGTTATAACCCGCTTTTACGACCCGTTTCTGAGTCGGGTTGCTGGGTTGGGGCTTTTTTAAAAAGCTACTAATTAGTTGGGGTTGATTTATAATTAGTAGTAGTTGGTCTATACTAGAGACGGTCTACTAGGAGACGGACTCATAATACATACACTTACTGACGGGAATTGTTTTTCGGTCAAATGAGGTTATTAGTGATGGCCCGACCGTAACTAAAAAAATGTGACAATTGAATTTTATCGTCACCGTGGCTAATAATGATCCAACATGCGACAATGGACAAAGTGGCTTAATAGCCACGGTTAGACCATGACAAATAGCTACAGTGGCAACTTTTATGTTTGACTTGTATTTTTCTACGATACAAATTAAAAGTCACGGCATTTACGTGATAAATAATGTTCATTTGAATGTGTCGATCTCCGTGATGAATGTGTATTTTACACTTTCATTCGAGTCTTTTTCACCTATTTTAGCTATCCTCTATGTTAATTTTTAGCTATATTTTAGTGCATTTTATTAGAATAGTGTCACATTTTTCTTTAGTTTTTATTTTACAGGTTTTGGTTGAAAAACGAGGTTTTCCGGGCAATTATATTGAAGTAGACAAGGAATTGGTGTTCCAGAAGCCTAATTGGAGTATCTGAAAGATTCCGGATAGGATTTGAAGTCTAGGGGTTGAGTCTGAAGGCTAAAAGGTCACTAGAAGGCAGAAACCGAGTCCGAAAAGGGGAAAAAAAATCCAAAAACGCGTCGAAAATGCATTTTGGGCCGAAAAACGCTCCCGGGCGAGTCGCCCGGGACGTGGGGCTAATCGCCCCACACCAGGCGAATCGCCCGGTGTGTGGGGCCCTTCGCCCCACACAATTCGTAGCCTATATATAGTTGCTCAGTTTTTCTCCGTTTTTCATACTTTTCCAGACCTTCTCTCTCACCTTTCTCTGTAGTTTTAGGTAGGAACTTCCCAGAGCCTGTTCTGGGGGTTCATAGCTTAGGAGATACTTTTTCTTAGCAGTTTGGAGCTTGTAAGATCGCGATTCTTCGGAGACTGACAACCTTCGGTAACATTGTATCTTACAGTTTTTCTACTTATTTTTATATATCTTTCAACATGTTTTCTTCTATGATTTCTGTTGATTGCATGACAACTATGAGTAGCTAAACTTCTCGTTGGTGGTAGTATGTGAATTCTTAGCGAAGGGTTGATAATTATGCTATTGGCTATATCACGCATTATAATCCGTGTTATTGCTTTATTTCTTTGATCTATCTAAATCTCTATCTTCGTATTGTTGATTAATTATTGCACACAATTGGACAATTCATTGGTCTTTGACCTATCTAAATCTATATCTTCGTAGTGTTTGATAATTACAACTGGACAATTCATTGATCAAAGATCTCCATGCAAGACCGAAGAGTTTACGCATGATTATTAACCCGTTATGCTTTGAAGGACCATACTATCACCAATCTCCATTATCTGTTAAGAAAAACCTTTGCTAAACCGTCTGCTGTTTTTATATTCTAAATTAGATTAGATAAAGCTAGTTATAGTCCTTAGAGATCGACACTCGAGGTTATTCTACTGCTACACTACGGTTTTCGTTGTAGTTGTGAATTGCCTTTGGCTAAATACAAATTTATTTGACTCGCTTTGGACCCGACATCCAACGCGTTCGTCAAATTGGCATCGCTGCCGGGGACTATACTCCTTTTTTCTGTTTAGCTTATTTATATTTTCAGCATTCAATTTCCAGAACAGCTCTTGGATTGTCTCTCAGAAATTTCACTTTCTTACTCTATTTCTTTCCTACTATCTTCTTCAGTAAATTCATCTAATCTGATCTTGGTTACCTTGCGTGTTTGTGCTCTCGAAATTTTTGGTTATATTGTGTTTGATTACACTAATAGAACTAATATTTAGTTTTGAGTTACTCTTACTACAGACATACAGGTATGATGTCCATGCGCGCTCGCATGACACCCCAATTCTCGCAGGTGAGGAGAGGATCATCCATATACCTGGAAGACGAGTTAAGGAGGTATGAGGTGACGGAGTCCATGGTAAGGTACTTACCAAGGTACGAAGATGGAGTAGGGATGGACCCATGGAGTTTCATTCGATCCTATGAGGAGGAAATAGAAAGAATTCGAGCAGAAGGGTTTACTAAGGACCAATTGTGCAGGAAACTATTTTCTTTTGCTCTTGGGTATGAGCCGAGGCGTTGGATTGCAAGGTTAGAACCAGGATCGCTGAAAACTTGGGGCCAAGTAGTAGAGGAGTTCTTGGCGCGGTTCATGCCTTATCATGAGACGATTGCCTTACGTGATAGGATCCAATATTTCGAGCAAGGAGAGTATGAGCAGTTTTGTGACGCCTACGAACGTTTTGAGATGTATAAACGTGAGTGCCCCCATCACCATTTCGAAGATGGGGAGTTGATTTGGTGCTTCGTTGGTGGACTTCGTGAAGAGGAACGACTTAGAGTGGATCGGTTGAGCGGCGGTCCGGGAGAATGTATGGTCGACGAGGCAGAAGAAGTCCTCCGTAAGTACGCCAGAGGTTCAACACAATCTGATGAGGTCATACCAATTCACATCACCGCAAAGGAAGTAGAGCGAGGTGAAGCAGGAAGCTCATCCGAGGAGTATTTTGAAGTCGAAGAAATCAGTGAGGAAGATGAAATTGCACATGCCGAGCAAGTTGAAGATGACCTTCGTATAGCAAAAGTTGTTGAAGAAGTTGAAGTAACTGAGCATCTTACGGAAGAATTCAGCTTGTTAAATTGTGCTGAAATAGAAGAGGTTCGGAAACTTGAAGAGGAGAAAGGATTGGAAGGCGACGCCCCCTGGAGGTGGGGGGCGAGTCGCCCAGCATGGGGGGCGAACCGCCTCCCATGACCCGTGAGCTGGACGACCCCAGCTCCCCTGTTTCTTTACTCACAGACATTCGCATCAATCCAAAGCCACTTCCTTCCGTTACTACTGAGGTTCTTGAGTACAAAGAGGTGAATCTACTCCTCCGAAGTGGAAAGCTTGACAAGCAAGATACACAGGAGTCACCACTAAACAAGCACCTCGATAAAGTCAAAGTGAATGTCCTCCTATTGATGATGTCTTTATTGGATATGCCTGCAAAGCAAACCAGTTCATTCACCATGGTGAGATCTTTGAAGCTTCCTAGGTCTCTTTGCTACATCGGATCAAGAGAATGGCGGCCACCGTGGGGAGGTACTCTTGAATACTCAGCCGACCAAGGCCAAACCGTTCGGTAACATCTAGTATCACTTTTTATTTATGATGAACGTATTTTTGACGCGTTCATCTTGTGTTTTTCACCTTCTTTTGCTATCTTTTAGCCTTGTTTTTTGGTTAGTTTTGTAGAATTATGTCACGTTTTGTGTTTTCTGCATTTTCAGGCACTTAGGTACGAAACGGCGTTTTTGGAGCTAAAAACGAGCCTTTTTGATGGAAAAGATGGCCCCGTTGAAGTTCCCCAATCTCCGTGGCTTGTTCGTAGGTGTTTGAGCATCAATAAGCATCGAGAAGGATGAGTCCAAGGCACCTGAGGGCCATGCGAGGGCAAAAAGATTGAGTTTGAAGACAAAAATCTGCCTAGGAGCCAAGCTAAGCGCCTGGAATAGTGAAGCGCTTCGCTTCAATTTCCAGGAGCTTGGGCACAGAAGCCAAGCGAAGCGCTTGGAGTGCCCGAAGCGCTTCGCTTGCCAAGCGGTCCTCTTGGCTTCTCCAAGCGGTCCGCGTGGCAGCGGTTACGTTTTCGGATTTTCTTTCTTAGATCTGATCTTTGATCATTTTTTGAAATCTTTTGAACTGTAACTTCGTTTTGGAGAGCTCCTAAGCCCCAAAACTCAGGGAATATTCAGATTTCTTTGTATTATAGCTTGGGATTCAAGGTTTTGATTGAGGATTCATCCTTTGTAATCATCTACGGAGAGGTTTTCTTTGATTCCCACCGATCAGTGACAACTTTGGTGGTAACTTGTATCACTCTCTTGTCTTGTAGTTTGATATGATGTATTCCAATTATTATTCATATGAATTGATGTCTATGTTGATGAATATGAGTAGCTAAATCTTTTTTGTTGGTGGTAGAATGTAGAATATGCATGCTATGGGTTATGTTTATGCTTACATGAGATTGTGATTCAATCTTGCTGCAAATCCCTTCATATGATTCTTAGTTGCCTATAAAATATATTCGAATTGAGTATAGTGACAAACTCTTGGTCAATGAAAGCTATAGGATTGTATGTTAGAGATTTGCAGCATGCTAGATAAATGGTGTTGGTGACAAGCACCTCTAAATTATTGATAGTGATCTTTCATGATGTGTGTCTTAAATTTGCCTAGACAAGTTGCTTAGAAGACTTGATCGAAGGTTCTACGCACTGAACTTGTGAGCATATACGTAACCCATGCATGTGTATTTGATTTCTACCACCAACCGTTTTCCAAGCTTGTTTACAACAATCTGTTTTCTCGTGCTATTGTTCAAAGGAAACGATTCTCAAACATTTGAACTCGTTGACTGAAATTACTTGCAAAAACCTCAAGCAAAGCCACCTTAGGTCCCGAGAGAACGACACTCGGGGACAACTTGCCATTGCACTCTAGTTTGTGTAGTGATAAGTGTTCTTAGGCTTTTAAAACAAATTTAATTGGTGAAAAACGACATCATCAATTTGGCGCCACTGCCGGGGACTTAACTCCTTTGGTTGGTGTTTTTGTTTTGGTTTTTTCAGCCAACATCTCTTCTTTGTCTCATTTCTGTTTTTGTTTCTTTTTGCTTGAGATACTCACTATCTTGTATTTCAGGTGCGTGCATGCCTAGAACCCGAACGGGTGGACCTATTATTGAACCTTTTGTAGACGAGATCGATCGTTGGTTTCAAAGGAGAAGGAGGAATTTGAATCTTGAGTTTGAAGGAGTAGCACCTAGAGCTTCTACTTCTGGTATTCCGGAAGAGTCTTCTTCTTATCTTTTGGAGCCAATTCTTGAATCGGTTTACTTGGAAGGTGAAATGGCGGAGAGACCTATCCGTACACTTAAAAAGCCTACGGTTGGGGCTAGAGGACCAACAATTGTCCTCAATGATGCCACCAGGAACTTGGAGATCAAGAATCACATGTTCCAACAACTTCCCAAATTCTATGGGATGGCTAATGAGGACGTGATTGGGTTCTTGAATGAGCTCGAGAATTTTATTCTCCATCTTGGGCGACCAGGAGCTGGTGTTACGGATGATGATCTCCGTTTGAAGGTCTTTTTTATGGGGCTAGGCGATCGAGCAAAGGCTTGGCTCAATACTTTGGAGGCCGGGTCTTTGACGACATGGGATCTTTGCTTTGATAAGTTCATGGAGCGTTACTACCCCGCTTCCAAGACAATGGCTATGAAGAGCCAAATTAGCTCCTTCGAGTAGAGGTACGATGAGCCTTTCCACGAGGCCTATGATCGTTTCATGGGATTACATCATCGATGCCCACATAACGGGTATGATAAAGGTCAGCTTCTCCAATTCTTTTACAATGGTTTACATCCTGAGATTCAATCTCAAGTGGATAGTATTTGTGGAGGTAGTATGGGGGAGTTGCTTCCTTCTCAAGCTCAAGTGAAGCTGGATATGATGTACCGGAATTCACAAAACCGGAATGTGAGGGCTCGTGTGCTCCAAAAGGAGCAAAGAGGTGAAGCCAAGGTAGTAGTGGAACAAAATGCCTTCGATGGGTTCGCCTATGAAGTGAAGCAAGCTTTGAGGCAAAGCGTTCCTTCTCCTTCTACGGAGGTTTGTGGTGTGTGCAAAAACTATGGGCACCCGGCCTACTTGTGCCGTTCTGAATTTGCTAGAGAGCAATACATCACGAACGAGGTCCATCAAGAAGTATATGCTGCTGAGGGAGAGCAAGTAGTTGGAGATGTGAACTACGGGCAATGTTATGGCAATGTGAGGCCACAAAACCGTGGACCCCGAGGTGGGTACCAGAATCAAGGCAACCGTGGTTATTTTCATAACTCGGATCAAAATGCCTATGGGCCTAATCAAGATAGAAGTCGTCTCATCTATGGGAACAATTGGTATGAGGGAGCACCGCCTTCTAATCCTACACCTCCACCTCCGGTTGCTAGTTTGGGACCACAAGGTGGAGGGGTGCTTCCTTCACCTCTTATCTCTTCACTCAATGATCTGGTTTTGAAGACGAATAAATTCATGGAGCATTACTATCGTAATGAGGCTACTAACAATCAACGCTTTGAGAAGCTTGAGGCTAGTAGTAGCAACCTCCATAAGAAGCTACAAGAGCTTATAGATCGAGGCGCGAGTAGAGAGCAAGGGAAGTTTCCTGGAAACACGGAGAAGGCTATGGCCATAACCGTGGTGACTGATTTGCCCGTGGAGATCACGGTTGTGAGGGACAATGAACTAGTTGAGGTGCCAAGTTGCAAGGTAACTGAAACTTGCAAAGTAAGTGAGGAGCTTGAGACTCCTAAGGTAGTTGTGGAAGAGAAAGTGGTCGCACAATCTGATGCGATAGTTGAGGAAGTGAATGAAAACTCATCGTCTGAGGATGAGTTGGTGGATATAGTGGAAGTGCCTATTCAAGAGAGCTTTGATGTGGAAATCGGCTTGGGAAAGAAGGATGGAATAGTGGCAACTCTAGACACGGGAGCGGGTGTGAATGTCATACCTTTGAACGTGTACGAAGAGTCGGGTTTGTCTGGCTTAAGACCAATGAAATGCATGGTGCAATTGGCGGATGGGTCTATGAAGAAGCCATTGGGTGTGATAGAGAATCTAGTGGTAAGAGTCGCCGGTGTAGAGGTCAAGACGAACTTCATCGTCATGCCTACATCCTCCGCAAAGCTCAAGGATGTGGTTCTTTTGGGTAGAGCCTTCATCAACAAAGTACATATGGTGATAGACATCTACCGTCGTACATGTAGCTTCGAGGTAAATGGCAAGCAACATACGTTGCGAGCCATAATTAATTCATGTGCTTATGTTGATACTAACGAACTTGTAAGATTTTTTGTTCCTCTTTATGTTCGTCAAGATGTGCAGGGACTTAGTGCTTTGAAGAGCACTTGGACGGGGAAGTTTAGTACCCGATGCAAAATTGATCCCGCATGAGCTAAGATGAGTCGAGCCAACGACTTCTAAACAAAGGCGCTTCTCGGGAGGCAACCCGAGGTTGTAGGTAATTGCATGTATATTAGAAGCACGTTTAAATTTTGTTTCGTTGTTTAGACAAGTTTTTTGGGGTGAAAATTTAGCAAAAGTTGAAAAAAAAATAGATTTGGGAGCTTCAGGTCCCAAGCGAACCGCTTGGACAGCCCAAGCGGTCCGCTTGGATTTCCAGTAAGAATCCCATTCTTACTGGAAATCCAAGCGAAGCGCTTGGCTAGCCCAAGCGGTCCGCTTGAATTTCCAGTAGGAATGAGAATTCCTTCTGGAAATCCAAGTGGAGCGCTTGGGAGTGCCCAAGCGGACCGCTTGCCAAGCGCTTCGCTTGGGACACCCAAGCGCTTCGCTTGGCTTTCTTTAAGGAAGCAAGCGGGGCACTTGAGATTCAAAGCCTCCCACTTCGTTTTTCTTCCTCCTTTGCCGATTTTGCACCCCAAAAACCTCAATCTCTCTCAATTCTCCACCAATTCTTGCAATCTTGTGCATTTTACAAAGCCCATCACCCCCTCTATCATCTTAACCGATCAAATTTCACGTTTGAAGCATCCATAACAAGGAATCAAAGGTACCTCTCATGAACCCTAACTTTCTTGAATTTGGGATTTCATCTTAATTAGCTTCAATTGTGTTATGCATTGGTGAATTAGAGTTTGATAATGATTATTGAGCATGTTTCTTACTAGATGTGATGTCTAAATTCGAATTTTGCTCTTCTTGATTTATGATGAACTCTAGTGCTCGAATTCTCGTTATGTAATTGTTCGATGATTGTTAGCTTTGAATTTGAGTTATGTTATGATTCGAATTTTTGCTATGTAATTGTTTGATGATTGTTAGCCTTGAATTTGAGTTATGATTATGATTATGGTGATGTTGTGATTGCATGAGAATGTGTTGGATTGGTTGGGTAATTTAATTGGAGAGTTTGTTTGCTTGGTTTAGATTCGTATGGATTTATCGTAACGAAGTGTTAAAGCTTCTCGATTTTTTCATATGAACTTTAGCAAGCCTTCAAACTCACCATGAGATTACTTGAGTGAGTTTTGACGTCTAAGAGTCGACTTGTTGCGTTATGACTCGTTTTAAACGAAGAACGTATACTTGTCTTAGAGTAGAAGTAGATTGTTTGGTAGTAGTATAAGAGTCTAAGTCTCATTGTCTCTTGAAGTTATCTAATAAGATTATTCTAGGTACCATGGACACAAGAGCCAAGAAGAAAGCAAGGAAGGATGGAGCTTCAACTTCCAAGGAGATTCCCCGTGATGAAAGCGACCGTGACCCATACAAAGAATCAGACGCATTGCGGAGGTTCCGATACAACTTTTATAGGGGAGGGGAACGGTCAGTGATTTCGGACCGTAGCATCTCCTTTACTTCAAAGGATTTGGACGTATTAAAGGGGACAAAATATGAGGACAAGGGGCTTTTCTTTGATGTACCCTATGCACCCTATGCTCACCTTACCAGGCTTATAACGGCGAGAGGATGGACTTTCTATGGGAAAGAACTCTGCGGATGGGATAGAGACCTTGTCGAGGAGTTCCACATTGCCTTCGAGGACTATAACTATAAGGCCGAAGCAGTACCTATTCGTGGTGTGATGGTCCCTTTCTCACCATTGAGTATCACTAGTTTCATTATGGGACTAAAAGAACCCTTGCGGGAAGACAAGAATAAGGTAGCATACTATGTGAATGATCCATTTATGCACTATGTCTATGACCCAACGATTGAGAAGTTTCCGAGGAAGATAGCCGGGGTTCTGACAACCAAGGGCTATAAGCGAAGGAAGACGCGTCTCGATAACACCTTGAAGTATAAAGATTTGCACTTGCACGCCCGCATGATCCTACCTTTCGTGGTAGCTAATCTGATCCCGGGACTCATAACTGAAGAGATAACGCCGGAAGTCGGGATCTTAGTCTATTCCCTCATGGCAAACCTGCCCATCACTTCGGGAGACATCATCTTCCAGCAATTCGAGATTAAACGAGAGCCCGGTCACCCACTAGTCTTCCCAAATCTGATTACTGCTATGTGTGAGAAAGCTAATGTGCCAAACATCCGGCTCACCGAGGCATCGAGGAACCAATCGACATAGAGACACACGATCTGATACTCCACCGCTTCGAAGTAGAGCAAGGGTTCGAATCCGAGTGATTTTGCGGTGATGGTACTCCCTTTTGATGCTCTTATCTGATATTATGACTTTTGACTCTTGTACTCTTTATTTGCTTTTGTAGTTGTGGCCTGTGCGCCTTTTGTCGTGATTAGTTTAGTTTAGTTTTTGTCTTGGTGCCTTAGATGATTAAGAGAGGAAAAACATCGAAAATCTGGAAATAGGGCCAAACGAAGCGCCTGGAAGGGCCAAGCGGTCCGCTTCAAATTCCAGGAAGTTTTGCAACTTCCTGGAAATTCAAGCGGAGCGCCTGGAGCCTCCCAAGCGCTCCGCTTGACCAAGCGAACCGCTTGGTTCCCGCCAAGCGGTCCGCTTAGACCCTGTACCCAGATTTTCCTCGTTTTTCCATTCTTCTCACCTTTGCGCACCCGTTTTCACTTGTTTCTTGAGTCCTTTCAGGTACTACTCATATATAGGAGATTGGACACGAACCTTTATCTCAGGGAAGTGTACTTTCAATCCAATTTTTCCTTTTCTTTCAACTTTTCTTTGCTCGAGGACGAGCAAAAGTTTAGGTTTGGGGAGGGGGTATTGGATTTTCATTACTATATGCTTGTGTGGTTCGTACATGCCTGATTTTACTCAAGATCATGTGATTTGTCGTGTTTTTTCAAATTTTTGCATGCATATCATCCCTAGATTAGTTGTTGCACGTTGTTGTGTGTGGAGTTTATTGCCAAGTCTTTTGAACCTTTTTATTGAGTAGACTAAGTGTTTATGGCCATTGATCATATGTTGCATCACTTTGCAAGTAGTTTGAGGCTTGTCTCGCTTGGTTTGTCACATTCGCATGTGCACTAGTTAAGCTTAGTAGTCTCGACATCACCTTGAGTGGTGTTTCTTCTGCTGCGGTTCACGATGGCCTTATGATATGATGCATGTTAGAGTCTATGGTTGTAACCCGTGTAATTATGTACGTAAGAGGCGACAAGTTCTTCACCTCGATTTGAGATTGCCAAATGCCTAGGAAGGAGGTAGTGTGAGGTGTGCGATTCCTTGTATTAAACCTATTCTATCGAATAGGTTGTTGCCTCGTTGATCTTGTCTTTCGTCTTTGAGTCGTTGTAAAGTTTCCGTTTTCTTTTTCTTTTTGTTTTGTGTCCCAACCTATTCTTTCGAATAGGTTTGGGGAGGTGTCTTTGTAAGGAGTCTTTCCTTTTTCCTTTTCGTCTTCGTGCTCAAACCTATTCTCTCGAATAGGTTTGGGGAGGTGTTTTTTGACACATAGTACTGCTGCTTGCCCCTATAAAAAAAAGAAAGAGAAAAAAAGAAAAGAAAAAAAAAGAGAAAAAGAAAAGGAGAAAATAAAAAAAAAAGAAGAAAGAAAATAAAGAATAAGACCCAAAAGCAAAAGAAGGGTCGTTGCAAGCCAAAAGCAGTCTCGTAGTGTCAAGTGTCATGTAAATATTTGTTTTTGAAGTTATCGAGTTGTAAATTCTATATTTCGTTTCGTGTCGCCTTTGTCCAAGGCCTGTTCTTGACCACCCTCGTCTTGCTATTCAAGAAGTGGTTGAAAGAGGCTCATTCTTGAGAGTCTGGGTAGAATAGGGGAGTGTTATCTTTCTAAGGGAACCCTCCTTCGTTTGATGAGAGCCAGTATTGGTTCGCCCTCTCTTGAGGAAAAGTCTCGCTTGGTGAACAGAAGTAAGTCCTCGGTTTCATAGGCACGGGGCAATTGTAGTATGATAACATGCATCATTGTGTCGTCACTGACCAGGTCCAGGTAGAAGATGTTACGAGAGACTCCTTTGTTTAACCAAGTGCACTTGAGAATGTGTATATTCGCAATCGAGGCATACTTCAACCTATTTGCATGTCATGCTCATTTGGTCTTGTTCATAAGCATTTGGTAGATTCAATAGATTAGTTCACTTTACTTGGCATGAGACTCCTTTTGTGTTGCATTTAGGTTAGTTTGTTGCTTGAGGACAAGCAAAGGTTTGGTTTGGGGAGTTTGATGAACGTATTTTTGACGCGTTCATCTTGTCTTTTTCACCTTCTTTTGCTATCTTTTAGCCTTATTTTTTGGTTAGTTTTGTAGAATTGTGTCACGTTTTGTGTTTTCTGCATTTTCAGGCACTTAGGTACGAAACGGCGTTTTTGGAGCTAAAAACGAGCCTTTTTGATGGAAAAGATGGCCCCGTTGAAGTTCTCCAATCTCCGTGGCTTGTTCGTAGGTGTTTGAGCATCAATAAGCATCGAGAAGGATGAGTCCAAGGCACCCGAGGGCCATGCGAGGGCAAAAAGATTGAGTTTGAAGACAAAAATCTGCCCAGGAGCCAAGCTAAGCGCCTGGAATAGTGAAGCGCTTCGCTTCAATTTCCAGGAGCTTGGGCACAGAAGCCAAGCGAAGCGCTTGGAGTGCCCGAAGCGCTTCGCTTCTCCAAGCGGTCCGCTTGACAGCGGTTACGTTTTCGGATTTTCCTTCTTAGATCTGATCTTTGATCATTTTTTGAAATCTTTTGAACTGTAACTTCGTTTTGGAGAGCTCCTAAGCCCCAAAACTCAGGGAATATTCATATTTCTTTGTATTTAGCTTGGGATTCAAGGTTTTGATTGAGGATTCATCCTTTGTAATCATCTACGGAGAGGTTTTCTTTGATTCCCACCGATTAGTGACAACTTTTGTGGTAACTTGTATCACTTTCTTGTCTTGTAGTTTGATATGATGTATTCCAATTATTATTCATATGAATTGATGTCTATGTTGATGAATATGAGTAGCTAAATCTTTTGTGTTGGTGGTAGAATGTAGAATATGCATGCTATGGGTTATGTTTATGCTTACATGAGATTGTGATTCAATCTTGCTGCAAATCCCTTCATATGATTCTTAGTTGCCTATAAAATATATTCGAATTGAGTATAGTGACAAACTCTTGGTCAATGAAAGCTATAGGATTTTATGTTAGAGATTTGCAGCATGCTAGATAAATGGTGTTGGTGACAAGAACCTCTAAATTATTGATAGTGATCTTTCATGATGTGTGTCTTAAATTTGCCTAGACAAGTTGCTTAGCAGACTTGATCGAAGGTTCTACGCACTGAACTTGTGAGAATATACGTAACCCATGCATGTGTATTTGATTTCTACCACCAACCGTTTTCCAAGCTTGTTTACAACAATCTGTTTTCTCGCTGCTATTGTTCAAAGGAAACGATTCTCAAACATTTGAACTCGTTGACTGAAATTACTTGCAAAAACCTCAAGCAAAGCCACGTTAGGTCTCGAGAGAACGACACTCGGGGACAACTTGCCATTGCACTCTAGTTTGTGTAGTGATAAGTGTTCTTAGGCTTTTAAAATAAATTTAATTGGTGAAAAACGACATCATCAATTTACTCATTCTCTTTTGCTAGGGACTAGCTTAAGTTTCATGAGGGGGATGGGATGTGAACCATGATGTTATGTATTGTTTGGCTTTGTGATGTTGAGTATGGTATCTTGTTTTTTATTTGCATTTGCACGTTTACCGCTTTCTTAGTTTTTAGTTGCATACACTACATTCATCCTAGGATAGTCTTGCATGTTTTATATGGAATTTATTGCCAAATTTTTTGAACTTTTTTATTGGGTATATTAACTAACTATGACATTAATCATATGCTTCATTTCTATGAATTTGTTTGAGGTTTATCTCGCTTGGCTTGTCACATTTATGTATTGGACTTAGTTAAGCTTGGTAGTCTCGACATCACTTAGTGGTGTTTTCTCTACTGCGGTTCATGAAGGCCTTTATAATAGGATGATGCATGTTAGGGTCTTATGGTTGTTTTCCCGAGTAATTATGTACCTAAGAGGCAACAAATCTTCACCATGCTTTGAGATTGCTAAATGCCTAGGAAGGAGGTAGTGTGAGATTGTGTGATCCTTTGTTTGCAACCTATTCTTCCGAATAGGTTTGGGGAGGGGGTTACACCATCATTAGACTTGTTTTTCGTTTTTCATTATTGTGTTGTGAGTTTATTTTCCTTTTACGTAAATTTTGTACTCCAACCTATTCTTTCGAATAGGCTTGGGGAGGTCGTTTGTGTGTTATTATTTATTTTTTCGTTGTGCTACTGCTGGCTAAAAAAATCGAAAAAAAAGAAGGAAAAATTCCAGGAAAAAAAAGACAAAAAAAAAGAAAAAGAAACTCGAAAAGAAAAAAAGAAAGAAAAAAAAAGAAAAAGACCCCAAAAAAGCAAAGAATGGTCTAAAAAAAGAAGAAAGCCAAATAGCAGTTTAGCAAAGTGTTGTGTCTCATTTTCCAATTCTTGTAATGTTCGTAATCGTGTTGTAATTTTTTATCTTTCGTTTCATCTGTTCTAGACCACCCTCGTCCTGCCATTCAGGAAGTGGTGAATAGCTTAAGGCTTTGCTTGAGAGATGGGTAGAATAGGGGAGTGTTATCTTTTTAGGGAACCCTCCTTCGTTTGATGAGAGCCAGTATTGGTTCGACCTCTTTGAGGAAAAGTCTTAACTTGGTGAACAGTAGTAAGTCCTCAGTTTCATAGGCACGGGACAACCATTCGTATTCTAATATGTTTCATTACGTCGTCACTGACTAGGTCCAGGTAGAGAATGTTACGAGAGACTATCTTGTCTTGACATAAGTGCTTATGTGGATGTGTATGAGTCAATCGAGGCATTCTTCAACCTATATTCATGATATGATTTGTATGGTTTTTGTTCATATGTTTTTGATAGATTCAGTAGATTAGTTCATTTTATTTGGCATGAGACTCCATTTTTGTGTTGCATTGTTTTTTGCATTAGAGTCTAGCTTAGTTGCTTGAGGACAAGCAAATGTTCGGTTTGGGGAGTTTGATGAATGTGTATTTTACACTTTCATTCGAGTCTTTTTCACCTATTTTAGCTATCATCTATGTTAATTTAGCTATATTTTAGTTCATTTTATTAGAATAGTGTCACGTTTCCCTTTAGTTTTTATTTTACAGGTTTTGGTTGAAAAACGAGGTTTTCCGGGCAATTATATTGAAGTAGACAAGGAATTGGTGTTCCAGAAGCCTAATTGGAGTATTTGAAAGATTCCAGATAGGATTTGAAGTCTAGGGGTCGAGTCTGAAGGCTAAAAGGTCACTAGAAGGCAGAAACCGAGTCCGAAAAGGGGAAGAAATCCAAAAACGCGTCGAAAACGCGTTTTGGGCCGAAAAACACTCCCGGGCGAGTCGCCCGGGACGTGGGGCGAATCGCCCCACACCAGGCGAATCGCCCGGTGTGTGGGGCCCTTCGCCCCACACAATTCGTAGCCTATATATAGTTGCTCAGTTTTTCTCCGTTTTTCATACTTTTCCAGACCTTCTCTCTCACCTTTCTCTGTAGTTTTAGGTAGGAACTTTCCAGAGCCTGTTCTGGGGGTTCATAGCTTAGGAGATACTTTTTCTTAGCAGTTTGGAGCTTGTAAGATCGCGATTCTTCGGAGACTGACAACCTTCGGTAACATTGTATCTTACAGTTTTTCTACTTATTTTTATATATCTTTCAACATGTTTTCTTCTATGATTTCTGTTGATTGCATGACAACTATGAGTAGCTAAACTTCTCGTTGGTGGTAGTATGTGAATTCTTAGCGAAGGGTTGATAATTATGCTAATGGCTATATCACGCATTATAATCCGTGTTATTTCTTTATTTCTTTGATCTACCTAAATCTCTATCTTCGTATTATTGATTAATTATTGCACACAATTGGACAATTCATTGGTCTTTGACCTATCTAAATCTATATCTTCGTAGTGTTTGATAATTACAACTGGACAATTCATGGATCAAAGATCTCCATGCAAGACCGAAGAGTTTACGCATGATTATTAACCCGTTATGCTTTGAAGGACCATACTATCACCAATCTCCATTATCTGTTAAGAAAAACCTTTGCTAAACCGTCTGCTGTTTTTATATTCTAAATTAGATTAGATAAAGCTAGTTATAGTCCTTAGAGATTGACACTCGAGGTTATTCTACTGCTACACTACGGTTTTCGTTGTAGTTGTGAATTGCCTTTGACTAAATACAAATTTATTTGACTCGCTTTGGACACGACATCCAATGCGTTCGTCACTCCGTCGCTAAATAGGACGTCACGAAAAGTGGCTTCGCTAATGAAATAAGCGACGGATAATATGATCCGTCGCTGTTTTCAGCGACGGATTAAACGATCCGTCGCAAACTTAATCGTTGACCAAAGTTGTGACGGAATACTTACCCGTCTCCATATGTAGCGACAAATTTATCCGTCGCTAAACGGAGCGAAAAGTGTCTAGACGTGGTTCAAGCTCTTTAGTGACGGATAATTTCATCCGTCTCTATATATAGAGACGGATAACATAATCCGTCGCTATATATAGATACGGATAACATCATCCGTCGCTAAATCTGGAGGGTTAAAAAAAAAATTCCCTATTTTGATAGCCAATTTATAATACCAAAACCTGTACATACAGTATATACATCAATTGTCCATAATCCTCATTGAAACGAGTCATAAAGTAAACTCAAAATGGTGAAAAATCATTAATATAAATAGACAAATGTTGGAAGTTCATTGCACACGAATGTATATAAGGTGTCGAAGATTCTAAACTAGTTACAATGCATGCAATTGCTAACTCTAATAATCCAACATTGCAAAGTAACAATTCCAAGTCCAAAGGATCCCAATCTACACGAACATGCCTGTAAAAACAAAATGAAAAGGAGAAAGTTAAAAGATTGAACCTGAGTCAACATACAACTAACATAGCCCCAAATTCACTAACACATGGTGACTAACATATCACCCAAACACATACAGTGGCTAACATACCACTCACACAAATGAACCAGTTTGTAAACGTACCATGATAGCAATAAGGCATTGTGAATCACACAGCTGGCATGGGAGGCTGAAGTGGACCAAGGAGGGGATCTGCAAAGACAAAGAAACCATACAAAATGAAAGATGTAAGTTCATATGTACACATCAATTGCAACTTATTCAGTAATTAATAAAACTTTCGTACTTAGTGCATAAACAAATAAACCACATAGACAATACATGTAAGTATAGTTTGTACCCTCTTCATCGCCTGTGGCTAAGTCCACAAATGTGCCATCGTGAAGATGTATGACTTCATCCATGACATGAACGGGGTTCCTATCAAGCGCACCCAAGTCCACACTCGCTTCTTGGTAGGAGTTAGTCGTTGAGTCATCATCCTCAATGTACTCCACCTTGGAGCGTGCACGTATATGGATAGCAGCCACCCAGTCATTTTGGGACCGTTTCAAGGTGGGATATGGAAGATACATCACCTGGCGTGCTTGAGTAGCCAAGATAAAAGGTTCATACTTCCTATACTTCCTCTTCAAGTTAATGTCAACCGATTCACTCTGCTCATTCATCCTTGTACCTTCTGGAGTAGGATCATACAATTAACTTCGAAGAGGAAGACCCTTTTCTTAGGCGTTCCGGGGTATTCAAGTCTGATGACTCGTTTCAACTTCCCGTAGAAATCAAACATGTCAGGTGATCCTGTATCTACTGCATTGACAGAAACCCCTGAGTTGGTGGTTGCCATGGCCGAGTTAGAATGGCCAACCGTGTGGAATCTCAAGCCATTGACTATGTAACCTTCATATGTGTGTGCCAATCTATATGGCCCAGCGGCAAGGGCATGGCGATATGGATCATCAACCCTGTTCTCTTCATTTCGGACATAGGCCTTGAACCAATCTGCAAATTCAGCTTCCAACCTCATGGTACGGTCATACTCAATGGTGTCATCTGCCATGAGTGGATCCTCTCACAGACAGCGCTCTTTGAAAGCACTGCGGATAATTAAGCAATGATCAGAAGGTATCATTTAGTGGGTGTCCAATGGAGATAGTATTTACAAAGTGAAAGGAGAAAGGTACTTACGTATTGAATATTATGTCGAATGGCCTGACCTCTTTACAGTTCTGGAGGACATAGTGATGAGCTGCCTTAAGCTCTTTATCACTCAACCATTCACTCTTTTCCTCACCCAAAGGGCTCCCTGACACACTAAAAGATGGAAGGAGCAACATCATGATCCTCTTGCACCACAAAGGTGTTTGCATTGCGAGCAGGCTTATTAGCCTTTGTCTGGATGTCGTCCTGGAAGTAGTAGGAGCAGAAGGTTGCAGTTTCCTCTCGCAAGTAAGCATTTGCAATCGATCCCTCAGGCTGCGCTTTGTTCTTCACAAATCTCTTCAGCTTACCCAAGTACCTGTGACACATGTAATTGTTAGACTTGCATGCATATCTATATAAGGTATCAAATACGTGTACTTAAATCTTGTACATTACTGACCTCTAAAATGGATACATCCATCGATACTGTACTGCGCCAGCAAGCCTCGACTCGAATGGGAGATGAATAGGTAAGTGCTCCATAGAATCAAACCAGCTAGGTGGTAAGAAACGCTCAAGCTTGCACAAAATCACGGGTATGTCCTTCTCAAGACGAAGCAACACATCCTCGTGCACGACCCTTATGCTTATATTCTTGAAGAATAAGCTCAAGTCAGTGATGAATGTGTATTTTACACTTTCATTTGAGTCTTTTTCACCTATTTTAGCTATCCTCTATGTTAATTTAGCTATATTTTAGTGCATTTTATTAGAATAGTGTCACGTTTCCCTTTAGTTTTTATTTTACAGGTTTTGGTTGAAAAACGAGGTTTTCCGGGCAATTATATTGAAGTAGACAAGGAATTCGTGTTCCAGAAGCCTATTTGGAGTATCTGAAAGATTCTGGATTGGATTTGAAGTCTAGGGGTCGAATCTGGAGGCTAGAAGGCCACTAGAAGTCAGAAACCGAGTCCGAAAAGGGGAAGAAACCCAAAAACGCGTCGAAAACGCGTTCTGGGCCGAAATTTACTCCCGGGCGAGTCGTCCGGGATGTGGGGCGAATCGGGCGATTCGCCCCACACAATTCGTAGCCTATATATAGTTGCTCAGTTTTTCTCCGTTTTTCATACTTTTCCAGACCTTCTCTCTCACCTTTCTCTGTAGTTTTAGGTAGGAACTTCCCAGAGCCTGTTCTGGGGGTTCTTAGCTTAGGAGATACTTTTTTTAGCAGTTTGGAGCTTGTAAGATCGCGATTCTTCGGAGATTGACAACCTTCGGTAACATTGTATCTTACAGGTTTTCTACTTATTTTTATATATCTTTCAACATGTTTTCTTCTATGATTTCTGTTGATTGCATGACAACTATGAGTAGCTAAACTTCTCGTTGGTGGTAGTATGTGAATTCTTAGCGAAGGGTTAATAATTATGCTAATGGCTATATCGCGCATTATACTCTGTGTTATTGCTTTATTTCTTTGATCTATCTAAATCTCTATCTTCGTATTGTTGATTAATTACCGAACACAATTGGACAATTCATTGGTCTTCGACCTATCTAAATCTATATCTTCGTAGTGTTTGATAATTACAACTGGACAATTCATTGATCAAAGATCTCCATGCAAGACCGAGGAATTTACGCATGATTATTAACCCGTTATGCTTTGAAGGACCATACTATCACCAATCTCCATTATCTATTAAGAAAAACCTTCGCTAAATCGTCTGCTATTTTATATTCTTTAGTTAAATTAGATAAAGCTAGTTATAGTCATTAGAGATCGACACTCGAGGTTATTCTACTGCTACACTACGGTTTTCGTTGTAGTTGTGAATTGCCTTTGGCTAAATACAAATTTATTTGATTTGCTTTGGACCCGACATCCAAACGCGTTCGTCAGTCAGTGAAAGCGCTCCGAACAGCTGGCTTAGGTAACAACTCTCGGATTGCAACCGGGAGTAGTCTCTCCATGAACACATGACAGTCATGGCTTTTCATCCCATACATCTTCGTCTTGTTGGTATCCACACGAGTACCCAACTTTGATGCATAGCCATCGGGGAACTTGATTGTCTTCACCCAATCAAAGACTCAGGCCCTAGTACCCTTGTCAATGGCATAGCATGCCATTGGCCACTTTCCATCAGCACTCTTCTTTGCCATCTCCGGCCTCTTACACCATGTATTCAATTCCTGCCTAGACTTCTCCGTATCCTTTGTCTTACCAAGGATGTTGCAAATGGTGTTGAAGGTGTTCTCGAACACGTTCTTCTCAACATGCATAAAATCCAAGTTGTGTCGTATGAGAAGACTGCTCCAATACGACAAGTCCCAAAAGATGCTTCTCTTCTTCCATCCACAAGTCTCGCTGATCTTATTGCTATGCTTCTCCCACCCTAACTCAGTCACTTTCTTCAGACCCAACTCATCAATAATTGCTACGATCTCTTTGCTAGTTAGATGCTTCGGGGGCCCTTTCTCTACAACCACCCTTTTCTTGAATTGAGTAGTGTTCCTTCGGAAAGGATGGTCAGGCTCTAGAAACCTCCGATGACAATCAAACCAACTCTCTTTCGCACTCACAGTCAATCTAAAAGCATCAGTATCATCTAAACAATGGGGACAAGCAAGTCTCCCCGATTGTCTTCAAACCAGAAAGCATAGAGTATGCTGGAAAATCAGAGACTGTCCATAGAAGTGTTGCTCTCAAGGTGAAGTTCTTCTTCTTCGAGACATCATATGCAGGGATGCCCTTCTCCCACAACTCGAGCAACTCCTTGATAAGGAGCTGCAAGAATACATCCAACTTCACACCAGGATCATCTGGCCCAGGCACCAACACAGTCAAGAACATGAATGGTGACTTCATGCAGTCACCAGGGGGAAGATTGTACGGGGTTAGCATCACTGGCCAACACGAGTACCTCAGTTCACTACCGAACGGGTTAAACCCATCTGTACAAAGCCCGAGTCGTACATTCCTAGGCTCGGCTGCGAAATCTCCAGAGAGCTTGTCAAACTCTTTCCATGCTGGTGTGTCTGGTGGGTGCTCCATTAGCTTAGGATCCTTTGGAGCCACTCTTTCACTGTGCCACCGCATCTTATCGGCCGTTGTGATGGATGCATACAACCTCTTCAACCGAGGTGCTAGGGGAAAGTACCACATCTTCTTGAAAGATAGATTCTTCTTCTGTCGTTTGTTTGATGCCCCCTCTTTGTAGCGACTGTATCTTGCATGGCCACAAAACTTGCACTCAAGTAGATCTTTGTCCTCCCCCTAATAAATCATGCACATCTTCTCACAACAATCTATCTTCTCCATAGGCAACCCCATAGCTCTCATCTTCTTCTGAGCTTGGTAATAGTCCTTAGGCACTAGATTGGGTTGAGGACAACACTCGGATAGCAACTGAACATTTGCACTGAAGGCCTCCTCAGACTGGCCTCCACCCAATGCCTTGTTAGCCATCAGCCTAGACAACAAAGACATCTCCGTGTGTGTAGGGCATCCTTCCCATATGGGTTTCTTCGCAACTTCCAACATGTCAAAGAATTTCTGGTCCTCTGCATTTGGTGGCTCCTCTACATCATTAGGAGCAAAAGATGGACCAGCTAGATTATGCACCATCTCTTCCATCCGCTCACCATCAGAAGCATTACGAAGTCGGGGAAACAATTGGGAACTTGGACGGGGGTCAGAGGCACTTCCCCTCCTTTGTCTCTTCTTCATCATCTGTGGGTCTATTGGAAAGGGACGTGGTGGTAGTTTCTCACCATGACAATCCCATATAGCATATTCAGGAACAAACCCATTCCGTCTCAAGTGTTCAACTACCGTTGCAGGAGGCAAATAGTTGAAATTCCTACATTTTTTGGCATTGCAAGGGCACTTTATAGACCCTTTGCTCACACAATTGGGATGTGCCAATGCAAATTAAATGAAGGCTCGTACGCCTTCCTCAAAACTAGGAAGGATGAATCCATTAGCAACACGGTTGTACATCCAAGAACGATCCATCAGATAAACTACCTATATATAAAAATACCAATCTAAACAAAATAATATTAATTACACCATGGAGTCAATACTCAATCTCAACATTTAGCATCCATACATCATATAGTCAATACTCAATTTCAACATTTACCATCCATACTCAATACTCAATATCACCAAGAATTCAATTTCACCATAAATTTATCAAATTATCAAGTCCAAGGATAATATACTACTCAATACTTGTTAAACAACCTAGTAGGAACTAAACATAAACATGAATTTGCTCAAACACATCGAAAATCAACGAATTCCCAAATATTTCAAAGTTAGGGTTTATGCAAATTACCTTCAATTTGGAACAAATGGTCCATGGGTAATGAAATTGAATGCCCAATCTTGTTCCTTGCTCCACTAACTTCGAATAGACTCCAAGATTGCTCGATTTGGATGAGTAATGCTCAAGATTCAAATTTTTTTTTATTTTCGCGGGTTGAGAAGAGAAGAGAGGCAGAGAAGAAATGGGGGAGGAAGAAGACGATCGCGATCTGTATACAGAACTTAGCGACGGATGATATTATCCGTCACTAGTTAGCGAGGGATGACCTTATCCGTCACTATAAGTTGATTATCCAATTTCTTTCCCTTTTATTTTTATATTGGTCAACTCCAATAGCGACGGACAGTTATATCCGTCGCCAATTTAGCGACGGATAAAACTAATCTGTCGCTAAATGCAAGCCGGATTGGGTGTTACAAAGGACGAACTGAGCTTAGAACGCAGTTCGTCCTCATCCGTCGCTACGAGTAGCGATCCGTCGCTATTTAGCGACGGATGCCATCCGTATCTATTGATCCGTCGCTAAAAGCTGTATTTCTTGTAGTGAGTCGTGGGGCTTCCAGGTGAGTAGCCAACCTGCTGTAGAGAAATTTACCGAACTTTTATTGTTTGAATGCCCTCGAAACTCCTTCAAATGCCTTATATTGTACTTCTTGGACCTCGGGAACCTTCGGTTACTCCATGGAAAAGTCAAGACTCCAAAGTAAGCTCAAATTGCACCAAAATAAGCTTATTTTACGCTATTTTCACCACATTGCATCCGTGGACGCTGTGACACAAAACATATCAAAAGTAACCACTTCTTACTAAAATATAAAGTAAAAGAACAATAAAAGGTCGAAATAGAGCCTTGATGACGGGTACCTTTATTTCGTCATCAGTAGTATAAAATACTAATAATGGTGAAATTGTAATTTTGATGAGCAATTAACCATGCTAAATTAAGGAAAGTTTAGTAACTAGTACTCTTAAGGTCCATAGGAATTTAGAATTTTAAGGACATTGTAAAATAGGTATGTTTGCTGAAAGACTTAGTGTATGTACTAGTTAGGTTCTTTTGTTTGCTGATAATGTAGTTGTTTTTACAAACGAACTACTGAAGACCTAGAACCGCTCAGAAAGTTGAAGATTCGAAGACTGAAGATTTAGAAGAATTCTGAGAAAGGTATCTACAAAGGAACATGTTGCTTCAGAAAGTGAGATTTTCAGCAACAGCTTGCATAAGTGAAAATCTATATGACATAGTAGGTTGTGCTTGCTGAAATTGAGACTGACCACTTGCTGACAACATATGTGACCTCCTTGCTGAATAGTACTTGCATTTTGGCTCCAACGTTCATATTTGAATTTGATTCAAAAGAACATTAAATGCAAAGTAAGCACGCGAAGAACATGAAGACAAGAAGACAAATGAAGAACGTTGTTGAAAGTACAAAAGCAAGATAGTGACATCTTAAGGTACAAAGCCTTAGAATTTGAAATTCAAACGGCTCCCTTGAGACACTATAAATAGAGGTCATCAGACAAGAGTAGAAGGCGTGTCAACAACGTGATCAAACTCTCACTTGTGCTTTAAACACTCAAATCCTTCTCTACTCTTTACTGCCTATTGATCCGTTCCAAGACTTAAGCTTGAAACAAAAGCTACTTGTGAAGAAGTAGAACATTGAAAGCTAAGAAATTAGTTAAGTGTTCTTTCTTTTAATTAAATAAGAACAAGTCTTGACACCAGAAACAACAAACTTGCTTACTGCAAAGTATTACAAGTTGTGTTTCTTTAGATAACTTGTTATAGATGAACAGTTATATTCAAGTCATCTCATCCCAAACCTCTCTAACTAATAAACACCCTTTACATGCATGATATTCAGGGGGAATTAATCAAGCATAGTTTTGCTGATTAAAATTTCCAAGTTTGTGATAGTGTATATGTCCTAGAGACAGTCCTTATTAAGGGCATGCAGCCCTTATAGAGGGCATATATGTACTATTACACAGGTCAACGTAATATAATATATGTTTGTTGTTTGACTATTGAGTATCGCTTTCATATTTATATTACACCAGGCATGCAGCATGTCATATCTCTATTTCTGTCTGTATTGATATTAAACATGTCCCCTCGGATAGATGACCGATCACACAGATAGTGGGAGTTATGTGAGTTATCATCTATCCCAAACTCTCCCTAGTCGAGGTTCATCTCGGATGTAGGGGTCTGAATGAACCAGCTGAGACTAGTACGCGTCGAGGTTATACTTGTTGGAGCAAGTGTGAGCCGATCCCACGGCCACGGAACGAATTGTTGGACAATCAAGAAACGTTCCCATAACTGCGCATAGTTGTTCAAAGGATGATTACCGATCAATGGAAGTACCCACCGGACACTCCCATCGATGTATACTCTACACCGAAGTGTCTATGGGAACCGGTAAGTTGTCGAAGTGATGCCAGTCGTCCTTTTGGACTTACAGGACTTTATCATCACATTTGTTGTCCCATATCCTTGGTGGACCCGTCGATGTCAGCTCTGAATAAGCAGTTGACTTAAGACACGATCCAGGATTATGGCAACATACAAATGGGGATGATAAGTGTTTCCGTGAAGGATTCATCTCTCATGTGTAGCACATGAGACTATTGCTCATAGTCTTCATAGTTGTGTTGGTAAAGTCACTGGCCAGTGCATCGATATATTATGATAGTCATAAGTATATCTTCGTAACCAAGCAACTCCCTGAGACGCCCGTGGATGTATAATTGGGATAGACACATCATCGATCCTCGATGCATTCGAGTCAGTCAGATGAAGGGACGTTACCATCGCCGCGTTGAGCGCAACAGGCTTCGCAACGAAAGGGTTTGCTTTGAGAAACCTCTCAAACGTCCTCATGTATTAATATTGCAAATGGAGCCGTCTAGGAATTCCATTTTGCCTAGTCTAGGACTTGCTTAATACAATGAGGCCCTATGGGTCACACTATGTGGTGATTCAGCTTATCAGAATATCCTTGAAGATGGAATCGCAATTGATTTGGAATTAATTGTGATTGATGGATTATAATTGATTTGGAATTAATTATAATATTTAGTGGCTCAATTAATGATTTAGAATTATTAATTGAATTGTCTAATTAATTGTATTTATGCAAATACAGTTAAAGATTATATTTTAGAAATATAATAGAGATTTGATTTGAAAGGATATGTGATGAACGCGGATTTTGTCGGATTCCAATTCAGCAAATAAATTTGTTATTAAGCCAAAGGCAATCCACAACTACAACGAAAACCGTAGTGTAGCAGTAGAATGACTCGAGTGTCGTTATCTCAGGACTATAACTAGCTTTATCTATTTAACAAGAGAATATAAAACAGCAGACAGATAGCAATAGGGGGTTTCTAGCAGATAATGGAGATTGGTGATAGTATGGTCCTTCTTAACATAACGGGTCGATAATCATGCATAAATTCCTCGGTCTTGCATAGAGATCTTTGAATCAATCTAGTGTCCTGCTGCAAGTATTAAGCACTACGAAGATAATTTGGTCTGACTAGTCAATCACGATTGTCCTAATGTGTTCCGTAATTATTCAACACTACGAAGATAATTGGTCTGATGGTCGACTAGTGTCCAATTGTGCATAATAATCAATACAACATACGAGAATTTTGGTTACAATTGATCAACGAAATAAAGCAATGACACGGAGTATAATGCGCGATATAGCCATTAGCATGATTATCTTCCCTTCGCTAAGAATTCACATACTACCACCAACGATAAGTTTAGCTACTCATAATAGGCATGCAATCAACAGATATCATAGAAGAAAACATGTTGAAAGAATATAAAATAAGTAGAATAAAACTGTAAGATATAAAGTTACCGAAGGTTGTCAATCTCCGGATGATTGCGGTCCTACGAGCTCCAAACTGCTATGAAAAAGTATGCCCTAAGCTACAGAACTCCCAGGACAGGCCCCGGGAAGTTCCTACCTAAAACTATAGAGAGAGGTGAGAGAGAAGGTCTGGAAAGATATGATTTTCGGAGAGAAAACTGAGCACTATATATAGGCCCCGAAAAAACTCCGGGGCGGTTCGCCCCATGCTGCGGCGGTTCGCCCCCCGGCTTTTTCGCGGAATTCCGTGTTTTTCGACGCGGTTTTGGATTTCTTCACCTTTTCGGACTCGGTTTCAGACTTCTAGTGACCTTCTAACCTCCAGATTCGACCCCTAGACTCCAAATCCTATCCGGAAACCTTCAGATACTCCAAATAGGCTTCTGGAACACCAATTCCTTGTCAACTTCAATATAATTGCCCGGAAATCCCCGAATTTCAACCAAAACCTGTAAAATAAAATCTAAAGGGAAACGTGACACTATTCTAATAAAATGTACTAAAATATAGCTAAATTAACATAGAGGATAGCTAAAATAGGTGAAAAAGACTCGAATGAAAGTGTAAAATACACATTCATCAAACTCCCCAAACCGAACCTTTGCTTGTCCTCAAGCAACTAAGCTAGACTCTAATACAAAAAACATACAAGACACAAAATGGAGTTACATGCCAAATAAAATGAACTAATCTACTGAATCTATCAAATAACATATGAACAAAAACCATATAAATCAAAGCATGAATATAGGTTGAAGAATACCTCGATTGACTTATACACATCCACATAAGCACTTATGTCAAGACAAGATAGTCTCTCGTAACATTCTCTACCTGGACCTAGTCAGTGACGACGTAACGAAGCATGCTAAGATACGAATGGTTGCCCCGTGCCTATGAAACTGAGGACTTACTGCTGTTCCACCATGTTAAGACTTTCCCTCAAAAGAGGTCGAACCAGTACTGGCTCTCATCAAACGAAGGAGGGTTCCCTATAAAAGATAACATTCCCCTATTCTACCCATCTCTCAAGTAAAGTCTTAAGTATTTCACCACTACCTGAATGGCAGGACGAGGGTGGTCTTAGAACAGATGACACTCAAGACAAAAAAGATAAAAAATAGAAAATTACAACACGATTACGAACATTACAAAAGTGGAAAATAAGACTCAACACTTTGCTAAACTGCTATTTGGCTCTCTTTTTTTTGGACCCTTCTTTGCTTTTTTGGGGTCTTCTCTTTTTTTCTTTTTTTCTTCCAGATTCTTTTTTTCTTTTTCTTTTTTTTCTGGAATTTTTCTTTTCTTTTTTTTTCGATTTTTTTAGCCAGCAGTAGCATAACAAAGAGAGGAACAAAAAGACTCACACGACTTCCCCAAACCTATTCGAAAGAATAGGTTGGAGTACAAAATTTACGGAAAAGGAAAAATAAACTCACGATACGAAAATGAAAAACAGAAACAAGTCTAATGATGGTGTAACCCCCTCCTCAAACCTATTCGGAAGAATAGGTTATAAACAAAGGATCACACAACCTCACACTACATCCTTCCTAGGCATTTAGCAATCTCAAAGTATGGTGAAGACTTGTTGCCTCTTAGCTACATAATTACTCGGGAAAACAACCATAAGACCTTAACATGCATCATCCTATTATAAAGGCCTTCGTGAACCGCAGTAGAGAAAACACCACTAAGTGATGTCGAGACTAACAAGCTTAACTAAGTGCAATACATAAATGTGACAAGCCAAGCGAGAAAAACCTCAAACAAATTCATAGAGATGAAGCATACGATTAATGGCATAGTTAGTTGATCTACCCATTAAAAAAGTTCAAAAAATTCGGCAATAAACTCCATATAAAACATGCAAGACTATCCTAGGAAAGCAGTAAACGTGCAAATGCAAAAAATTTCACGAGTTATCATAAGCAAGATAAGTATAGAGATAACAAGCGATAACCTCCTCCCCAAACCTGAACGTCGTCGCTCGTTCCGAACGTCTAAAGTGGATCCAAGGTGAAAGCTAATGCTTGTATAAGTGACCTATAATACTCAATCAAACTCGTGAGATAAAATCTAAAGCGGTAAAGAAAGCGATAAAAATTCCGGGTTGCCTCCCGGATAGCGTCATTGTTTAAAGTCTTTGACTCGACTCCTGTCTGCGCCTATCTCTTCTTTTTGTGGGTACTAGGCTTCCCCTTCATTGATTTCCTCTCCATGCCACGAACCTGTGAATAAGAAAGAATATAGGCTGCAAGACCACAGTAGTGAGTAGTAATATCAGGCGGTTCCGGTGGATCAGGTATGGCTTGCAATACGTGTCGCTTGCCATCCACTTCGATGGTGCAAGTTCTTTGGTAGATGTCCATCACGGAGCGTAGCTTGGTCAAGAATGTTTGCCCTAAGAGTATGACATCCCCCGTCCCAGGTGAAGATGCCGGCATAACTACGAAATTGGTGTATATAGATGCTTCACCAATCTTGACCAACACATTTTTCACAACGCCCTCGGGTCTCATAAAGGATCCATCCTCCAGTTGCACAATAGCCCTTTGCTCAGATAGTTTTCCAATGTTGCTCTTTTCAAACACATTCAAAGGAATTATGTTTGAGTAGGATCCCGTATCTAGTGTGGCACGGACATCTTCAAGCTCACCAATCCCTACCTTTACATCGAAACTTTTAGGGAGTGGTTCGGGATCCTCTTGTTCCTCATCACTTGTGTCAGAACCAAGGCCCTTCTCTTCTTCCTCAGCCTGTAGAAGTTCTTCCTTCATGCAACACTCGCACCTAACAACCTTCCTGATGGTGATTTCGTCAGGTACATCACCAGCCAATGTAATGGCATTCGACTTCACAGTGCTACTAGGCAGTTTGCCTTGTTCCCTACTTGCTCCTCGGTCGATCAACTCTTGCATCTTTTGATGGGCAAGTCTAGTGCTTTCTTCCAACCTATCGAGCCTTGCCCCCTAGTCTTCTCGGAGTCTTCTTCATAACGTTTGAGAAAACTTTATGTGTGATCGACCATCTTCTGCAAGTTCACCATCAGTTGAGCCGACTTCGACTTCGGTGGCTCTTTTGGAGCGGGGTTTTCGCAGTGATCATTACCATAGTTTAGCCTACTACGGTCTTGGTTAGGTCCATAAGTTTGGTTAGCTGGTGCATATCCTTGATTGTTACGGTATCCTCTTCTCCAGAATCCACCTCGAGGATTCCTACCGTCTTGTCCGTAGCTAACTTCTTGAGTACCAAACTCCGTAGCAAAGGCTTCTTCTTCGCCTCCTCGAGCCCAGTTGCCATCATCGTATGCCAACTCCGATCTACACATATGAGCCCCATGCCCATAGTTCTTGCATATTCGGCATACTTCATTCGAAACAGCTGTTCCGGTGGCGCTCTTAAGGACTTGCTTCAATTCGTTGGTAAAGCACTCGAATTGATCCCCATTCCCCCTGTACATAGGGGCTCCTTGAGTCGGTGGAGCTTCAGGTCCACGTCTCCTAACCAATGCTCTTGGGTCCTTGAACTACGAACCCTTAGCAAGCCTTTCGAAAACTGCCCAGACGGCTTCTGCGGTTTCCTCCCAAATATTGCCTCGGCATTGGAAATCCACCACTTGTTGGTTCTCGAAGGTTAGTCCATTGTAGAAGTGTTGGACTAGGTCGGAAAGTTCAAAACCATGGTGAGGGCACTTGTTCGTGAGATCTTGGAACCTCTCGAACGCGGTGTGGATGGTCTCATCATAGTCCTGCTTGAATCCAGTGATTTGCGCCTTTAGCGCGGTAGTCAAGGTGTGAGGGAAGTATTTCTCCATGAAAGCTGAAAAAACCTTTTCCCAAGTGTCCAGCGAGCCGGCTGGTAGAGAACTCAGCCATGACTTGGCTCTGTCGCCAAGTCCCATAGCAAAAACCTTCATCCTCAACTCATCCGTTGTTATGTCAGCTCCGGGTCGTGGGAGTTGGTTGACGAAATCATCGATATCGTGCAAGTACCCCATCACATCTTCCCTTGATAAGCCATAGAACCTCGGAAGTTGTTGGAATGCGTGGTTCTTGATCTCCAGATCTCGGGTTGCAGACGAAAGAACGATCGCCGATCCCCTCATACGATCCTTGGTGGGTTGAACCCATGCCTTCAGTGGTCTAGCTTCTGTCATTCCGTCGATTTCCTTGAAGAGACTGAGTAGAGATTCAGAGAAATCGGTATCCTCTATTTCCTCTAGTGCGCGCCTTTCAAGTAGTCGCCTTCTTTGGTGGTAGACTCTGTCGATCTCAGCAATTGAATCAGCAAGCGGTATTCCCGCAGAACGTGTATGCAGCATACACAATCTGTAACAGACTAGGAAAGGTGATTAGAAACAAACTAGGAAAGCAGTATCAGAGAGAGCTTAAAAGGAAAACTAAAACTAATAGAATTAGGAATCTAAAGCTGAAAATATAAACAAATTAAACAGAAAAAATGAGTATAGTCCCCGGCAACGGCGCCAATTTGATGAACGCGGATTTTGTCGGATTCCAATTCAGCAAATAAATTTGTTATTAAGCCAAAGGCAATCCACAACTACAACGAAAACCGTAGTGTAGCAGTAGAATGACTCGAGTGTCGTTCTCTCAGGACTATAACTAGCTTTATCTATTTAACAAGAGAATATAAAACAACAGACAGATAGCAATAGGGGGTTTCTAGCAGTTAATGGAGATTGGTGATAGTATGGTCCTTCTTAACATAACGGGTCGATAATCATGCATAAATTCCTCGGTCTTGCATAGAGATCTTTGAATCAATCTAGTGTCCTGCTGCAAGTATTAAGCACTACGAAGATAATTTGGTCTGATTAGTCAATCACGATTGTCCTAATGTGTTCCGTAATTATTCAACACTACGAAGATAATTGGTCTGATGGTCGACTAGTGTCCAATTGTGCATAATAATCAATACAACATACGAGAATTTTGGTTACAACTGATCAACGAAATAAAGCAATGACACGGAGTATAATGCGCGATATAGCCATTAGCATGATTATCTTCCCTTCGCTAAGAATTCACATACTACCACCAACGATAAGTTTAGCTACTCATAATAGGCATGCAATCAACAGAAATCATAGAAGAAAACATGTTGAAAGAATATAAAATAAGTAGAATAAAACTGTAAGATATAAAGTTACCGAAGGTTGTCAATCTCCGGATGATTGCGGTCCTACGAGCTCCAAACTACTATGAAAAATTATCCCCTAAGCTACAGAACTCCCAGGACAGGCCCCGGGAAGTTCCTACCTAAAACTATAGAGAGAGGTGAGAGAGAAGGTCTGGAAAGATATGATTTTCGGAGAGAAAACTGAGCACTATATATAGGCCCCGAAAAAACTCCGGGGCGGTTCGCCCCATGCTGCGGCGGTTCGCCCCCCGGCTTTTTCGCGGAATTCCTCGTTTTTCGACGCGGTTTTGGATTTCTTCACCTTTTCGGACTCGGTTTCTGACTTCTAGTGGCCTTCTAACCTCCAGATTCGACCCCTAGACTCCAAATCCTATCCGGAAACCTTCAGATACTCCAAATAGACTTCTGGAACACCAATTCCTTGTCAACTTCAATATAATTGCCCGAAAATCCCCGAATTTCAACCAAAACCTGTAAAATAAAATCTAAAGGGAAACGTGACACTATTATAATAAAATATACTAAAATATAGCTAAATTAACATAGAGGATAGCTAAAATAGGTGAAAAGACTCGAATGAAAGTGTAAAATACACATTCATCAATATGTTAATTTAGAATTAACATATGCACATGGGCAAAATCTACTTGGAGTTTGAATTGCCTTAGAACTATAAGTGGGTCCCAAAATCGGGACCCACTTATCTCCCTTGGGACACGCGCGCGCGCGCGAGATGGAGTAGGGGAAGGAGTTCGACTCCTTCCTCTATTAGAAGTCCAAGGGATAAGTTAGGTTTTCCTGATTGAGTTTTGATTTGATTGGGAATGAATCTAGACTTGAAATTGGTTTCCTAGTGCGATAAGAATTAGATTCTTATTCCTTTATAAAGTCTAATTGCTTATGCTTTAGGCTTCTATTGTCTACTATACAAGTAAGTCATTAGAGAGCTTTTTCAGTATCAAATTCTTAGAGAATTATTCTACCTTTCTTAGAGAAAATAAAAGCTCTCCCCCTCTCCTCTATAAGCCGCACACGCCACCCCTCTTGCCGGAGGAAAACCGCCGCCCCATCTTCTTGGTCACACAAAGAATATCCTAGCATTCTTCCGATAGGCTGTTCATCCGTGGATACCAAGGTTGAGGTTCTAGGAGCTGGAAACTAACTCTTATTGTCTTGCAGATAATCAGAGTATTGCAGATATCTTCGACTTCGACGAAGGAGAAGATACACCGGATTATTACGAAGACTTGGAAGTTGTGCTTGCTTTGGAACTAAGGTTAGTCTTCTAATTGACGTGTTTAAATATATACGGCATATACATAATCAATTAACCTATATGTTAAGAAATTTTTTGAAATTCCGCTGCGTACCCTAGGGGTGACTCTGACCGTATTTTCTTAAAGTGGTATCAGAGCGAGGTTAATTGATTACGTATATGCGTATATATGTTGTATGCTTTTGTAGTTTATGTGATGCAATTGATTCTATGATTAATTCGATTTTCAAAAGTTTTGTTTATTATATAAAGGGAATATTACTTCTGGACCCCCTACTAGATGACATCTTTTCATCTGAAGGACCGTCTTGCAAAGAATTACATTCAGGCCCATTTGGCCGTTCCGGTGTTGACCACAGAATTTTGAGATTTTCTCTCTCATACAACCAAACATGGCCTTAGATTTTATTTTTTAATTTATCTTTTTTTTTTTCCTTTTTACTTTTCTTTCCTTCTTCTTCTTCAAAAATCCGGTGCCGGAATCCGGCACAGGAACCGAAGGCAGCTCCGGTCAGAGCTGCCACGCAGCTCCGACCGTGAGCTGCCATGGCAGCTCCGGTCAGAGCTGCCATGGCAGCTCCGATCTGGGCTGCCACGCAGCTCCAGATCGGAGCTGGAGCTGCCATGGCAGCTTCCGATCTGGAGCTGCCAGGCAGCTCCGATCTGGAAACTGCCATGGCAGCTTCCGATCTGGAAGCGGAGCTGCCATGGCAGCTTCCAGATCGGAAGCTGCCATGGCAGTTTCCAGATCGGAGCTGCCTGGCAGCTCCAGATCGGAAGCTGCCATGGCAGCTCCGGTCAGAGCTGCGTGGCAGCTCCGATCTGGAGCTGCGTGGCAGCTCTGACCGGAGCTGCCTTCGGTTCCGGTGCCGGATTCCGGCACCGGATTTTTGAAGAAGAAGAAAGAAAGAAAAAAGGATGAAAAAAAAATTTTGGGACTTATTTTTTCATATTAATGTTGTTGGGATAGATTTGCAATTACATTTGGGATCCATTTGAAAATTTTAAAAGTTTTTCGTGTAAATTTCATAAACTAGAAAATATTGAGGGTCAATGTATAATAAACATAAATTAATGTTGTTTGGTCAATGCAAAATTCCGAATTTTGACCAGGGGCAAAAATGTACTTTCCACGTTTTAATTCGCGAAAAGTCAAGATCGTGGACCTGGATGTAATTAAAATCCATCTAGTTGGAGACTATATGTAATTGATGAACTAATGGTCCGTTATATGTAATTAGGACATCTAAGAGGGGTACTGTATGTAATTTGCCCTTATATAAATTTAGAATTTATAATTTTTCAAAAAAAAAAACAAGAATTAAAAAATATATATATATAATCGACCGGCCGCCTGCGCGACGCAGGCGGCGGGCGCCTGCGGAGCCACGGCGCTGGACGCTTACGGGCGCGGCGCCCGCGGCCGCAGGCACGGTAGGGGACGGGACTAGGTCCCGTCCCATATTTTGATATATATATATTTTTTCGAGTTGGACCCAAAATCGAATTTTGAAAATTTTGAGGATTGAATTTTATATTTGGAATATAAATATGATTTAAATGTAATTGTTTTTAACTAAAGGGGTTAAATTTGATTAGTATAAAGTTAAGGGGCTTATTTGTGATTTATCAATTTATTATTTATTGCAAATAAGTCCTTGTACTTTTAAATTTTAGATTTAACACCTCCAAGGTTTCGAAAATTACAATTAAGCCCTTCGGGTTTTCGAAAATTGCTACTTGGTCAAAGAATTTTTGATTTTTCAATCTAGTCCAAATTTTCAATTATTTCATAGAAATTATAAGTATGGGATTATAATTTTCATAATGAAATTGTGAAGTCATTTGGCATCCACATAGGCTACTACTTGTTTGTTTGCTCGATATGCTATTGTTTGACAATGCATGTTTAAATACCATGTATTTTACTTTCCGTACGACCGCTATGCATGCGAGGGTAGGCGGCGCCCTCTTATTTGTCGGACCGCATATTTTATGTATGGGTAGGCGGCACCCATTATGTGTTTGACCGCGTTTAGAACTAGAATGGATAGGCGGAATCCATTATGTGTAGACCGCTCATGCATGATGGGTAGGCGGCGCCCTTATTTGTTTGTAGATGACTGATAACAACCCTCAAGCTACAAGCCCCAACCAATATAAGTGCAGAAATATATATATGTATGTATTTCTAAGATGCTTTCCATAGGGTGCTTTAATTCTGAACTTTCATTGCGTTTTCTTGTATTGGCGACCTCGTCTTACAGACTCGCAGTGATCGTCAGATTAGAGTAAGCCTATGGTTATAACTTACTGCATATTGTATCTAGCGACCTCGATAGGTACAATATGTAGAGCATCGGGTTAAATTAGATTTAACACCCAAGAGTTGCGTGACGCAATTGGATAGTCCTACCGGTCATATTATGCTATCCGACCAGCCCCCGTTGGAGTATAGCATAGTATGGATTTGGATCTTGGCCACTACGGTAACTTGTTGGACATTACCCGTATGTTTGTTTTGGGGGCAAGCATATGTGAAAATAGTGGGAGCTAAACAGCTAAAGTACCTTGTTGTTTAGTTATGTTGACTGTGTATTTAGAAATAATATTTCAATAGTTGATTTATTATTTTCGTTCTATATTATTTCTCCTTAGGAAATTAGAAATGGCGAGTATCTCGCTCCGTGCTGTCTTAGAGAAGCAAATTTTGACCGGACCAAACTTCCTAGATTGGATCAGGAATATACGTTTGGTGTTGAGGTACGAAAAGATTGAGTACGTCTTGGACGAGGTCATTCCCGTTTGCCCCGAAAATTAGACTGCCGATCAGGTTGCTGCTTGGAATCAAGCCAACAAGGCAAAGTCTGATAAGCATCTTGAGGATGCTAGATCCGCGCAGTGTATTATGCTGGCGGCAATGAGCAATGAGCAATGAGCTGCAGAGGCAACATGAAAGCATGTTGCCGTATGAGATGCTGAAGCATCTTGAGTCGCTCTTTAAGACGACAGCTAGAAGTGTTGAATTTGATTTGATCAAAGAGATACACAGATGCAAGCTCAATGAAGGAGGGAACATGTCTGAACATGTTCTCAAAATGATTGGTCTCTTTGAAAAGCTTGCCGATGCCGGTGTTAAGCTAGAGAACAAGATCATGGTGATCTTTGTCCTTCAATCATTGCCGAGTTCGTATTCGCAGTTCATCATTAACTACACGATGAATGCGAAGGACGTAACACTGTCCGAACTCCATAATCTGCTGAAGACATATGATCAAACTCTTCCTAAGAAGGAAAAGTCGATCATGTTTGTTGGGCAACCGTCTAACCCAAACCCGAGAAACAAAGGTGCTAAGGGTAAGGGAAAGTCGGGAGCCAAGGTAACACTTCGAGTGATAAGCCTAAGCGTCTGAACCAGAAAAGGAAGTTCAAGAGAAGCGGAACGGTACGCACAGATGAATGTCTTTTCTGTAAGCAGAAAGGACATTGGAAGAAAGATTGCCCTAAGCTAAGGGCAGATCAAGCTAAGAAGCCACCGACTTCTAGCTCAGGTGTGTTTGTTATTGAAATGAACATGACTACTTTTGACTCCAATTGTTGGTCATTAGATACAGCCTGTGGCTCACATATTTGTAATAATGTGCAGGGGCTAATTGATCACAGGCTAGTCAAACAAGGTGAAATCGACTTGCATGTTGGGAATGGCAATCCAGTTGAAGCCAAACGCGTTGGACGCTGCAAGATAGATTTACCTACATGACAATGTTTAGAACTTGATAACTTTTATTTTGTTCCATCCATTGTCAGAAATATTATTTCCATTCCATTGTTAGACAATATGGGTTTTTCCTTTCGATTTGCGAACAATACTTGTCATTTTTCTTTGAATGACCAGTATTATGGAAAAGCTCGCTTAGTGAATGGTTTATATATTTTGCAAAGTAGTCTACCTTTATTTCAAATACATAACAAACAACCGTCTTCAAGTAGGAAGAATAATCCATCTTATCTATGGCATTGTCGGCTAGGCCATATCAATGAAACACGGATTCAAAGACTAAGGAAGTTGGACTACTTAGAACCATTTGATTTTGAATCATATGGTACATGCGAATCATGTGTTAAGGGTAAGATGACGAACAAACCTTTTGTTGGACAAGGTGTTCGTGCCACTCGCTGCTTAGAGCTCATACATACCGATGTATGTGGACCTTTTAAAGTCCATGCGCGTGGGGGTTATCCTTACTTCGTTACCTTTACTGACGATTTCTCAAGGTATGGATATATTTATCTTATGAAGAATAAATCTGAGACCTTTGGGAAATTCAAGGAGTTTAGGAATGAGGTCGAGAATGAATTGAACCTAAGAATAGTCACTCTTCGATCAGATCGAGGAGGTGAGTACCTTAGTGAAGAATTTATCGACTACTTGAAGGAAAATGGAATTCAATCGCAATGGACTACTCCTGGAACACCACAGTTAAATGGTGTGTCTGAGAGAAGGAATCGAACCCTGTTAGACATGGTGAGATCAATGATTGGATTCTCGACTCTTCCAAAATATCTGTGGGGATATGCACTACAAACTGCAATCTACATTCTGAACCGTGTACCATCTAAATCAGTGGAGAAAACACCGTATGAGTTATGGAAAGGAAAGAAGCCCTCACTGGGCTATCTTAGACCTTGGGGCTGTCCTGCGATAGTCAAACCGATGCTCACTGATAAGTTAGATGCCAAGGGTGTCAAAGTATATTTCATAGGCTATACTCGTCAGACGAGAGGCTATGAATTCTATCATGCTGAAGATCACAAGGTGATAGTATCTAGAAACGTTAAGTTTTTAGAAGCAGAATACCTCGAAGAAGAGAGGTTAGATGACATGATAGAACTTGAAGAAATTCAAGACTTTGACACGCGCGAACATGAGTTCTCTAAATCTTCTGATTTGGACTCAAGTTCAGTGGGAGCTTTCGAAGCAGACAAGGGTAATGATATGACACTTGCTAGACATGTCATAGTCAGTGGGAGTCCTGTGATTAGATCAACAGTTGAAACCACACCAATAGAACCCGTTGTCAATCAAACTGTGCAACAAGTTGCACAAGAGCAGCCTCCCGCTAGGGAACAGGGTCGCAGGGCGCGACCAGCTGCATCAGTGCCCACTGATAATGTTCGTGTTACACGAAGCCAGAAAAGAAAAGCACCAGAACCAGTCGGGCTCCGTAGGTCGAAGAGGATCCTAAAAGGACCTCAGAAGCAAAGCCTTATGATAGAAGACATCAGTGAACTTGATGTCGACTTATCAGATCGGGAAGATCCCGAGACCTACAAAGAGGCAATAATTGATATTGACTCAGACAAATGGCAAGAGGCCATGGAATTGGAAATGGACTCCATGTACCTGAACCAAGTTTGGAACTTGGTAGAATTGCCCAAGGGGTTAGACCTATTGGGTGCAAATGGGTCTTTAAACGAAAGACAGATGTCGATGGCAAGGTACAAACGCACAAGGCTAGACTTGTGGCGATAGGCTACACGCAAAGGTATGGCATCGATTACGATGAAACCTTTTCACCGGTAGCAAAATGAAGTCCATTCGAATTCTACTTGCGATAGCTGCCTACTATGATTATGAGATCTGGCATATGGATGTAAAGACTGCCTTCCTCAATGGCAACCTTGAGGAAGAGGTCTATATGGTACAGCCGGAAGGTTTTATTAGTAAAACCAGGCCAAATGCTGTATGCAAATTACAAAGATCCATCTATGGGCTAAAGCAAGCGTCTAGGAGCTGGAATATCCGCTTTGATGAAGCTGTCAAATTGTTTGACTTCATCAGAAGCAAGGAAGATCCCTGTGTCTACACTAGGCACAGCGACAAGGGAGTCATTTTCATGATCATCTATGTTGATGACATTTTGATCATGGGACACAATGGCTCTATGTTGGAAGAGACTAAAGTTTGGTTATCAAGTACCTTCTCAATGAAGGACTTGGGTGAAGCGAACTACATCCTAGGGATCAAGATCTGTAGAGATAGATCCAAGAGGATGTTAGGATTGACACAGTCCACCTACATCGACAAAATACTGAAGCGTTATAAGATGGATGACTCAAAGAGAGGCTTTCTCTCCCAGCTAGACATGGAATTGTCTTATCAGTTAATGATGGTCCTAAAACTAATGAAGAAAGAAATGCAATGAGTCGTGTGCCCTATGCTTCGGCAGTAGTGTCTATAATGTATGCAATGAATTGCACAAGGCCTGATGTGGCATATGCGCTTAGTGTCACTTGTCGACACCAACAGAATCCAGGAGTACCTCACTGGACTGCTGTAAAGAACATTCTTAAGTACCTTCGACGGACTAAAGAGATGTTCTTGGTGTTTGGTGGAGAACTAGAATTAAAGATGTCTGGGTATGTCGACATGGATTTGAATCAGATCCTGAGGAGCTATCTGTTGGAAGAGTTCTAAGCAAGCCACGGTTGCTGACTCATCCACAGAAGCTCAGTACATTGCTGCATCAGAAGCATCGAAAGAAGCTGTCTGGATGTCAGATTTCTTGAAGGAATTGAGGGTTGTTCCTGCTCCTAGTCCAATAACGATTTATTGTGACAATAAGGGCGCCGTCGCTCAAGCTAGGGAGCCTAGATCTACAAACAAGAACAAACATGTACTTAGAAAATATCACGTTATACGTGAGATTATTGATAGAGGAGAAGTTAGTATAGAACGTGTCTCTACCACGGACAACGTGGCAGATCTTTTCACCAAGGTCTTATCAGTGGAAGTCCACTTAAGACATTATGCTAATCTGGGTATTAAGCATAAAGGTGACTGGATCTAGTCAAAGTGGGAGATTGATAGTGTATATGTCCTAGAGACAGTCCTTATTAAGGGCATGCAGCCCTTATAGAGGGCATATATGTACTATTACACAGGTCAACGTAATATAATATATGTTTGTTGTTTGACTATTGAGTATCGCTTTCATATTTATATTACACCAGGCATGCAGCATGTCATATCTCTGTTTCTGTCTGTAATGATATTAAACATGTCCCCTCGGATAGATGACCGATCACACAGATAGTGGGAGCTATGTGAGTTATCATCTATCCCAAACTCTCCCTAGTCGAGGTTCATCTCGGATGTAGGGGTCTGAATGAACCAGCTGAGACTAGTATGCGTGGAGGTTATACTTGTTGGAGCAAATGTGAGCCGATCCCACGGCCACGGAACGGATTGTTGGACAATCAAGAAACGTTCCCATAACTGTGCATAGTTGTTCGAAGGATGATTACCGAACAATGGAAGTACCCACCGGACACTCCCATCGATGTATACTCTTCACCGAAGTGTCTATGGGAACCGGTAAGTTGTCGAAGTGATGCCAGTCGTCCTTTGAACTTACAGGACTTTATCATCACATTTGTTTCCCCATATCCTTGGTGGAACCGTCGATGTCAGCTCTGAATAAGCAGTTGACCTAAGACACGATCCAGGATTATGGCTACATACAAATGGGGATGATAAGTGTTTCTGTGAATGATTCATCTCTCATGTGTAGCACAGAAGAGTACTGCTCATAGTCTTCATAGTTGTGTTGGTAAAGTCACTAGCCAGTGCATCGATATATTATGATAGTCATAAGTATATCTTCGTAACCAAGCAACTCCCTGAGACGCCCGTGGATGTATTATTGGGATAGACACATCATCGATCCTAGATGCATTCGAGTCAGTCAGATGAAGGGACATTACCATCGCCGCGTTGAGCGCAACAGGCTTCGCAACAAAAGAGTTTGCTTTGAGAAACCTCTCAAAAGTCCTCATGTATTCATATTACAAATGGAACCGTCTAGGAATTCCATTTTGCCTAGTCTAGGACTTGCTTAATACAATGAGGCCCTATGGGTCACACTATGTGGTGATTCAGCTTATCAGATTATCCTTGAAGATGGAATCGCAATTGATTTGGAATTAATTGTGATTGATGGATTATAATTGATTTGGAATTAATTATAATATTTAGTGGCTCAATTAATGATTTAGAATTATTAATTGAATTGGCTAATTAATTGTATTTTATGCGAATACAATTAAAGATTATATTTTAGAAATATAATAGAGGTTTGATTTGAAAGGATATGTTAATTTAGAATTAACATATGCACATGGGAAAAATCTACTTGGAGTTTGAATTGCCTTAGAACTATAAGTGGGTCCCAAAATCGGGACCCACCTATCTCCCTTGGGACACGCGCGCGCGCGAGATGGAGTAGGGGAAGGAGTTCGACTCCTTCCTCTATTAGAAGTCCAAGGGATAAGTTAGATTTTCCTGATTGAGTTTTGATTTGATTGGGAATGAATCTAGACTTGAAATTGGTTTCCTAGTGCGATAAGAATTAGATTCTTATTCCTTTATGAAGTCTAATTGTTTATGCTTTAGGCTTCTATTGACTACTATATAAGTAAGTCATTAGAGAGCTTTTTCAGTATCAAATTCTTAGAGAATTATTCTACCTTTCTTAGAGAAAATAAAAGCTCTCCCCCTCTCCTCTATAAGCCGCGGGCGCCACCCCTCTTGCCGGAGGAAAACCGCCGCCCCATCTTCTTGGTCACACAAAGAATATCCTAGCATTCTTCCGATAGGCTGTTGATGAATGTGTATTTTACACTTTCATTTGAGTCTTTTTCACCTATTTTAGCTATCCTCTATGTTAATTTAGCTATATTTTAGTGCATTTTATTAGAATAGTGTCACGTTTCCTTTAGTTTTTATTTTACAGGTTTTGGTTGAAAAACGAGGTTTTCCGGGCAAATATATTGAAGTAGACAAGGAATTGGTGTTCCAGAAGCCTAATTGGAGTATCTGAAAGATTCCGGATAGGATTTGAAGTCTAGGGGTCGAGTCTGAAGGCTAAAAGGTCGCTAGAAGGCAGAAACCGAGTCCGAAAAGGGGAAGAAATCCAAAAACGCGTCGAAAGCGCGTTTTGGGCCGAAAAACACTCCCGGGCGAGTCGCCCGGGACGTGGGGCGAATCGCCCCACACCAGGCCAATCGCCCGGTGTGTGGGGCCCTTCGCCCCACACAATTCGGATGTCTATATAAATGAGCTCAGTTTTTTCCGTTTTTCATACTTTTCCAGACCTTTTCTCTCACCTTTCTCAGTAGTTTTAGGTAGGAATTCTCTAGGGCCTGTCCTGGGGGTTCTTAGCTTAGGAGATACTTTTTCTTAGCAGTTTGGAGCTTGTAAGATCACGATTCTTCGGAGATTGACAACTTTCGGTAACATTGTATATTACAGTTTTTCTATTTATATTTATATATCTTTCATCATGTTTTCATTCATTCGTGGTATGATTTCTGTTGATTGCATGACATCTATGAGTAGCTAAACTTCTCGTTGGTGATAGTATGTGATTTCTTAGCGAAGGGTTAATAATTATGCTAATGGCTATATCGTGCATTATACCTAGAGTTATTCCTTTATTTCTTTGATCTATCTAAATCTCTATCTTCGTAGTGTTGAATAATTACTTAACACAATTGGACAATTCATTGATCTTTGATCTATCTAAATCTATATCTTCGTAGTGTTGAATAATTACAACTGGACAACTCATTGATCAAAGATCTCTATGCAAAACCGGGGAATTTATGCATGATTATTAACCTGCTATGCTTTGAATGACCATACTATCACCAATCTCCATTATCTGTTAAGAAAAACCTTTGCTAAGACGTCTGCTGTTTTATATTCTTAAGTTAGATTAGATAAAGCTAGTTATAGTCCTTAGAGATCGACACTCGAGGTTATTCTACTGCTACACTATGGTTTTCGTTGTAGTTGTGAATTGCCTTTGGCTAAATACAAATTTATTTGATTAGTTGGAACTCGACAACCCAACGTTTCATCAGTTGTTCATCCGTGGATACCAAGGTTGAGGTTCTAGGAGCTGGAAACTAACTCTTATTGTCTTGCAGATAATCAGAGTATTGCAGATATCTTCGACTTCGACGAAGGAGAAGATACACCGAATTATTACGAAGACTTGGAAGCTGTGCTTTCTTTGGAAGTAAGGTTAGTCTTCTAATTGATGTGTTTAAATATATACGGCATATACATAATCAATTAACTTGTATGTTAAGAAAATTTTTGAAATTCCGCTGCGTACCCTAAGGGTAACTCTGACCGTATTTTCTTACAGTTTGGTGGAGAACAATGTTACAGTTCTCTAGTTTAGGTTGGAAACAATGCAAGTGTGCTTTGGTTTCTGAGAATCATTAGTGATAGGATTTGTAAGGAACCTCATTTCTTATCTTAGTAGATTCAGTCCTATAAAGGACAAAGTGGATTAGTTGAGAGATTACGCCACTCTCAGATACCACTATAAAAGCGTTTGTGTGATTTACTTTCCTGCACTTAGTTTTCAGCAAGTTACTATTGTCTTACACTGTCATTCTGCTTACTTGTTGAAACTAGTTTTCTGGTAAAAGCACTTATTGTAAAAGACTTCCGCACTTTGTTTTTTAAGTATCAGCAAACTCATTACTGAAAAGTAATAAGCACTTGCTGAGAAAGTTAAGTATCAACAAACTCATTACTGAAAAGTAATAAGCACTTGCTGAGAAAGTTTTAAACGACGAAAAGTTTGAAAAGACTATTCACCCCCCCTCTAGTCTTTTCTTGTTGTTTAAAGGGACCAACAACTCTATTCACCAAAACACAAATAAAAGACTACTTCCCAAATGGCGGGATGAGGGTAGTCGGAGCACATAACAAATACAATAGCAAAATTCTTAAAATCTAGACAAAACGAAATAGAAAAGACATAACAAACAATCTGCTTGATCCCTTAGGCTTTTGCGGGTCTTTATTATTTTTTTCTTCTTTTTTTTTTTTGAATTCTTTATTTTCTTTTTCTATTTGTTTTCCTATTGGGTGCCTTTTGCATACAATCTTTTTGGTTACCTTAAAGCATTGTGAATCCACGGAGGTGCCCCAGAATTCATAAGAACCTGAGTGAGATGCCATAGCATGGTGTATACTACACGACCTCGACACAATCACGTCCTCATGCCCTATACCGGACCAGCAAGGGAAATAACAACGACTCACAATATGGGTTGGCAAACGTATGCTAATATAATAATTTTTTTTATAAAACAGCAACAAAACGAATACGTTAACATATAACGACTTCCCCAAACGTATTCGAAAGAATAGTTTGGAGTTACATAACACAAACACATGTGAACAAAGTATATGTCATATCTTCTAGCAATCCCTTCCCAAAACCTATTCGATAGAATAGGTGTATTACAAAGAAAATCTATCCCTTAAGTGCTCGGATTCAAGTAATTTGCAATTAAGGTAAATGCCAATGCCTAATCATGCTTATGCTAAAAATAGTTGTCCATAGGCCTTTCGTGAACCACAATTACAGAATAGCACACAAAAGTGCAATAGTGTGTTCTTAGACTACTAAACTTAGCAAAGTGCATGTGAATGTAACATACCAATAGAAGTTAATCCATGCGGACTTCAAACTAAATACAAATCAAATAAAGCATGGAAAGAGTTCACTATATTAAATTAATTTAATAAAAGTTTTTAAGACTTGACAAAAGACTTCTAAATAAAAAAAAACAAAAATTTAAACGTGAATGCATGCAACAAAGTTAACAATAATCTAAAGAAAAGTAAACGTGCAATGCATGCAACAAAATAGAACAAAACAATAAGAAAATCACAAATAACACATTCTTTACCCCCTCCCCAAACCTAAATGAGATCTAGTCCCTTAGATAGAAATTTAAAGAAGAGTCAAAGAATGTTACTTCCCAAATGAACGAGCACCACGAAATCCACGGTATAAAGCAATGGACTCATCGACATCCCTTGCCTAGGCATCTCATACATAAATTCTCAACCAAACTCTCTAATCCTCTCAGTAAGCATATCAACTCCGGGTAGCCATGTGTTCATGTTGCTAAAATCCAATCGCTTTTCACCAATGAAAATATCCGATTTGATAACACCTACAATAGAGAAATTTCAATCAATTTATTCATGCAAAGAAAAGACCCATGTGATCTAGCATAACCATATAAATCAAAATCTACCAAATCATACAAATTCAAGTTAAACTCAACTATGAACAGTCATAGAAACTTCATGCAAATCATAATCAAAGTCATACAACATCAATTCATAGATTTCCCCAAACCAATTCAAAGTTTAGGGTTCATAGCACATTACCTTGGGTCTCCATGGATGTTGAATGAATGCACAAATTGAAGTAACTAAGTTATAGAGGATGATTAGGGCTTTGAAACAACCTATAGAACAAGTGATTTGGTTGAAAAACAAGGGAGATATCAAGTTGGGAGGTGATTTTCGCAAAAGGAGGAAGAAAGGTTGTGATTTCCGGAAAAGAGAAAATTTTCGAATATATATAGGTTTTGAGGCGGTGGGACCCCGCCAGTGAGGCTGGCGAGTCGCCAGGCGCCCCCGCGCCTCGCAAAGTGACTCTAGAGATTTTTTGATTTCTGGAGCACTTTTTTGGCAAGGGGCCAACTAGCCCGGCGAGGGGAGAGCACCTGTTTACGAAATAGAACCCAAATTTTCATATCTAAACTCGAAATTTATCCCCTAACATGCAAAACTAACTAAACTATAGTGCAACTACCCTACAAGCAATGCAAATATGTAAAAGAAACTCTAGGTTGCCTCCCAGATAGCGCCTTTGTTTAATAGTCGTTGGCTCAACTCTTCGAGGCTCTTAGTCTTTAGAATTTGGATGGGTACTAGTCTTCCCCATTATCATCTCCTTGAAGTATTGTTTTCCCTGCATCATATAGTGAAGAAAAATAGGACCAAAAAATTGTACTAATTTGTTAGTCTTAAGGATACGGGGAAAAAATGGAGCTAAGGCTTCCATCTCATGCTTCTTGCCATCAACTTCAACGGAGCATCTTCGGTGATACATATCTATGACCATTCAAGTTGTGTCAATGAATGCTCTTCCAAATAACACCACGTCTTTCAAGTCAAATAGCGAAGCCGGCATAACCACAAATGTTGTCTTGACCTCTATTCCACCAGGTTTGATAGTAACTTTATTCAACATACCTAGAGGTCTCCTCATTGATCCATTGGCTAGTTGAACCATGGCTTTCAAATTCTTCATTCCACAATACCACTTGCGTAATATAGACATTCATAGGCAAAACATTAACACTAGATCAAGTATCTAGCGTAGCAACAATTCGTGATAGGTTCCCCAAACCTATCTCAAGATCAAAGCTTCCATGGGGTTTTCCTTGGGTAACTTCCTCCATCACTCCATCCTTATATGATGAGTTTTCTAAGATTTGCACAACTTCATCATCAATTTGTGCAACCTCTTTTTTAACTAAAGAGGACTTATGCTCTTCGCAAATAATACAACAATCTTCCAAGAGCTTCTTTCCACCAGATTTTTGCACCTCAACACGTGTCGTATCCTTTGTAACAGTGATATCAATAGGAACGTCGATTATCACAGTGATGGACATAGCCTTCTCAACGATGCTCGGAGGTGTCACATGCTCATGGGTTCCCAATCTATCCTCAAGCTCTTGCACCTATTGTGTCAGACTTAGATTTTTGGCCTCCAACTTTTCTATCTTATACACCAAATCTTGCATAATTTTTACTATACTCGATTGTCCTCCTTTAGCTTCAACAATACCCCCGTTAGCATCATTCTTTGGTGGAGCATTCTCGTAAAAATCATTCACATAGCTTAGGCGGTTGAGACCTTGATTGGGGCCATAATCGATGTTTCTTCCACCTTGATATCCACCCCTAGGACCATATCTAACACGGTTTTTGTTGAATCCACCTCGTGGTGCAAAGTATTGACCATTTCCTTGATCAGAACTCACATCCTCCACTATTCCTTTAGTTTCAAAAGCTCTTTCGGGTCCTAGATCTTCACCTACAACAACATAGTCTCTTGCTCATGGAGAACGGCACATGTGAGCTCCATGTCCATAATTTTTGCAAACACCACATACCTCATAATTTGGCATCACCACATTTTGTCTCATAGCTTCTCTAACCTCTTGAACAAAGCCATCATACCTATCAAAATTATCCTCGTGAGTTGCATGATCCTCCATAGGCCTTCTTGGTGGCATGGCTCTAACATTATGGTGTTGAGAGGTGCGAGCAAGCCCTTCAAACACTTCAATAGCTTCAATGGCTGTTTTCTTCGTCAATCCTCCCCTCCTAGACAAGCATTGTCTACCCTATCTCGGAACTCTTGTTCCAACCCATTGTAGAAGAATTGAGATAATTCTCCTTTGCTGAATCGATGATAGGGACACTTCACTTGCAAGTCCTTATACCTTTCCCAAGCAGTGTGGAAGGCTTCATCATACTGTTGGCGAAACCCAGAGATTTGAGCCTTCAAGGCATTGGTTTTGAAACAAGGATAATACTTCTCCATGAACTTGGCAAAAACTTCATCCCAAGTTTTAAGGGATTCTTCATCTAGAGAGCCAAGCCAGATTTTAGCTCTATCATTAAGCCGCAAGCTAAACACCTTCATCCTCAAATCATCATCAGTTACACCATCAACTGGCTTTTGTAGATGGTAAATAAAACCTTCAATCTCTCTTAGAAATCCCATCACATCTTCGTTAGGCATGCCATAGAATTTTGGCAATTGTTGGTACATGTGATTCTTGATTTCCATGTTCCTAAGTAGTTGGGTTTAGGACAATAGTTGGTCCCTTAGATCCAACAGAGGGTTGGATCAATGCCTTCAACTGAGTATTGTCTTGCACCATATGTAGTTGAGTAGAGGTTCCTCCTTCAGAATTTGATTTATCTGCTTCCTCAGAAACCACAATCTCCTCGTCTGCGTATGCTACCGAAATCGACCTCTTCTTCATTTGATGGTAAAATCGATCAACTTCAGGAATAATAGGCAACACAAGTTTAGAAGAAGAATGAGTATTTTGGCATACACGCCTATCTAAAACAAAGATGGATGTGAGAATCAATTGAATAAAATTTAAAAACTGAAAATAAACTAAATATGATTGAAAAATTTAAAAGTAAACTAGTTCAAGGAGTGAAATCCCCGGCAGCGGTGCCAATTTGATGAGTGTTAAAATCATCGTGCATAAAACACTATCAAATACTATTTATATTAATGCCAAGATAATTCTAAATCACACAGAACTTAGTGTAATAGCAAGCTAACTCGCGTGTCGGTCTCTAAGGATTTAACTAAGTTGTTCCTAACTTAATCAAACAATAAGAAATATGTTGGTAGTTGTGGTTTAAACTAATTAACACTAACAGGAACGATAGAGATAAATACTAACGAGATTCAAATATGAGATAAGCGGTTGATAGTAGGTAGTAGGCATAGTGATAAGACTTAATCATATGTTAGCAAGCGATAGACGTAGGTAGTCACACCGTTTGTAGACATGTATCAGCAATAACATGTATAACGAAGCATACAATATCATTGAAGGCAATTATGAGGCACTATTATTTAGAAATCTCAAGCATACATGGAGAAACTCAACACATACTAAATTTAGCATTACATACATGTAGTTATGGCTATGTTATCACCCTTAATCGACCATGGAAGCTGTCACCATCCAATTCGAAGATATATTATTAGCAAGGGATCGTTTATAGTCTTTAATTGATCTAGGATTCTGTCACTATCCTAATTCGAAGGTTTGCTATTAGCAAACTATAAACATCAACATATGTCAGGCCATAACCAAATATATATGCATCCTTTTCATAACCTCATGCTAACATAATCATAATCCATATCAATATAACCTACTTTCTACCATCAACACGTACCGATTAGCTACTCATAACGAATAAAGCATAAACAATATTCATAATCATAACCAAATCAATAGAAAACATAGTATATTTGGAAAGGAAATAGAGATTGATACGAAAATACTCAATGTACGATTGAGCAATAACAATCCTACGTCGAATCCAAACAAAGCAATGAAATCTAGCACCGGTAGCAAATCCAATGATGAAAATCGAGAGCTAGGAGGCTAAGAGATGCCTCCAAAGTGTATCTTCTCTCTAGGGTTCGTGCTAGGCTGCTAATAAATGATAAAACCTTAGTAAAACCTAAAAATACGAGTTTAAATACAATTTCCGAAATCTAAAATCGCACTGTTGGCTAGGCGCCAACAGAGCGTGCGAGGAGCGGGGCTTCCCGGCGAGGCACCAGTGAGCTCACTACAAGAAAACAGCATTTTAGCAACCACTTTTAGCAACCGATCGATCCGTTGCTAAAATTAGCGACCGATCGGTCTTTTAGCGACGGATGAGAGGCTTTAGCGACCGAAGGGATAAAGCGCCCTTAGAGCGCCCGGAATTTAGCGACGGATGGCATATCCGTCGCTAAATAGCGACGGATGGTACCATCCGTCGCAATATTTCCAAGGATTTTCTTTTTTTTTTTTGCCGGTCAATGCCTTAGCGACGGATGACACCATCCGTCGCTACAGTATATTTTTTTTAAAAAAAATAAATAACTTAGCAATTAGCGACGAATCACCATCCGTCGCTAAGTTCTCCATATCATCTTCTCCGCCGTGCTCATCGACAGAACACAACACACACAACACACACTTCGTCTTCTCCGCTCGGCTCCAATCTCTCCTCCCCTATTTTCTTCGTTTCTTCACCATTTCAATCAATATTATAGTCATTTCGAAGCTATTCGATCAAGGAACAAGTGTAGCTATTCAATTGCGTGATTATTTCCCCATTTCTTCCGCAATCAAAGGTATATATTTCGAACCTAACTTGTCTAAATTTTAGTATTCTTCATTTTTTTTCAATTCATTGAATTGTATGCATTCTACTAGTATCTATCATGTTGTGTAGCTCAAATTAGGGGGGATGAACAAGTTTTAGTTGGTGAATTGATAGATTTGGTATGAATTGGGTATTTTATAGTTTAGTTCGATTATGTTTGGGATTTGAATTGGGTTCGATTATGTTTGGGATTTGAATTTGGTTCGATTATGTTTGGGATTATCTACGTAGTTAGTTTTGTTCAATTAGTGTAGTTTGTTTGGGATATACTAATTAGATTTGAAAATTGCATAAGTATAATTATAATGGAAATATGAGTAATTATAGTGTATTGTAATTAGTTATTATAATGGGAATTGTATAAATATAATGAAAATATAGATAAATATAGGTAATTATAGTGTATTGCAAGTTTTTATTATAATGAAAATTCCATAAGTATAATGGAAATATATAGATAAGTATAGGTAATTATAGTGTATTGGTAGTTGTTACTATAATGACAAATTGCATAATTATAATGAAAAATATATGTAATTATAGTGTATTGTAATTAGTTATTATAATGAAAATTTTACAAGTATAATGGAAATATAGATAAATATAGGTAATTATTGTTTAAAAAAAGTGTAAGTATGAAGGAAATAACTCATTGATAAATTAAAGTTAGAAGATAATATGAGTATTTTTATTTCTAATGTAGAAATATTGGGAGTATATATAATGCAATGTAAAAAATTGATAACTAAAATGAGTACTTGGTGAAAAACAACGTTAGCCGCAATGTACTAAACTTCCATTGGCCAGGTTTAGCATTCAATTATGAATCTCGATCGTACTTGGATGTACAGTAGGATTGCAGATGGAATACTTTTGCCTACGTTTGTACAAGGGGTCAATGCATTTGTCGAATTTGCATTGTCAAAACCCGAGTGTTTGAGTACTGGGATGATGAAGTGTCCTTGCAACCATAAGAAATGTAGGAACCGTCAGTACTTACCCTCTACGGTGGTTGTAGACCATTTGAAGCGTAATGGTTTTGTCCCTAAATATGAGGTGTGGAATCATCATGGTGAGGCAGTTCGTTTGTTGGGGGATTATTCTATGTTGTCGGGGAAGCGTAGGAAAAGGCAGGAGAATAGTGCTACACCAGGTGCCTGTACTCATGATGATGCCACAGGGGACCGGATGGAAGAGATGGTCCGTAACGCTGCGGGTCAAGAGTTCACGGAGAGTGTTGTTAATGAGGAGCCTCCGAATGCTGAGTCACAACAGTTCTTTGACTTGTTGGAAGCGTCAAAGATGCCACTCTACCCGGGGTGCAAGATGAATGAATTGACTATGTTGTCTCGAATTATGAGCAACAAGGAGGGTGGTGGGAATTCAGAAAGCAGCTGCAACGATTGGTTGAGTTTGATCACGGATGCTATGCCTGAAGGGAGCCTAGTTCCAACAAACTATTACCAAGCGCAGAAGAAGATGAAGGCGATGGGATTGCCTATGGAGAAAATAGATTGCTGCCCGGGTATGTGTATGATCTATAGGGGGGAGGATGAAGGTTTGTTGAAATGTAAACATTGTGGGAAGGACCGGTATAGTCGTTACAAGGAGGGCGCTGCAATGAAACGACAGAAGAAGAATCTCTCCCACAAGAAAATGTGGTACTTTCCTATAGGTCCTCGTCTGAAGAGGTTGTATGCATCAGATGCATGTGCAAATAAGATGCGTTGGCACAAGGAGAGAGTAGTCGCGGATGACCAAGAGGGTAAGATGGGTCACCCATCAGACTCGCCGGCATGGAAAGAGTTTGATGTGAAATATCCACAGTTTGCAGCCCAGTCTAGAAATGTAAGATTGGGACTTAGTACTGATGGCTTCAACCCGTTTGGGAGTGAACGGAAGTATTCATGCTGGCCAGTGATGCTTACACCTTACAACTTGCCTCCGGGTGACTGTTTGAAAGAACCATTCATGTTCTTGACCGTGCTGGTGCCAGGGCCGGATGATCCAGGACAGAAGATAGATGTCTTCTTGCAGCCACTGATCAAGGAGCTTATAGAGTTGTGGGAGGATGGTATCCCGGCATACGATGTCTCAACAAAGACGAACTTTACCTTGAGAGCAGCACTACTCTGGACCATCAGTGATTTTCCTGCGTACTCCATGTTGTCTGGAAGGAAAACATCCGGGTACAAGGCATGTCCACATTGTCTGGATGATGTTGATTCACACTATCTGCCGAAGAGTCGAAAGGAATCTTGGTTTGATTGTCATCGCAGGTTTCTAGACGATGAACACCCGTTCAGAAAGAACAAGACTCAGTTTCTTAAGAACAAAGTGGTGTTGAAGGAGGCCCCTAAAGAACTAACAAGTGCACAACAATTTGCTATTATAGAACGCTTGGGGTACAAGAAAGTAACTGAGGTTGGGTGGGAACAGCATAACGAGAATATCAAAAGTGAGTATGGATGGAAAAAGAGATGCATCCTATGGGATTCGCCTTATTGGAGTAGTCTTCGCATACGTCATATCTTGGATGTCATGCATATTGAGAAGAACGTATTTGAGAACTGCTTCAACACCATTTGTGAAATTCCCAACAAAACAAAGGACACGGTTAGGTCCAGGGAAGAGTTGGACATTCTATGCAGGAGACCCGGACTGTCAAACAAGAATGCTGATGGCAAGTGGCCGAAGGCTAAATACACTTTGTCGAAAGAGGCTAGAGCGGAACTTTTTGATTGGGTGAAGTTGTTGAAGTTCCCCGACAATTATGCTTCTAAATTTGCTCGGTGTGTGGACACGAGTAAGACAAAGATGTATGGGATGAAGAGCCACGATTGTCATGTGTTCATGCAGAGGCTCATCCCGATTGCATTTCGCCAGCTCTTAGATAGATCGGTATGGAGTGCCTTGACCGAGTTGAGCTTGTTCTTCAAGAATCTATGCACACGGGTTGTTGAGGTTGAAGTGTTGAAGACGATGAAGGCTAACATACCGGTGATTCTGTGCAAGCTCGAGCGTATCTTTCCACCTAGCTTCTTTGATTCCATGGAACACTTGCCCATTCACCTACCAGATGAGGCGTTGCTAGCCGGACCTGTTCAGTATCGTTGGATGTATCCCTTTGAGAGGTAAATATTTTAGTATCATATTTACAAACATATATGACACATAATTGTATAGTATATCTAATTATGACCGACATATTATAACAGATACTTAGGCAAGCTGAAGCATTATGTGAAGAACAAAGCTCAGCCTGAGGGTTCGATTGCCAATGCATACATTCGAGCAGAGACTGCAACTTTTTGCTCCTATTTCTTTGACACTGGGGTCCCTTCGAAGACATCTAGGCCGGCTAGAAATGCCGACACAGTTCAAGTGCAAGAGGACCATAAATTTTCTCTATCAATCTTTAAGGTTTCGGGGAGGGCGTATGGTGAAGAAAAAGTGGCATATCTGACGGATAAAGAGTACAATGCTGCACATTCGTATGTCCTTCAGAATTGTGCTGAGCTCAACCCATTCCATCTCAAGTTTACTAGGTTAGTTGCCTTCTTACGTTTTACGATTGAATTAAAATCTTATTTTAGAGAAAATGGTAGTATTAAACCAAATATACGCATCATGTGCAGTTTCTTCAGCGCCCGTTGTGTAGAGCAAAATCCTAGAGTGGCGGATGACACAATTGAGGACATGCTTAGGGAGGCCCTAGTCTCCGAATTTCCAACATGGTTCAAAGAGCATGTACAGAACCCGGCCAACAAAATAACATGTCCTTACTTAAGAGCACTAGCAAGTGGACCTGGTAGACGATACTCCTCCTTCCCATCTTACATTGTAAATGGACTTAGGTTCAACAGTAGTGAGTGTGGATCGACAGATGCTACAGTTAATGGTGGGGTTCGTGTCTTGGGGAAAGACATAGGTGATGATGTCTACGATTACTATGGGAAGCTTAGGCGTATTATTCGCCTTGAATATCCCGGAGTACCTTTGAAAAGAACAATGTTGTTTGATGTTGATTGGTATGATCCCACTGATGTAGGCACCAGGAGGATTGAGGAGTATGATATGGTGGAGATAAACTATAAGAAGAAGTACAAAGTGTACGAACCATTTATCTTGGCAAGTCAAGCACTTCAAGCTGTATTTCTTCAGTTTCCTACCTTGAAAAAGGATAAGGGCGATTGGTTAGCTGCTGTACCTATAAATGCTCGATCCAAAGTTGAGTATGTGGAGAAGGACGAGTCAATTAACAACTCGTACCAAGAAGAAGATGTCGATGGTCAGGCTAGAAAACCTGTACAGGCTACAGTAGAAGTTATTCAGCTGCATGATGATGTTTTCATTGACTTACAACTAGAGTAGATTATAGATGGTACGTGAATTAGTACTAGGTAGTTAGATTAGACTTAGATTAGACTTATCTATCAGGCATATAATAAAAAAATGTTCATTACTTTATCTCTTCGATGAAAAGATACGTTAGCCGCCGCAATGTACTAAACTTCTATTGGTCAGGTTTAGCATTCAAATATGTCAGAACGTGCACTGAGGATTCCCTTACTTGAGGTTTGGAAAGCCAACTGGCTTTTGGGAGTTCCGCCCAAAGAGTGGATGCCGAGTCCCCTTCATGATGTTTGGGAGTCCTACTGGCATGACCACCCGAATGTCTAGTGTCGTTCCTTGCTATATCTCTGATTGTACATGTTTTATATTCAATTGTGTATGTACTAACACGGATCTTTGTATTGCAGATGCCACGACCCAGAAGGCCACGATACATGACCCCGCAGTCCCAGAGGGATGATACCGACGGAGAGGACACCGGGCAGGGCTCACAGCAGGGCTCCCCTACTGTTTTTGGGACTCCACCTGGGTCGAGCAGGGGATCGACTCCTCATTCCTCCCTCCACGACCCGTGAGCCCACGTTCCAGACGACGGTTGTCCCTTTCAAAGGCCGGAAGATGGTCTTATGTGGAATGGTCGCCCTGTCCTTTACCCCAATGGAGAGAAGTAAGTATTAGGCATTAACTGATTTACGAACTTTTAATATATATATACCGAACTAACCTTGTCACTATTGACTTACCTGTTCTTCACAGGTTGTATGGGGAGCGCGCTGCTAAAGTACTCAGTGCGATAATACGGAACAGAATGGTCCCACCGCAAGAGGGTGGCAGCCAGTGGCATTGCATCCCGGACCAAATTAAGGGAGAGTTGTTCGAGGAGCTGAGGGTGAGTTAATAATCGTACAATAATTACCCAATTGTTTGTGTTGTGAGTGGTATGTTAGCCACTTTGTGTGAGTGGTATGTTAGCCACTGTACTTGGGTGATATGTTAGTCACCATTGTTATATTAAAATATAGGACAATGTGAGTGGTATGGTAGCCACTATATTTGAGTCGTATGTTAGCCACTGAACTTGGGTGATATGTTAGTCACCGATATACCTGAATAGATGTTGTTTTCCCTTGTCATATATTTGATACATGTTAGCTCCCCTTGTTATACTTGAATGTTTTTTAAGTATTCACCAACGTATGTGTTTCGATGTTTATTTGTAATTGTGTAGAAAGAATTCTTCCTTCCGAAAGCATTGCTGATGGATCTCTGGTGGAGCTTCAACTCTCACGGTAGTGCCCTTTACAAGTGCATGGTTCATAGCCTGAAGAAAATGTGGAAAGAAAACCGTCCACGTACCGGTGATTGGCCCGGAGATGCAATTTGGGAGGCGTGGAAGGTGTATTGGGCTGACGGGAGAGTCCAGGCGCAGGCTGACCAGAACACTGAGAACCGGAAGAAGCAGCCGAATGATGGGACACGTACCCTGGTGACACACCGTTTTGGCTCTGAGTCGATCGCTACAGCACATGTGAGGCAGAAGGTAAGTATATTAACTTTGTGAATTCATCATTCTTATACTTGTTATTTACTTGCATTTCGAACTTTCAAACTAAGTATATGATGCTTTCATGTGTCATTCAGTTGAAGGATAAGGAGAGTCTCCTATTCACCCTGTTCTCGAGATCTTAGAAGGCCAAGAACGGACAGTGGTTGTGTGACGAGGCCACATCAATTGCGGTAAGTATCAAAAATACATGTGTTTATTAAATACTGATGATTTCATAACTAATTAACAACATAACTAACACCTTATACTCTTGATTTATAATTTCAGACGGCCTACGAGGACAGGATTCGTGATCAGGATCTCACTATTGAGGAAATGAATGATATTTTCCTCGAGGTGAATCCTCCATACGAGAAGGGCCGTCGCTTGGGACTGGGGAGTGCAGCAGCCGTCCCTGAATTGGACTCGAGGCCGACTCGTCGTTCCCGTGCCAGTACATCTTCATCATCTTCAGCAGCAGCTTCCGCTCGAGAGCAGGCCCTCTTACTTCAGTTGCAGGAGAGGGATGAGGAGGTGAAGAGGCTAGCTGCGGAGCAGGCTGCGCAGAAGGCACAATATGGTACTATGTTTGCTGAGCTGTATGCGAAGCTGGGGATGGATCCACCTCCCTTTCCATGATACCCCTATCCTTTTCGACTTTATTTACTATTTTCTACATGAATACTGTTAGGAAACTTGTAATTTTGATGAGCAATTAACCATGCTAAATTAAGAACAGTTTAGTAACTAGTACTCTTAAGGTCCATAGGATTTTAGAATTTTTAAAGGACATTGTAAAAGAGGAACGTTTGCTGATGACTTAGATAGGTGTTAGATAAGTTTTTATCGTGGTGTATGACGCATTTTGTTTTCTGAGAAGAAAATAATTTGTTGACACTTAGGTGGATGACGTACCTTAATTTCTGAAAAGAAATTAATCTATTGACACCTTAGCATATGATGTATTTTATTTTCTGAAAAGAAAATATCTTATTGATGCTTAGCTTTGATTTTCTGAAAAGAAAATGACCTATTGAAGTATTTGCTGAAGATGTATTTTGTTTATTACAAACAAATTATTGAAGCAAATAAGAAACCGGTCAGAATCTTGAAGACTTCTGAAGACTTGAAGACTTGAAGACTTGAAGACTTGAAGATTGCTGAAGACTGGTAAGGCACGTGTTGCTCAGAAAGTGAAATTTTCAGCAACAGCATTGCATAAGTGAAAATCTGAAAGACAGAGTAGGTTGTGCTTGCTGAAACTGAGAATAAACACTTGCTGATGAACACATGTGACCTCTTGCTGAATGTACGTGATTTTGCGCTCCAATGTTACTGTTTGAATTCTTTTCAAAGATGCATTTAATGCAAAGCTTACACAAAGGACATGAAGACTAGAAGACAAACAAAGGTTGCTGCTGAAAGTACAAAAGCAAGATAGTGACATGTTAAGGAACAAAATCCTTAGGATTTGAAATTCAAACGGCTCCTTACTTGCACTATAAATAGAGGTCATCAGGCAAAGAGTTGAAGCGTGTCAACAACGTGATCAAACTCTCACTTGTGCTTAAAACTCACAAACCTTCAAACTCTCTTACTGCCATTGATCCGTTCCAAGACTTAAAGCTTGAAAAAGCTACTTGTGAAGAAGTAGAACAAACTCGGCTAAGAAATTAGTTAAGTGTTCTTTCTTTCGAACAAGAACAAGTCTTGACACCAGAAACAATCAAACTTGTTTACTGCAAAGTATTCCAAGTTGTGTTTCTTAGATTACTTGTTGTAACTGAATAAGTTATAATTAAGTTATCTCACCCCAAAACTCTCTAACTGAAAATACACCCTTTCAGGCGTGATATTCAGGGGGAACTTAATCGAGCACAGTTTTGCTGATTAAAAGTACCAAGTTTGGTGGAGAACAAGGTTGAGTTCTCTAGTTTAGGTTGGAAACAAAGCAAGTGTGCTTTGGTTTCTGTTAAATCGCTTTAGATAGGAGATTGTAAGGAACCTCAATCATATCTTAGTGGATTCAGTCCTAGAAAGGACAAAGTGGATTAGTTGGGAGATTACGCCACTCTCAGATACCACTCTAAAAGCGTTTGTGTGATTTACTTACTGCATTTAGCTTTCAGCAAATTATTTCTGTATTGTACACAGTCACTCACATCACTTGCTGAAACACTTTACTTGCTGAAAAAGCACTTATTGTTTCAAAGACTTCCGCTCTCTGATTTTAAGTATCAGCAAACCAAGCTACTGTAAAGTAACTTACACTTGCTGAGAAAGTTAAGTATCAGCAACCTCATTACTGAAAAGTAATAAGTACTTGCTGAGAAAGTTTTAAACGACAAAAGTTTGAAAAGACTATTCACCCCCCCCCCCCCTCTAGTCTTTTCTTGTTGTTTAAAGGGACCAACAAGTGGTATCAGAGCAGGAGGTTCTTTAGCCTTCTGCACTGAACCTAGATCCCCTTAAGTGCTTTCCTTAAATCACTTTCATTTGATCAAGTTTGGTAGTGCTTTGCTGACAGGATGTCTTTAGGAGATGCTCCCTTGTTGAAGCTGGAAAATTACGAGAAATGGCGAAACAACATGATGTTACATCTTGAGGCCATTAGTGATGAGATGGTCACCGTCATTAATGATGGACCTATCAAAATCACCAAGGTTGTAAGGAGTTTCCCTCATAGAACCACTGAAGCTGGAAAGGAAACCATCCAAGGCGAACCTTCAGATACTGTTGTGCCAAAACCAAGAGAGGAATGGACTTCTGACGAAGCTAAGAGATTCCGTCTTGATGGCCAAGCAAGAAATATCATCATCAGATCAACTCCGGATACCATACAGTGCAAACTGTGGGGTGCTAAGACTGCTAAGGAGGCTTGGAAAATGGTTCAAGATCTTTGTGCTGGATCTGACAAGACCAAGGAAAACAAACTTGAAGTACTTAAGCTGAAGTTTCAAAACTTTAAGCAAGGTGCTAACGAGTCACTGGAAGACTTGGACTTCAGATTCACAACTCTTGTTAGTGAAATGGCAGCGCTGGGTGTTGGAAATTTTTATTCCGATTCTGAGAAAGTGAAAACTATCATCAGGAGTTTGAATCAACAATGGATCCATACTCAGAATTTCTATTACAATCAAGGAATGCCTGACATTACACCAACTGAGTTGTTCTCTCATCTTGCTACTGTCAACTATGAGACAAAGCAAAGAGAAAATGTGTTTGCTGAAAAATCACAAAACATTGCTCTTGCTGCAAAGCCGTCATCTTCTGAAAAGAAGAATGATAAAGAGCCTGCTGATGAAAATGCTTTAGTTGTTAAAAACATGAAGAAATTCATCAGTAAGGAACTTGAAAGGCGAAAAGCAAAAGAGAAGCTGAAAAAGCATCTTGGTAATAACTACCATAAGTACAAGAATGACACTAGCTCGCTGAACAAGCAAGCTCAGCAAGCTACATCATCAGAAGAGCCAGCAGTTGGAAATGATCTATGTTTTTACTGCAAAAAGCCTGGACACTTCAAAGCAAATTGCCCCTTGCTGAAAGGCAAATCTGCTGAAAAGAAGAAGAAGTTCAAAGAGCTTTCATTGCTGAAGAAAAGAAGAAGCTTCAAGCAAAAATCGATGCATTATGCATTAAGACAAGCTCCGAGGATAGTGAGGATGAAAGTTCAGACACCGACGATGAAGAAGCCACTCTAGACGTGGAGATTGGCAAAGAAGTGTGTGGAATAGCTATGGAAGCTTATCCAGACGTGTCGAACTACGAATTCTGCCTCATGGCCGGTCAGGTAAATGATTTTACCTCTGACTCTGATTCAGAAAGTGAAGACGAGATTGACCTTGACAAGATTCAAGGAGAAATCGAAAGATTTGAGAAAACTCTCAGCAAACAGCAAGAAAAACTTCAACTTGCTGAAACTCTGACCAAGCAACTACTGAAAAGTACGTTTGCTGAAGGAAGAGACAGAAGAAAAGGATGCTGAAATAAGGCGTCTTAAGAAGTTGATTGCTGAGGCTGCAGAGAAAAATTCTCAAATGGCGTTAGAATTAGAAGAGTATCAGTCCTCAATTCTAAAGTTACTTGCTGAAATCCAAGAAATGAAAAAGATGAAAATCAATTTCAAATCTTATGTGGAAGCGAGTAATACGCTGACTGAACTAAACTCTTATTGAGAGATCCATCTCAGAAAGAAGGTTTAGGAGCAACGTGTGAAGGTGATAACGTAGAAATCTTGAGAAAGATAAATCACCTATCTCCTTTGTACGTGCTACTGATAGTAGTCCACCAGTGATCTATCAGTTTGGTCAAACTAAAGTTGCTGAAACATGCAATCAAGTACCTATGACCATAAAGCCCGCTGTTGCTGCTCAAAGTAACAAGACTTTAAAAGGAAAACAGGTTGCTGTGAAGCAAACTGGAAAGAAAAAGAATGCCGTGAAGCATTCCGCCAAACAAGTTGCTGAAAAGCAAGTTGTTAAGTCTAAAGGCAAGATTACCAAAAGTAATCAGAAGTCCTTTGCTGACAAACCTGAATCAAGTAAGGTTGATGATGCTAAAGCTCAGCATTCTCCAAAGAGTGGACTCGGTTTCAAAACCAAGCAAAGTCAACTCTTTCATGAATATAAGCAAAGTCAGCAAAGATACTTCAAAGAGATGAAGAAAACCAAGCCTAAGAGTTCTGAAAGACTCCCAATGCTAGAACTAGAAGGAACCTTGCTAGAAAAGAACTTACTGAAAGTATGTTCAGCAAAAAGGTCAACAGAGCAAGACACCACATCAGAAAGTGGATTTGACCAGCACGAGTCAAAGTCTTTTAGCTCAAAACCTCCTAGTTCCTCAGCAAGTAGAAAACAAGTCAAAGTTGAAAAACTTCAGACTTGGGTTTCCACTGGACGCATTCTTGAACATGTTAATGGACATCCATCAATGGATAATTAACTTCTTTGCTCTTGATTGTACAGACTGCAGCCACGGAGACAAACGATGCAATCTGGCACTTTGATAGTGGCTGTGGAAAGCACATGACGGGCAACAAGAATAACCTTATAAACTATAGACGGTGGTCTAAAGGTCCAACAATAAGGTTTGCTGGTGGAGGCTCCGGATCTACAAAAGGCTATGGTGATGTGAAGTTGGGATGTATAACCATTTCTGGAGTTCTTTATGTCAAAAATCTTAAGTTTAACCTTTTCAACATGAGTCAATTTGCTGACAAGGATACTTCATCGAAATTAAAAGTGATGAATGTAAACTTGTAGATTTTGAGACTAAAAGGTTATAATGATTGCAAGAAGATCAGGAGGATTGTACACCGTTGATTGGTCTTCAGCAAACGTTGAAAAATGCCTGGTCTCAGATCATGATTGCCTTGCTGAAAAAGCATGGTTATGGCATAAACGAACAAGTCATCTAAACTTCAAGACGCTGAATAAGCTGTCTAAAAAGGCACTTGTAGTTGGATTACCTAGGGTTACTTTTAAGAAGGATGGTGTTTGCAATGCATGTCAGCAAGGAAAGCAAACCAAATCCTCTTTCAAGAACAAGGCAGTACCGTCAACTACAAAACCTTTACAACTCTTGCACATGGACTTGTTTGAATCTTCTTCAACAAGCTATGCTGGTAAGAAGTATGGTCTAGTCGTGGTAGATGACTATTCAAGATTCACTTGGGTAGTATTCATCAAGCACAAATCTGAAACCAAGACTGAAATACCTAACTTGCTGAATAAGCTTGAAGTCATGAAAAATGACAAGGTAAGAAGTCATAAGGACAGACCATGGTACTGAGTTTGTAAACCAGTACATAACTGAATATTGTACCTCCAAAGGTATTCAACATCAGTTATCCTCAGTAAGGACACCACAGCAAAATGGTGTTGCTGAACGGAAGAATCGTACCCTGAAAGAAGCCGCAAGAACAATGCTTGCTGACACTGAAATAAGTGAGGCTTACTGGGTTGAAGCGATTAATACCGCCTGCTATACTCAGAATAGATGTTTGATTACTAAGGAATACAACAAAACTCCTTATGAATTGTTTGTTGGAAGACCTCCTAACATCACTCATCTAAGAGTATTTGGTTGCAAGTGTTTCGTTCTTAACAATGGTAGAGAATACCTAAGAACATTTCAACCAAGGCAGACGAAGCGATATTTCTTGGCTACTCCTTGCATAGTAAAGCTTACAGAGTTTACAACAAAAAGGCACAAAGATTGAAGAATCTGTGCATGTTGTATTCTACGAAAAGACACAAGGTGTGCCTGCTGAAGAAGAAATATCAGAATGTATGAAAAAGCTAATCATACATGAGCAAAGAACTGAATCTGATGCTAGGCAAATCAAGTCAATTGAACTAAATGATGATTCTGACAATGATTCTCCTCCCCCGAGTCATGACAAGATAAATATAGTTCACGACAAGGAATTTCCAGCAAAAGATGCGGTTGCTCCGGAAGTTGCTGAAATTACGCAATCTCCAGTGCCTGCTGATGAAATACCTCAACCCAGCAATGCTGAACAAGCAGTTGCTGACGATCAAATCTCAGCAGAGACACAAATTCCAGTAGTACTGAACAAGTACATACTGAAGAGTCACATGCTGATGAGCAAACATATCCTGATCCAACAAACAGGAAACCTGTTAATAAATGGATTAGAGATCATCCCTCTACGGATATGATTGGCGATATTAATAAACGCCAAGTGACTAGATCCAAAGCTACTCAAGGACTTGCTGAAGAAGCAACTGTCGTAGAAGTAGAATCTTATTCTCTTGCTTTGTTTCAGAAATTGAACCTAAAACCATAGAAGAAGCTTTGAAGCATTCTGAATGGATAAAGGCAATGCAAGAAGAATTGGATCAATTTGAAAGAAACAAAGTCTGGAAACTTGTGCCACTTGCTGAAAATAAGAAAGCTATTGGTACAAAGTGGGTGTTCAGAAACAAGCTGAGCGAGTCTGGTGAAGTAACAAGAAACAAAGCACGCTTAGTTGCTCAAGGTTACTGTCAGACTGAAGGATTGGACTATGATGAGTCTTACGCTCCAGTTGCAAGATTGGATGCAATTAGGCTTTTCTTGGCCTTTGCTGCTCACAATGACTTCATTGTTTACCAAATGGATGTTAAAGTGCATTCTTAAATGGTGAACTTGCTGAAGAAGTCTACCTAGAACAACCCCCCGGCTTTGAACTTCCCTCAGAAACCAAGATGGTATATAAGCTTCAGAAAGCTGTATATGGTCTAAAGCAAGCACCAAGAGCATGGTATGATACCTTAGCTAAGTTCTTGCTGGAAAATGGTTTCAAGAAAGGTGAAGTTGACAAAACTCTTTTTACCATGAACCATGATGGTAAATTAATCTTAGTTCAAATTTATGTGGATGACATAATTTTTGGATCTAAGGACAAGCAACTTTGTGATGATTTTGCCAAACTCATGACAAATAAGTTTGAAATGAGTATGATGGGAAAATTGAATTATTTCCTAGGGTTGCAAGTCAAGCAACTCAAAGATGGAATATTCATAAATCAAGCAAAGTATGCGAAAGAAATGCTCATAAAGTTTAGGATCAAAGAGGATGAAAAACCTGAAAAGATCCCTATGAGTGTTGGTACCAAATTGGGCTATACTAAAGAGGACAAAAGTGTTGAAGAAGACAAGTATAGGAAGCTCATTGGTTCCTTGTTGTATTAAACAGCAAGTAGACCTGACATTCAGTATGCTGTTTGTGTGTGTGCAAGATTCCAATCGGATCCAAGAGAATCACACTACAAAAGGCAATAAAATACTGAAATATGTTAAAGGTACAGTCAATGTTGGATTATGGTATCCAAAGATTCTGGACTTGAATTGGTTGGCTATTCTGATGCTGATCATGGTGGATCAACTCTTGATAGAAAAAGTACCTCTGGAACTTGTCAGTTTTTGGTACTAGATTAATATCATGGTTCAGCAAGAAGCAAACGTGTGTCGCCAATTCATCTACTGAATCTGAATACATTGCAGCTGGTTGTTGCACAGCTCAAATCCTATGGATTCAGCAACAATTAAGAGATTATGGTATTTCTGCAAAGAAAACACCAATCTTTTGTGATAATACAAGTGCTATTGCAATTACGCAAAATCCTAAGTTTCACTCTAGGACCAAGCACATTGATATTAGACATCATTTCATTAGAGATCATGTGGAAAAAGGTGATATTGAGGTTGTGAAAGTAGGTACTGAAGATCAGCTTGCTGACATCTTTACCAAGCCCCTACCGGATAATAGGTTCGCAATGCTAAGGTATAACCTTGGATTGATTGAACTACCTCAATAAAGGATACACTTGGCAGAATGCTGAAACAGGTATTCAGCAAGCCAAAGTATTCTTGTCCAAAAGACCAAGTCACTGATTTCTTCTAAGAAATGATAAGTCACAACATGATTGCTGAAACAAGGCATTCAACAAGTAATTCCTTCAAAACAGGGTTGTAGGAAACTTGATCACTTGCTGAGACAGGATC
>CM051455.1:59566727-59666286 GCA_028274465.1 Plantago ovata
ACAATGATTCATTGTTTACCAATGGATGTTAAGAGTGCATTCTTAAATGGTGAAACTTGCTGAAGAAGTCTACCTAGAAAACCCCCCGGCTTTGAAACTTCCCTCAGAAACCAAGATGGTATATAAGCTTCAGAAAGCTGTATATGGTCTAAAGCAAGCACCAAGAGCATGGTATGATACCTTAGCTAAGTTCTTGCTGGAAAATGGTTTCAAGAAAGGTGAAGTTGACAAAACTCTTTTTACCATGAACCATGATGGTAAATTAATCTTAGTCCAAATTTATGTGGATGACATAATTTTTGGATCTAAGGACAAGCAACTTTGTGATGATTTTGCCAAACTCATGACAAATAAGTTTGAAATGAGTATGATGGGAAAATTGAATTATTTCCTAGGGTTGCAAGTCAAGCAACTCAAAGATGGAATATTCATAAATCAAGCAAAGTATGCGAAAGAAATGCTCATAAAGTTAGGATCAAAGAGGATGAAAAAACCTGAAAAGATCCCTATGAGTGTTGGTACCAAATTGGGCTATACTAAAGAGGACAAAAGTGTTGAAGAACACAAGTATAGGAAGCTCATTGGTTCCTTGTTGTATTTAACAGCAAGTAGACCTGACATTCAGTATGCTGTTTGTGTGTGTGCAAGATTCCAATCGGATCCAAGAGAATCACACTACAAAAAGGCAATTAAAATACTGAAATATGTTAAAGGTACAGTCAATGTTGGATTATGGTATCCAAAAGATTCTGGACTTGAATTGGTTGGCTATTCTGATGCTGATCATGGTGGATCAACTCTTGATAGAAAAAGTACCTCTGGAACTTGTCAGTTTTTGGGTACTAGATTAATATCATGGTTCAGCAAGAAGCAAACGTGTGTCGCCAATTCATCTACAGAATCTGAATACATTGCAGCTGGTTGTTGCACAGCTCAAATCCTATGGATTCAGCAACAATTAAGAGATTATGGTATTTCTGCAAAGAAAACACCAATCTTTTGTGATAATACAAGTGCTATTGCAATTACGCAAAATCCTAAGTTTCACTCTAGGACCAAGCACATTGATATTAGACATCATTTCATTAGAGATCATGTGGAAAAAGGTGATATTGAGGTTGTGAAAGTAGGTACTGAAGATCAGCTTGCTGACATCTTTACCAAGCCCCTACCGGATAATAGGTTCGCAATGTTAAGGTATAACCTTGGATTGATTGAACTACCTCAATAAATAATACACTTGGCAGAATGCTGAAACAGGTATTCAGCAAGCCAAAGTATTCTTGTCCAAAGACCAAGTCACTGATTTCTTCTAAAGAAATGATAAGTCACAACATGATTGCTGAAACAGGCATTCAACAAGTAATTCCTTCAAAACAGGTATTTGTTAGGAAACTTGATCACTTGCTGAGACAGGAACTCAGTAAGTGAAAGAATCTAAGGATTGCTGAGACGGGTACTTAGACAATCAAAAAGATACTGAAACAGGTATTCAAGTATCAAAGGAATTTTCTGAAACAGGAATCAGAGAAAGAGCAAAACCTCATCTCTCAGATTTTACCAAAGGATGTCTTAAATTGCAAAAAGAATTTACTGATACGGGAAATCAGAAATATCTTTTAAACTTAGAAATTATGAGATATCTAAGTAAGGGGGAACTTTCAGCAAGAAGCTAGATTGTTAATTCAAACTCGCTGAAAAGATTCTTGTCTATTTCAGCAAGCAATCTATCCCTTATTACTCGGTAAAATCAATTTGTGACGTTAAGCTGGCACAGATAAACTCGCAATAAATCATGACATGAAATTCAATCGTGGCCATTGATTAAAAGGAGTTATTAATCTAACGGCTAACAAAACAAAGAGAGAGAGTGCTCTGACGGTTTTAGTGGGCCACTACGCATTCAATGCAAAGGCTCCACTATCTCCAGTGTTTCTCTGTTTTACCCTTGCTGAGAACTCAAATCGATTGAGTTCTCACACACCAGAGACACTATATAAAGAAGGAGTTAGAGAAATGACAAAATTCTTTAACTCACATTTCCTTTCTCTGCAATTTCTAGCCTGAAACTACTGTACCTCCGATCAAAAAGCAAACTATCTTTTTCGTACAACTTCTTGCTCTATATAAAGAAATGGCTCCCAAGAGACAGTCATCTAAGTCCTCAAAATCGTCAAAGGTTGACAGTGCTGAAACAGGCATTGCTCCGGTGACTGCTCCGGTGACTTCTCTGACCCAAAACACAGCGAAAGTTGTGTTGAAAAACGACCGAATCACTGAAAAACCTATGCCTCCGTCATATCTCGACACTGCAAAGTGTGAGATGTTGATGCAATGGGAGGATTTGCAAAAGAAAAGTACATTCGGTACTTTTATGAACAAGAACTTGATGACCAAAATGAAGAGGCGCTTGAGTTCATCAAGCAGCAAGGCCTCATGAACTTTATCTCTGCTCGCACTAAGCAAGTGAGCATGATTGATACTATGGAGTTCTACAACAATGCAGAAATCCAGTCCCTTACAGACAGTAATGGAGTCACTGAAAAAGTGATCCTTACTTATGTTCAGAACACGCAAATCGTCCTGAAATGGACTGATTTAGCGGAGATTTTTCAGATTCCAACCAATGGAACTGAAGACGACGTCACTGCCACTGACGAAGAAATTGAAGCTTTCTACAGTGACGTCAGAAATGCAAAAATAAAGAAAGGCGAGATAGCTCCCGTGACTTGGACAAAGCACGTTAAGAGAAAGCATCTCTGTCCTTCACTTGGTCTAGTAGCTCTGCTACTGATTAAAGTTCTTGACTCCCAAGTCGGAGGAATTGACCAAGTAGGCCTGAGAAGATGGCCATTGCTGATGCATATCCATGATAATAAATCGGAACTTAACTGGGCTAAGTACATTTTCAACAGACTTGTTGATTGTGTTACTAAGTTTAAGGTAAAGGTAGAAGACAACAAGGTCTCACCTTCCTTTCCAGTTATGTATGGAATCAAGATATGCTATATCCTTGAACATTTCAGGATTCAGCTAAGAAACCCATTGCCAATCAAGAAATCTGTGTGCAATGTGGGAAGGTCTTTCTACAAGCAGAATGTACCTAAGATTGCTGGAAAGAAATCCAAGAAGACAACAACTGCAAATGTTGTCAGCACAAGCCAACAAGAAAGGTATACAACAGCTGCAGATGTTACCACTCAGCAACTTAGAGATGAAACTGCTGTTGGTAGTGGTAACACAAATGAAACTGCTGTAGAAAATCAACAAGGTACGTGTACAAGAGCCGTTGCTGAAAATGCAACAATAGATGACTCTGGGAAACCGGAGAAATCTAAAAGAAGAAAGAGGAAAGCTGATGATGACACTCAGACTGCAGCGTCATCAGCAAATCCCGTACCTAAGAGGAAACGGACAAGTAATAAAAGAAAGAAGACACTGGCTTCTCAGTCAGTCCCCAACGTCCAAGACTTCTCAGTCAATTCCCAGACAAATGCTGAAACGCATTTGCCAGTAGATGTTGCTGAGATAATTACTGAAACATACATCAGCAATGTTGAAGTGTTTGCGGAAGCCTTCAACAATCAACTTAACGTTGATAACTCTACTGAGAATAGACCACAAGGCAGTGGAAATGAAATTCCTGCCCAAGTCCCAGATATCTACTTTGTAGATAATCTAGATGATCAAACCATGGAACCAGTAAGCAACATTGCTGCTGATTTGCAAAGAGCGGCACTTGCTGATGCTGCTGAACAGATGGTTGCTGAACAAGCAACTCATCAAGTTGCTGAAGCCCAGCTTGCTGATGGACCAGTTGCTGAGAAAGCAATGGTACCAGTTCCTGAAGTTGCTGAAACTCAAGAAGCATCATTCAAAGACGCATCTCTTGATGCTGAGAATGCTGGCCCAAGTTCACCAAAGACTTCAATTGACAAAGTCCAGCTTGTACTGGAAGATTTAAGCAAACAAATGGAGTTGGAGATTGAAGAATCATCCAACAAGTCAATTGAACTCTTCATGACAAGCAGTGAGCTTAAAGGTCAAGTTGCTTCTGCTCAACTTGTCAATTCAGAGACAAGGGAGATTGCTGAAACCGCACAGCTTTCTCAGTTAGAGCAAACTCAGAAGTCTGCTGAAGAAACAGTCCAAGAAGCTGAAGAAACTGTTAATGCTGAAAGGACTGAGCCACAACCTGTCCTTCCTCAGCAGGTAGTTAATACAACCATCAGTAAAACTTCAAATTCTGAAACTTATTCTTTTGCTAATATTATACTATCTCTACAGACTTCTCAAGATACAAGTCAGATGGTTGCTGAAGCCTCTGAACCAGAACCAACACTCCCTGCTCAGCAGGTAGTTGATAATTTTGGTGTAAAAACTAAGTTTGACAGCTTAGTACTTGTGTCTAATTTTAATTTATTTCAGGATGAACAAATGGAGGATGCTACCCCAGCTCCTCATGGAATGGAAATTGTACTACATGAGCTTGCTGACTCTCAGCAGGTAAATCATGTTTCAGATTTAAACTCTAAAAAAATTCTCCAAACCAATCCTGATCTAAATAAAATTCTTTTTCAGGCTCAAAAGGAGACCACTGAAATGGTACTCATCACTGAAGATCAGCAAGTAAGTTCTGAAGAACTTTACTTGAGCTTCAAGAGGACAACTTTGTCTAGAGTTGCTAAGTCCGTCAGCAACTGGCAAAGATATAGGAGAATGGACTTCTCAGATCTTCACCTTCATCTCTCAAATGAGAAAAAGAGATCTTCACTGCTGAAGCTCGAAACATTTGTCCACTCCATACTTCCTGACGAAATGACATATTCTCAGCAAATGAGTTCAAATCTGATTGCTCAAATCAGAGAGAATATGAAGGCCAAATTTAAGAGTGCCTCTCCAGCTGAACAAGCTGTGATGCTCAAAGGCTCGTTTGTTCCTGTGGTGGCTGATCCCCACAAACTAACTGAGGAAGAGGAAGTGACAAGTGTTGCTTTGTACAAGCACGTTGAGCTAGTCATCTTGACTGATGATGAAGAAGAAGAAGAAGATGAGAACATTCCCACTGATCCCAGTGATGATGAAGGGAAAGATTCTAAGGACAAAAAGGATGAAGATGATGACAATCAAGGTCCAAGTCCTGGTGCTGGTGGATTAAAGTTGACAGCTGCTGAAACTATTCCCTCTGACAATCAGCAAGCTGATCAACAACAATCTCAGCAAGAATCTCAACCTCCTCCTGCTGCTGCTGAAAATCAAGCACCTGTACAAGGTGCTGATACTGAAGAAGAATACGCCAGAAAAAGGGCTGCCTTGAAAAATGGCAAAAGTCCAGTTTCTGATGCCAAGGTTACTGAAGAAAACCTTGAAGATGAGGATGAAGAAGATGAAGATTACCAACGAGCTTTACAAAATAGTCTCGTGATCCATGCAAGGCATACGCAGGATCTGGAAATTGGTGAATCTTCAAGACCAAAAACAAAGGAAGTTCCATCCCTTCCACCTACTACTGGCGCAACTCCAGTTGTTGAGTCTCAAACGTTGCCTTCAGCAACTACTCAATTAAAACTAACTACTGGCGAAACTCCAGTAATTGAACCCCAAACTCAATTGAAACAACTATCTACTGGTGAAACTCTAGTCGTTGAGTCTGAAGCGTTGCCATCAGCAACCACTCAACAAAAAGGACGTGAAGCTACTGACAAAGGCTTAAAAGTCGCTCAACTTGATGAATCTGAGGATGATGACGACTTGTCAGAAAATGAAGATGAACAATCCAAGCGAGACCCAAAAGTCGTTCAGATTCCTCCTCCTAATTATCTAAGCTATGACGGAGATTCATTAAGGGCTGAGTTGCTTTTACAAGATGATCAGTTTGCTACTGAACTTAAGGCTCACTCCTTGACACCTAATTTAGTGCCGTTCCCAAGAGTTGAGGAGTTTACTCCCAGAATTCTCGCACTAAAGAAAGTCCATGAAGCCTGCAAAGCTGAAGATGAGGCATTGCTTGCTGAGAGCCCACTTGACATTGGAAAAATATTGGCTACGGTGCTGAGACGCACTACAACTTTAACCATAGCTCAGAAAGACATAAGTCTTTTTCACAAGAGCTATGAAGAAGATGTAAGTCAAGCTCTCTTACTGGCAAAAAGTGCTCTTGTCAAAGCTCAGACTATTATGGATGAGAAGGCCGCAACAGAGAAAAGACATGAAGAGAACATGATGATCATTCAAAAAGAGTTAGCAACAATGAACTCTGATCAACAAGAAATCATCATGAAATACAACAGTCTCAACACTCTTGCTGAAAATTGCAATGAGTTTTATTCTCTGCACATCACTCCGATGTTGCAATCCATGTCTAAGGGGGAAAAGAAGACTAGAAAAAGCAATCAAACCCCTCCTACTCCTGCTGTGGATGTGCCACTAGAACCTCTTGCTGAAAGAGAGCAAAGTTCTAAAAGACAAGCAGAAACTGAGTTAAATTCAGCAAGTACCAAAAAGAGAAAAGTCGCTGCTGAAACTCAAGATTTCTGTCACATTGAAAGTCATCACAATCTGAATGAAGATGATGACAATCAAACAATAGCTCAAGCCATAAGAGCTAGACCCTTAACAGCCATAACTCCGTCTGGCCACTCAAGGCATTTTTCGTCTGACTCTTCAGCAAGAGATCAAGACAATGCTAAAACAAGAAGAAGAAGGCAAAGACAGGAAGAGAAAAGGCTGGCCAACATTGCTATTGGCTCCGGCATTGAATATACAAAGACCAGCAATGATGAAACCACTCAGAATGTGATCAGAAACATTCATGGTTGCTGGATCCTAAAGCTGGAAGATTTGTTGGTAAATGAGTTCTTTCCTACAGCCTGTTTGAATCAGATGTTCAAATGGATTGAACTCAAGGTCCAAAAGAAGCAAAGGGAAGAATCCCTCCCAAGAAATATTGCTAGGAAATGGTTGAATCTTGAGGTTTATGTAAGAAGAGTTGCCATTGGTAAGACATTTAGACAAGAACCAGATCTAATCAAACCACCTGGCATCGCTTTCTATGCTGACCCGGTAACAAAGAAACCTAAGAAGAAACTTGGATTGATTCCTTATGAGTACTTCTATCTGACTGCTCAGGATCAAGAAGATGATCTTCTCTGGTTAAGAAAGATTCATCCGAGAAACATTTCAGATACACAGCTTCTCCATGCCAGCAATTGGGGCATGCATTTGTGGGTAATTAACTACATGGAAATGAATGCTGAAAAGCATCATCATACTGCCTGCAAAAATGCAAGAATTCTTCAACTACAAGTCCGTAGGCTACTGGAAAACTACGAGAAGGATTGTGTTGAATTCACTGCTCTTGCTGAGAAGAGTGTAAGAGAGATTCTGAGAAATCCTCTGAAAGAGTTTAAGTCCCTGCAATAGTTTCTTGTTAAAAGTTTTTGTCTGCTGATTCTCTGTTATCTACGCTTTCTTGTAAACTTATGAATGATAACTTTCAGCAATGAATTCTTTTTGACTCTTATTGGTTTTTGATTATGCAACTTACTTATGCTTACTGTTTATTAATTCAAGTATGCTTGCATTAATCATCTGATTTATTCAACATCAGAAACCTCTAAAAGGGTAACAATTAATTTAGCCATGGATTGCTAACATCAAAAAGGGGGAAATTTGTTAGGAAACTTGTAATTTTGATGAGCAATTAACCATGCTAAATTAAGAACAGTCCAGTAACTAGTACTCTTAAGGTCCATAGGATTTTAGAATTTTTAAAGGACATTGTAAAAGAGGAACGTTTGCTGATGACTTAGATAGGTGTTAGATAAGTTTTTATCGTGGTGTATGACGCATTTTGTTTTCTGAGAAGAAAATAATTTGTTGACACTTAGGTGGATGACGTACCTTAATTTCTGAAAAGAAATTAATCTATTGACACCTTAGCATATGATGTATTTTATTTTCTGAAAAGAAAATATCTTATTGATGCTTAGCTTTGATTTTCTGAAAAGAAAATGACCTATTGAAGTATTTGCTGAAGATGTATTTTGTTTATTACAAACAAATTATTGAAGCAAATAAGAAACCGGTCAGAATCTTGAAGACTTCTGAAGACTTGAAGACTTGAAGACTTGAAGATTGCTGAAGACTGGTAAGGCACGTGTTGCTCAGAAAGTGAAATTTTCAGCAACAGCATTGCATAAGTGAAAATCTGAAAGACAGAGTAGGTTGTGCTTGCTGAAACTGAGAATAAACACTTGCTGATGAACACATGTGACCTCTTGCTGAATGTACGTGATTTTGCGCTCCAATGTTACTTTTTGAATTCTTTTCAAAGATGCATTTAATGCAAAGCTTACACAAAGGACATGAAGACTAGAAGACAAACAAAGGTTGCTGCTGAAAGTACAAAAGCAAGATAGTGACATGTTAAGGAACAAAAGCCTTAGGATTTGAAATTCAAACGGCTCCTTACTTGCACTATAAATAAAGGTCATCAGGCAAAGAGTTGAAGCGTGTCAACAACGTGATCAAACTCTCACTTGTGCTTAAAACTCACAAACCTTCAAACTCTCTTACTGCCATTGATCCGTTCCAAGACTTAAAGCTTGAAAAAGCTACTTGTGAAGAAGTAGAACAAACTCGGCTAAGAAATTAGTTAAGTGTTCTTTCTTTCGAACAAGAACAAGTCTTGACACCAGAAACAATCAAACTTGTTTACTGCAAAGTATTCCAAGTTGTGTTTCTTAGATTACTTGTTGTAACTGAATAAGTTATAATTAAGTTATCTCACCCCAAAACTCTCTAACTGAAAATACACCCTTTCAGGCGTGATATTCAGGGGGAACTTAATCGAGCACAGTTTTGCTGATTAAAAGTACCAAGTTTGGTGGAGAACAAGGTTGAGTTCTCTAGTTTAGGTTGAAAACAAAGCAAGTGTGCTTTGGTTTCTGTTGAATCGCTTTAGATAGGAGATTGTAAGGAACCTCAATCATATCTTAGTGGATTCAGTCCTAGAAAGGACAAAGTGGATTAGTTGGGAGATTACGCCACTCTCAGATACCACTCTAAAAGCGTTTGTGTGATTTACTTACTGCATTTAGCTTTCAGAAAATTATTTCTGTATTGTACACAGTCACTCACATCACTTGCTGAAACACTTTACTTGCTGAAAAAGCACTTATTGTTTCAAAGACTTCCGCTCTCTGATTTTAAGTATCAGCAAACCAAGCTACTGTAAAGTAACTTACACTTGCTGAGAAAGTTAAGTATCAGCAACCTCATTACTGAAAAGTAATAAGTACTTGCTGAGAAAGTTTTAAACGACAAAAGTTTGAAAAGACTATTCACCCCCCCCCCCCCTAGTCTTTTCTTGTTGTTTAAAGGGACCAACAAATACTGTGTACACTATGATATTATTTTGGATTAGTATTGTGTACGTATGATTATTATTATATGTATGGAGGGTTTTGGTACATTTATTATGATTTTTTTGGATTATTTTTTGGTTTATTTGGTCTATAGAATTTCTGTAACATGTTGCTTAATTAAACAGGTTGCATTTGATTTTGAGTCTCATTATTATATCTAAAAAATCAAAAAAAAAAATAAAAATTTAGCAACCGATGGTCTCATCCGTCACTATATACAGCGACGGATAAGGCTTATCCGTCGCTAAAAGTCCCGGACTTTTAGCGACGGATAAGGCTCATCCGTTGCTAATATTTAGCAACCGATGAGACTCATCCGTCGCTAAAAGTCCGGTGACTTTAGCGACGGATAAGTCATCGGTTGCTAAAAGTCAACCTCATTTTCCGTCGCTAATCCGTCGCAAATTCGCGACGGAAATTTCATCGGTCGCTAATTCGCTAGCGACCAACGTTTTAGCGACGACGAATTTATCCGTCGCTAAAAACACCGATCGGTCGCTAGCGAGTTTTAGCGACCGATCGGGTTTTGTTTGCGACGGATGGTTCCGTTGCTAAAACCCTTTCCCCTTGTAGCGAGCTTGGCGAGTAGCCAACCTGCTTTAGAGAAATTTGTCGAACTTTTATTGTTTGAAAGCCCTCAAAACTCCTTCAAATGCCTGATATTGTACTTCTCGGACCTCAGAACCTCCGGTTAATCCATGGAAAAGTCAAGACTCCAAAGTAAACTCAAATTGCACCAAAATAAGATTGTTTTACGCTATTTTCACCACATTGCATCCGGGGACCCTGTGACACAAAAAATATCAAAAGTAACTACTTCTTACTAAAATATAAAGTAAAAGAACAATAAAAGGTCGAAATAGAGCCTTGATGACGGGTACTTTTATTTCGTCATCAGTAGTATAAAATACTATTAAGCAAATCTGAAATGAACTTAATGCATCTGAAACTAACTCAATGCACCTGAATTGATCTGAACTGAATTAAACTGATCTGAACTATACTTCAAATAATCATTTTTCAGACGAAGAGAACAGAGCCTTACTGAAAAAGTAATCTAACACACCGAAAAATAATGACAGTTTATGTTGGTGTTAGAATATGTCTGATCCGTATTACGGATTAAGAGACGAACTAACCGCACTAGGTCCGATCTATAGGGCAACAGGGTCCGATACCCAGCCCTAGGTCCGACCTAAAAAGTGATTCCAAGAGTAAACCAATACTAAGTTAAAGGTCCGACATACAACTCATGGTCCGACCTTAGTAGACCATGGGTCCGAGTTGTAAGTCATCCTGGACCTCAAACTAAGTTTTATCTAAGTACTTTGAGAAACAATGGGTCCGACCTCTTAGTCGGGCCAAGACTAGACTAAGTCACTTGAAGTCAGACAATGGAAAGGTCCGACCTCCGTAAGTCGGACACCAAGCATTTGTGCCATGTTCTAAGTCAGAACTAAGCACTTGGGTCCGAGTTGTACGTCACTCGGACCACATGAACCATAGGGAACTCCAGAAAGGCGTAAGAACTAGAGAACAAGGCGGGACACCTGAGTCGGACCATAGGTCGGAACCTTGGCTGGACCAGGAAACAACCAATCGTTCTATAAGGTTCTAAGGAGTGATTTACCACAATAGCCTTGTGGAAATCCTAATTTGGGACATGGGCCAGACCCATTAGGCCACTAATGGGCTTCAAGACCTTGAGATGCAATCATAGCCTTACACTTGGCGCAATCTCAAAGGTTGTACTTCACATTGGGAAAAACTATAAATAGGCATCATCATTGTTGTCCAAGGTAAGCAATATCTACCCTTAAGCTCTATCTAAATTACTAGAGGAGCCATCAACCCTCTATACGTGAAGTCGTCCCTCCGGTTTGATCACTAGACAAACCGGGTAGTCGGTACTAACACCCCCCCCCCCCACAGTTGAGTTTTTTCAGGACCTTAGTGCACGTTTGGTACGAGGTATTTGTGAGGGATTTGGTGCGTTTTTGCACCAAATCCATCCAAATACCTCATTTGGTACCAGTGCACTCGGCCCTCCGGGCTTGTCATTTTTGAAATCCCTCCCTCTCGGGCCTTTGGATTTTTGTGCATTTGAAATACCTAGGGGAGGGTAGGTATTTCACAAATGCTCCATTTAGAGATTTCAGCCCAAAGATGAAATGTCCATCTTGCCCTTGCAATTAAACGCTATTCACGAAAAAACCTTATACAACCAACGAAAAGGAGCTGCAATAGTCCCCACCGGAAAGCGATTTGGTGATGGCGACGGAATCCACTTCTCCCTCCAAGAACATGGCAGATTATTTTATTACATTAATTAATTTGCGGAGAACTTTGTTTTGTTCTTGAGCATTTTGGCTTCTGATCATTTCAACTAATTAATTTACTGAAATGAAATAGTGTTCTCTTCCATGGGAATGGTACTGCCAGAATACACGAACATAAAGCTTATCCAGGGAAGTATAATTACGTTTTATTTCTCTTCCCTTTGATTTGTTATTGTAATATTTCCTGATCATGTTTAGATGATGGAAAACTGTTTGTTGTATTACTAACTCATTAATTGCCCATAAAGTTGTTTTTAGTTCAAATAATTTTTCTTTGAAGTACGCTTGTGGTGGCGCACTAGTAGTGCACTACAAATTTAGTTGAGGCCATTCTTTATCCTTGTGATGTGCGAAGGATCATGATAAATCAATTTCTATCTAGTGAAGATGGTCATCAACTATTCAGGCAGAGCAAAAGCAAAGCAAGTGAATACTGCGGCAACCATTCCAAATGTGCAAGGCCAGTATTAGTGAAAGTGCTAGTAGTAACACATGAAATAATGACGGGGACCATGAATCTATGCAATTTGGTCCGATCCAATAATATCATATTGTGCGGCCAGAAGTTACAACAGTGCTTGAAAGATGTTTGTGATGTTGCTGAATATTTTGGCGCGTCTCTCTGGCCTTAATGATTGCAACAATGGAAAATGGCAGGAACACGAACAGAAAGTTCGTTATGTACCGGGAAGTTCCATTTGTGCTTAAACGTTGGTGGCAAATCAATGCATGTATTGTGCCATTTTGGTAAAATGGGAGTCCCGTGCTCATTTTGTGGAGGCCAGAAATTTACTGCACAAAGTAAATGGAATGTCACAAAATGTTACTGGTACAACATTGGTACTATTTCAGGGAAGTAAATTTAATATTAAGCACTTTATAATTTTCCCAGTATGATACTTTATTCACCGGGTACTGGTAATACTACCAAATGCAATTATTTCTCCTGGTAATACTACCAAATGCAATTATTTCTCCATTTCTTAATTGTCAAAACTGCCCCCATATGTGAAGAACAAAAAATATAAGCTGCAAGGGTATTATAGTAAATACACAGAAAGTTAGTTGTAACTACCTTTGCACAGGTTTCAAAATCACTTGCATAGAGTCCGAAATACGTCTCAAATTCCTTGTCAACCAAACGAGGTATTTCATTTCAAATCCCTGGAAATCTCTGTTTGTGAAAAATCAACCAAACAAGGAGGGTCTCTTCCAGCCCAAATAAGCCACTGGGCTCAAATCCCTCTTCTGAAATCTCAGAATTTGTCATTATGAACCAAAACTACACTTAGCATCATGGAGGAGGCTTGAATAATAAGGAGTAAGAACTTTCACGAACTAGGACGATCTAGAAGGAACTCATATTTTACCCATCAACAACAGTTTCCAATGCCATTTTAAGAACCTTTTAAGAATGTATACTTGTGAAGAGACGTAAACTAATAGGAGTCCCCCAAAAATATCATAAGCTCTCCTTCACTTTTGTTCTGTTTCAGTCTCTGGTTTTGATCTCATTCTGTAAGGCCGTTTCATTGGCAACAATTTGTTTTCGGTCTCCTTGGCTCAATTAACTTTGTCTTTAACTGGACTATCTATCCCGGAGAGCTCATCAATTAGGTGGTGTAGAGAGCTTCGCCGTTTTCAGTTCTGCGAAATTGCTACGCCATGACTAAGTTGCTTCACTGACGCCTCTTCTTGTGCCAAGATTACAACGAGGCAGAGGTTTACTTGGGTGGTTCAGGGTATTTCTTGGCGAAGGTGGAGGTGCTACGCGGCGGTGGAAGGGCGGGGCTTGACCGGAGCAGAGACGGGTGGGGTGGGATGGAGATGTTGAGTGGGCTCGGCTGGAAATGTGTGGAGGAGCAAAGGTTTCTTCTGGGTCAAAAGTAGAGGTTGATATTGAATGGAGTTGGGAGGGCGGTGATGGTTTCAAGCAGCGGTAATTTTGGAGGTTGAGGTGTTGGGTGTGGATGAGGTTGCGGGTTAGTTGGTTTGACTTGGGATTCTGAGGTTTGTTTGGGTCGACTTTGGAGTCTGAGGTTACATCCTTGAGAAGATGAAGCACTTTTCCTGAGTGTCCTCGTTTAAAGCGCCTTTCGGATAGTTGTTGGTTCGTAAGGTCGAAGAGATGTAAGTGGTCTTGGTAACTTGAAGGGCCAAAAGGGTTTTTTTCGTCAAGGTGTTCAGAAGTCTCATGTTAGGTTGAGTAGATTCGGTCATGGAGACGAAGGTGAGGCATGTGCTTGGGCTGGAGCGTTGCATTCCGGGAGTTGGCTGCTAAGTCTTCTGTTTGGGTGTTCATTTTTGTTTTTGAGTGTTTTAGTTCGTTTGAGAGCATTACTCTAGCTGGTTCTTGATGTCAGGAAGTAGAACAGGTTCAGCGAATTCGGGCGATGTCAGGCTGGAAAGGTTAAGGTTCATAAGTTTCAAAAGGTTTAGGAGGTTCTAAAGTTTTAGGTTCAGGTTCGGGAGGTTGTGAAGGTTCAGGTTAATTAATTAAGTTCCAAAAGTTCGGGTTCAATTTGGTAAAGGTTCAATAGTTTCAGGTTTAGGTTGAGATTCCTGTTTGTTTTTGGGTGTTGCTTTGTTGTCTTTGTATTCATTTTGAGCATTTTCTATGCTGGTTTTGTTTTTCTTATTAACAAAAAAAAAAAAAATAAATAAATAAATAAATAAATCGGCAGTTAAAAAAAAAAAGTATACTTGTAAAGTAATAATTTAAGTTAAAAGTTTGAATTATACATATGAAACCGACTCTTAAGTGTTCCAAAAGAAATACTAGTGGTTGATTTCATTCAACATCCAATTAGACGATATGGACCAGTTTGGGATCAATCGCTGGAACATAATTCTTTCTTGCGATAGGGATGATCTCAAGGCAATGCCCCCAACTACTGAGTGCAACTTTAGCTATCGTCCGATATTCAAAATGGGCAAAGCGACGAATACCAAATGTATCATAATCAAAGACCCTTTCCCTTTCGACATTCAACTGTGCATGTTTTCTACAACAGACGGAGCAAATAAACAGGTTTATACAGCAGCTTTCACGCACAGCTATCAGGACCAAACAAATAAATGGTCTGTACACTTTGAGAGAGAAACATGGCCAACGGATATATGTTTCCAGGAAGCCAGTCACATCTCTGCAAATATATACATAATTATCATACATGATGAACAAAGTTCTCTCCTCTGCTGGGTATATATAGAGGATATTTAGCGAGAAGCAAGGTTTTCAGGTTTTAAATAGTCTTTTGAACACATTCATAAATCCTTTCCCTTGCCTTTCAAGGCTGTCGATTTGCATACTGGACAAGCATTCTTCATCAGGAGCCATTTTTTTACACAATCTCTGTGGTATTCATGTCCACAATCAAGGGTTCCGACTGTTTCCCCATCCTCGTACTCCGTCTGCATAAACAAGCAAGCAAGTTGGTCATGGCTAACAAGTAAAATACACACAAGAAGAGTTCTATAATACCTTGGACAAGTCTGTACGATATAAATATTTTTACATGGTAGAATAAGGGGAAATGCTAAAATAAGTGAAAGTAAGTAGATAAATTTGAGTATTATAGGTCAACCACTCCAAAATGGAGAATATGAACATCAATTCTCCAAAGGAATGGGAAAAATGATGGAAGAAGGTAGAAACATCGTAAGGAGAACTTAACATGTTGGCATCAAGATTATAGACAAATTTGCGCTAATGTTTTGAGCAAACATTGAAAACACCTCGGACTTTTGCGCTAACATTTTGAGCAAACATTGAAAACACCTCTGACTTTTGTGCTAACATAAATGATACAGTAATACAATAAAGGGTATTTAGACTAGAATTAAGTTTAATCAATACCTGGCACACGACACAAAAATCAATTTGCTGATCAGAGGAAGTCACTTCTCCGAGATTGACACAGGCTGCTGATGTGGTGAAACATCTTGTTTTCAAGTTATTTCGAATGAACTCCTCAGTCAACCCAGTAACTACACTGCCTATCTGCTCTCCCAATGCAAGAAGCTCCTGTCACATAAAGCAAAAATGTAGAGCTTCAATATGCTAGTAAAACCAATATCACCACTTATGTACTCACATTATTAGCAAAAACAAAATGGTGAACAATCTGCACATCAAATAGAACACAATAGCCATATGAATTACCTCATATGACATATGATCTATATCCAAGCGCATATCTCGGTGCTGATCAGCAGAATCTCCTGATTCATGATGGCCTTGATTCTCTGCTATGGCAACTCCCTGAGAATGACAGCCACAAAAGATATCAAGACAAATTCTGATGGAAGTAACACATCCAAAACACAGGAGAGTTTCATAAAAGTACAAACTATAATGCTTTGAGACAAATCCACATCTTATTTTTTTGGCGCAAAGTAAACCCTTGCGTTCCTAGAAATTCTGCACCAAAATCACCCTATTTTCCATATTTACAAAACTTTTACATGGCACTGAACTTTCTGAATTTTGAAAGAAATAGGATTTACGTATCTTTTCTATTAAAAAAAGGAGAGAATTATATGCAATAAATATAAGTGGGCAGCTTTTGCACAAGTTACACATAAAAAAAAGGGTTAGTTGTGCATTTCCTCTTAGAAACAGAAATAAAATGAGAGGACCATAGGAGGGAGGAAGAAAGTTACATCTTCAGGTAGAACTCTCATGTGAGCAAGACGGTGCCTTGCATTTAAATCAAGTACATTTTCCCTCCTATGATGGCCCCCATAGACCCGGAACCCTGTTGGTAGAGGGGGATATGTATGTACTGCATCTGCCAGGTTCTGGAAGGACATGATGCCATTATTGGAAGAACTAGTACTTGGAATCCTCCTTGAAGACGTCGGTGGGAGCATCATTCCTTGGATAGGTTGAGGTGGATGGTGAGGATTATGATGCCCTTGAGTAACTTGAGGATGCAGAAAACCATTTGAGCCTCTGTTACTTGCTGTTACGTGATAACCTGGCATCGCCATATTCCCAGCTTCAAGACAAGGTCCATTCACATTAGCTAATACCACAGAATGCGCAAGAGAGTGTCATTATGGGGAAAGAAAGAAACAGAAACACTTAGAAAAGGTTTTTGTAGTTTTATATACAAATCTAGGATGGAGATAGAAAACTTGTAGAGGCAATCCTTCCTAGTTCTCTTCTCTAATTAATATCAGACTATTTGTGGTAGTATTTATACCAAATCTTGGTTGGTCAATGATAGTAAGTTAAGATATACGTAAATAGTCTAGTATAAATGTGCTCCACACTTGACAGCAAAAAATATCAAATGGATTAGTATATCTAAGGACAGAATAAGGGGCAATAGATATCAGGACAAAATGAAAAAAAAACAAAAAACAAAAAAAAAAAAAAAAAAAGTCATGTCATATGGGAAGCAAAAGTCCTGGCGAACCACGGTTATCTTGATCAAATAGTGTCGTTCTACTTTCCAATTTCCCAAAAAGGGCCCTTAAATCGCAAATATTTTTCTTAAAAAGCAAAGTTCGGGTTTACAATATCCTGGCATTGCACGCAACCACCAAACATCTTCTCAGTTCATAATCAAGAAAAAAGCGCAAAAATGTGAAATGTTAGAGTTTTAGAGATAGATAATTACCAGGCATGTAAGATAAATTAGGAGCCTGTGTCCACCTATAATTGCCAATATCACCATTACTTGCACCAAAATGCATGTCCTGCAAAGGATTTCCAGATAACTGAACAGGTGGTGCAACAACATAATTTCCTTGTCCAAAAGGGGTGTTGTGTGGCATGACGGACTCAGGCCCAACGATACCATGCCTGTTTCTAACATTCGCAAGAGTCCCACTTTCAACAACTGATGGCGGATCATTTCTGACATAACCAGGCTGAAAAAGAGGAGTAGAATCCATCGCAATAATATCAGGTTCAGCGAGCCTAGCAGTCATAGGGGTGACAGAAGAACTAGGACCAGCAGAAGCAGTATGACACTGGAAATTTACAGGAGCCCCCTCAGCGTTCTTTCTCTTATATGATCCACCCATATTGTCCATGTAACCAACACTCATGTTATAGTGAAACTGCTCGTGTGCCCCATGATGTACTTGTATACTAGGTGGAGGTGCCATATAGGGAGCATAGAGGCTGGCAGGTGTATGAACAGCTAAATCGAGACTTGCAGATGGATGCTGAGGTTGGATCGCATTGTATGGTGGGATTGCATAGTACATGGTATTGTCGGGATGCTCATGCGCAGGGCAAAAAGGAAAGTTAGTCCGGGGAAAGTTTGGAAAACTCTGGTAATAAACGGAAGGCTCAGGATGCAGGTGGCTATGGCCTTGTGGATCCGTTTCGGGCTCAATCATACGACCAATGAATTGAGTGTTGCGATGACCCATGTTGAGCTAGATGCCTAATAATATGAACAAATATGATAAATTAGTGGAGGCATGAAACAAACAAAATCAGTGAACTAAAGATAACAAGCTTGTTATAGAAGGAGAAATAAATCACGAGATTTACCATGTAGCAAACCATCACCATACAGCCAAAATGAAATGATGACTCAACTAACTTAGTTTTACTTTCCAGATCCCATTTTAACCAGCACACGCGCAAACAACAACACCCCCCCCCCCAAAAAAAAAAAAAAAAAACACGCACGCACTTAAAGTTTCAAAATGTTTCCGCCACACCGCCACCCAAAGGAAAAAAAAAAAAACAGTAATTTTGAGATTTTGAACACTTGAAAACCTACATTATGTTTCCAGAACACTTTCAAAACATTTTTGAACAATAACAAAAACTTGCCATCATTCAATAGTCCAAAACATGCCCTACTTCCAGCATTTCCTGTGGATAGTATTGTTCTCCTCAACTTCATATTTCAAAACCTCACATCTTGATTTGCAGTGCAACAGATTGAATACAATGAATCAATCTTTCTATATAAAATAGAGTTCATAAACACACATGATTCAAGTCTCAAACACATTATGCTAGCATTTACCAACTTAGATACATTCTCAAATTTGCAATCAAAATCGAACGGAGAAATGGCAGATTGGAATCTTATCAAAGAAGATGTCAAAGAAAAAAACACTGTATATTTCCCAAACCTATCAGCACAGAGTGTTGACTTCATAGACCTGTGCTAATGCTAATGCTAATGTGACTAGGATGCCAAATATATGCTAGAATATGTTAAATGAAACTGAATTAATGACCTCTGGGAATCTAAATCATATCCGACAGCAACTGTAGGTGTCATATCCTACAAAAAAAGATGCGGCACCAAGTTCGTAAACATCTTGTCGTTTTCCTAATAAGTTTTCACTTAATTTACAAATGGATTCAAGTTATTCTCCCGAGTAAATCAGACAACATAGATACAAAAAACCAGCTACCAAAAGATCAATAGAACCGCATTCTGTTTGTCGTGCACACGCAACTAAGCAGAACATACTAGACAACACATATGGAAAGAAAAGGAGAATAATCCGCAAACGGTTTCACATATGAACTTTTTACACGAGTAAAGCATGTTAGTCAGGAGGCATATAGATTTCAACTACACAAGATAACAAGACAAATTCAAGAACTTGTGATCTCTTTCCTAACAAAGACTACTTATCTACAATTAGATTAAGCTCAACTTATCCTTCTCCCAGGCAAATCAAGCAACTTACACTTAGAACCTAGATACCTAAACAACAACCACGCTGCATTCAATTCAGCACATACATGCAACAATCAAAGGAGCAGGAATCAAATTATCCAACTAAATAAAGAGTTGGGTAAAACAAAATTACTTTTAACCTTCTTATCATCAAAAGCTCCAAGATTCCCCAAATTTTCCAACTTTAACAACCCTCCAGGTAGATAATCCGAAAATAACTTGAAACTCCTGCGAAAATCAAGGACCAGGAAGAAAAACCCTAACTTTAGAAATGCATTGAAAATCATGAAATGATCATCAAAAGCAAAATTAAGTAAAAACCCACCAAGATTATGCCCACAAAAGACAAATGCATGTATTTGTTTCCTCAATTACATGCCCCATACCATAAAGTAAGAGAATTCCCAAAATGGAAACAATAACAATCTTGAATTCGGAATTAGAATTAACCCCAAATTCTGAGCAAACTAACCCAATTGGAACGAGAAACAGAGGTAAAAGATCTCTTGATCCGTATTGTAGAAAAAAGAAGAGAGATTTCCCAGGGAGACACAAAGACAAAGACAGAGAGTTCTCAGGAAAAATTCACCTGTTAATATTCTTCTATTTTTCTTTGTAAGAGGATTGATTTGATTATGCCCTGAAAATCTTTTTCATTTCCCTTTTGTTTTTTCTTTTTTTTTTTTCTTTCATCAACTGCTAGGGGATGTTATTACATGTTATATCCACTATTACACCCTCTAGTTTCCCACATGTATCCCTCATTTTTCTTGGCTGTCAAGGCTATTTTCGTCAAAGTACCCATTTATCTCCTCTTGAACCTTAGGTATATTCCAATTTCTGAATTTAGTTGATTTAAAATTATGGTTCATCCTCTTTTACAATACCTTTCTCACCTCTAGCTACTAGATGCAGCTGTATCAAGTTGGGCTATGAAATTATCACCTAATTTTAAATGTGTTTAAATCATAGTAACATAATAATTCGTACATATTTGAGATTTCTTTTGTGTTTCAAATGTAGAAGTGAAATTAAATCGCAAATTATGAATTTATGATTATTTAGTTCGCAACTTATCGAGAATTAACTTGTTGTCTAAATGTAAATGCCCAAAAGCTTCACTAAACATAAAACCTTCTTTCATCTTCGTGGCTACACCTAATCAATAGAGGGTTAGTCTTTGTTGTTTCTTTTTTTAACGGCAAAAATAATTTCATTAAACCAATGAGTTTGTACACGAGTAAGAAGAATATACCTCAATCATGATACAAGGTGTATCACTAAACCTCTAGTACAAGGAGGACCCAAATAGCCAGAGAAGCTACTGGAAGACCAAACCGGCACGAAACTCACAAGACTCTAGCTATGCTATGATCTCTGAGAAATCTAAAACTGAAGCTTCGATTGTACCCACCGACTCTTCGAACTCCATACACATGTCTATGAATCGAATCTGACACGAGCCCATGTTCCCATAGCTCCCACGGCGATGATGCATCATCACAACCTCACTTCCAGCTCACGAAAACAACAATCGATGAAGCAAAAATTTCCGGTTAAAATCACCCTCAGGCTTAATGAAAACGGTGAACAACAAACCACGGCACTAGAGTGTTAGGAATTGTAGGAGATTACCTCTAAGGTTAATGCAGCGGAATTCAAAATTTTTCCTACATGGATAGTTGATTGAATGATTATTTAACATGCTCTATATAAATAACTTACCCGTTGTCCAGCTTCCAGCTTCCATTACATAAATTTGTTCTTCAAAGAATAATTGATGATGATCTTCTAAAAAATCTGACTGAACTTAGAACAATTCTAAGTTGCCTACGTACCCTCAGGATCAAGCCAAACGTAGTTCAATTCTCCGTTGATGAATTCTCCATGGATGTTAGGAAATCCATATTCAAAATCTACATTAAGCAAAACAAAGAAATCTCAAAGATCATAATAAAAGAGAATTAATCAAAGAAGAAAAGAAAGAAGTTAGAACGAATACAACCGTGTAGAAACCCCAGAGAGAAGGAGAGCTCTTAGCAACAACCTAGTACCACACATATTCTTTTTTATTTTCTGACTAAAATCACCCAGCCGTCTATGCTGGATATATCCGTGTAAAACGCATAAGTTAATTTACATGGGCCTGGCCCAGTCGGTGTGTGTGCAAGCTAATAAGCTAGAGGTCATGGGTTCGAAGCCCATCACTAGCAATCCTTTTCTTTTGGGTTTTTAACACTTGAACCTCATTCTAAATTGGTTCAAATGCACATTCTAACTTTTAATTAATTAAATCCAATTTAATCTAATTATTCTTTTCTTCTTTTATTAATTAAATCTAATTTAATTAATTTACTTTCTAAAAGTATAAATTAATCCATTGAATCCAATTCAACTTAACTAATTAGTTGTTACTATCAAATAGAATCATTCTCAATAATATTAAATTAAATATTTACCAATCCAATTGATATTTATTTAATATATGAATTAAGTTATAAATCCAATTTTAGCTTAATTAATGATTTCCATCAAATGAAATATCCTTGACAATAGTAAATCAAATGTTATCAATTCAATTGACATTTAATTTACCCTAATGCTTAATCGGGAGAATCATCACCTAGTTGTATATGACCCATAGGCCCTCACATATCATGCAATGATCAAATCAAGGCTCAGTGAATATTCCTAGACAATACTAATATGTAAGGAACGTTTGTTGAGGAGATACAAACTGCCTGTAATGTAGAGTACTTTGATGATACGGTCCTTTCATTCTCGAATACTCGAATGAGTCTAGAATATGGATTAGTGTCTATTCCAATAACTCATCCATTGTCTCTCAATCTTCTTAGTCGATCTAGATGATTATGTCCAAACACCATTTTGACATATATCTTTGTAGTGGCCACTGACTAATGATCGCACTAAATATGAGATGTAGAGTATTCTCTCCTTGAATCTATTCGGAGGAATGAATCCTGATCTTGGTCCAATCACTCACACCATATGCTTCCTAATATACCCAACGCATGCCGTATCTACCCTACTTTAAGAGTGCAAGCGTTGCGCATGGTCAAAGTATATTATTCCACATATGATGTAGTATTGACCTCAAGTCTGAGGACTATTACATCACCCTACAATTCGATACTCCCATAGACACTTAAATAGAATTTACCAAATCGTTTCTCGGCTGGGTATGCCAACACTCTCCAAAGTGTTCATGTGTCCATCATGAATAACCAAGCTATTCGCAGCAGTGAGAACTACTACATCCTCGAAGGATCTGATGCAACATATGCTAGTCTCTATCGCATCATTGATATCCCATATCTCAATGACCATCAACTAGTGGCAAATTTTAGGACTTAATTTCTTACACACAAGCTCCCACTAACTTGGTGATTATCTTTAGTCCTTGGGAACATCTTACAGAATAATTCAAACAACCAAATAATCTATTCATTAAATGTAATGCCAATTGTATTTATGTATGCTTAAATAAATGTAACATAAAGAAATACCAATAAGCTGAATGCGGTAAAATACATATTGTCCTTAATGTTGGTTGTCTTTAGGACATATATACTTTCAATCTCCCACTTGGCCTAGAGTCAATCACTAATGTGTGTCCAACATTTATATTCCTGGAATGACTAACTTGTCCCTCCAAAGACAAGGTTTTGTGAAAGAATCAGCGTAGTGTCCTCACGGAGAAATTACTTTATTTGTTTATGTTGCAATCTATTAGTGGTTTCCAAACCATGATAGTGTCTCAGTAGATCCATGCTAGTATCATAAGATCTTGGTTCCTTTGCATATGCAGTCGCATTAGTATAATCGCAATTTCACAATTCGATTACTAACACTTGGAACTACCCCTTGTTCTTCTAAGAACCTTCTAGCATAATCATACATGACATAGGTTGTTGAATCTATACATCATTAGATCTAATCTAATATGATACTATACTAAGATGAATACAAAACTATAATTGCGATAAGTCCAATCATCACATTTATAATGAAGCTTACTACTCATATATCCAGTATATATATAAGCTATAAGCTCCCACTGTCCATGAAATCCGTTGATAATTCTAAGTCACCTTGACTGTTTGATGTATCACATTTGTACATTTTAGGCGATGGTTGCACTATACAACATCATGTATATGTACGGAGTTCATAATTCAATAAGACAATCTAAAATTCACAGTATAACCATGTGATAATGATAATAGATTCTCCTAGAATTCTATTATTGTTTATCAACACATTATTTATTCAAAATAGTGATTATCATGTAGAATTTGAATATTCTCTCGAACCTATTCAACAAGGTTTCAATATGAGAATATACTAGAAACTTTCATTCAAGCCCCCTTCACAATGGAAGTCTTGAGTGACCAATATTTGACTGTTAACGTGGAAGCTATTTCATATGATGTTGGTGTCAAACATTTTCAATCATATAGATAAGAGCTTCTCACAAACACTTCTAAAGATGTACAGATCATTCATCTACTTTTGAAATAAGTTAAACCAATTTACTTATTTCAAATGTAAATGATCAAACTCCTAGAGGCCTGCACAAGTCCACAATGGTCTTATTTGATTTGCATATCCATACATGATTTGAATTCGACACTAAGGCCTATAACTATGTTAAACACACTTTACAATAAAGTTTCTCCTGTCAAACATTTTCAATCATATAGATAAGAGCTTCTCACAAACACTTCTAAAGATGTACAGATCATTCATCTACTTTTGAAATAAGTTAAACCAATTTACTTATTTCAAATGTAAATGATCAAACTCCTAGAGGCCTGCACAAGTCCACAATGGTCTTATTTGATTTGCATATCCATACATGATATGAATTCGACACTAAGGCCTATAACTATGTTAAACACACTTTACAATAAAGTTTCTCCTCAGAAAGTGGTATAGGCTTGTTATCGAATATATCATGCAATTATTAGATGCTCATGCAAGTAAAATCTTATAGGACTGGTCTATAATCCAACCAATAGATAATATATAGTATGTCTCCCAGACTCAACTATATAATTTTGATTGTCCTACACTATGTAGGCATAGACTCCATTGTTGATATAATACTTTCTTGAAAGAAACTACTACTATGTAATAATAAAATATCAATTTACTTAAGTTCTAAACTTAAGTAATCTCTAGTCCATCTCTTAAGATCCTATGGCTTTAAGCCACCTCTCAAAATCGATATCAAATATCATTTTGTTAGCTATAGGTTATAAACTCATCCCCACGAGTATGGTAGTAAATAATCGTGATCCTTCTAAAGGATTCCATACAGTTCAATTTGTCACGACAATTTACTTAACCTAGGAGTTTGTTCATTTACGTTCGAATTCGTTTAACTATTCTGAATGTAATGAGGCACTATAATATTGGGACACCCAATAAATTATAGTGATCAAGGTAACACTCAAATTCTAACCTTGCTACGAAGAATGTGCAACCTTTAAGTTGCACTGTTTCAACTTATGGGAATAACTTATTCATAAAAAGATTACTCTCCAAATGCTTTCATTAGCTTATGGGCATTACCAAGTAACTTACTCCCACTAACATCAAGCACTGTTGACTCTTCCTCTGAATCTTTGTCATAGTTAAGTGACAAGTTATCAGCCTCATTAGTTGATTTGCGCTTTTGAAACCATTTCAAATTTTGTACTTCTATCTAGTTTATTCCTTGTAAACTCCAAGTCTTACAAGAATAACATATGTCAAGAAACAAAGTCTAATTTGTTCCTTATGATGATAGAGGTAAAGTTTCACAAATTAACACATTCTAAAATCCTACTAGTCATGAAGAACTTTAATACATGTATGGGGCAACCCCATATTCAGTTATGTAATAAAGAATCTTACAATATAACTATTATGTGTCTCTAAGACTGATTTAGTAAGGATATAATTAGGATACATATTGAGCTTCAATTGCACGTGTAACAAAGTATATGGGATAATCTATGTCGAACATAGCATTTCCATTTCAATGGATCCCATCATGGGATTAACCATGTCTAACAAGGTTTAATTAATTTCACTCTATTAGAACCCGTGACCTTTTATAACAATCCATAACCATGTTGTGAGTACTATTCTATTGACTCCAATCAAAGAATAAAATACTTCATATAACATGTTTATATTCTATTCAACATTGTGACTTTGTACTTCTCAAGGGCAATGAACTTGCATCTTCTCAAGCGCAAGTGTTTAGACCAAGGAAAATATAAAGCACATGGTGAATTAGGACATTTCCCAATTTGAATGCTCACATATGCCTTGCAATGTGTGTCATCTCAAATTGTTATTTGGTATTCATCCTTTTTCTAGAAAGATCCAGTGAATAACAATTATAAGATAAGATTAAAATCCATATGTTTCAAAACAAATGGTATCAAGTAGTCTAACTTACATAACACTTGTCATTCTTATCTTATAAGTTCAACCAAGTTGACAAATAACATAATTTTGAGAAATTGGTTTGTTATGTTGGTCTTCGTATTGTGTATATTGAGAATGTCATGTCTTATGGTTAAGAACTTTTGATCCATGTTCTTGAAGACGTCTACCTCTATACTATTAGTGTGACTAAATAGCAGGTAAATCCACTAACGTCTTAACAAGTATGGAAGTTATGTTCTTAATAGATGAAATCAATAGTCTAACAATTAATTTCACATGTAAAATAGTATCCAATACTAAAATTACTTGATAGACATAACCGGTTATCAATACGCAATAATATCCTTTAATCTTTAAGCAATAATCCATCTCTTTATATAGTAAGTGAAATAAGTGATGACAGTGTTTTTTACACTATCATTCGGGTCTTTTTCACAAATTTAGCTATCCTCTTGCATGCATTTTAGTGCATTTTGTCAGAATAGTGTCACGATTCCATTTTCTTTGATATTTTTAGGATTTAGATGAAAATCGCACTTTTGGATATAAATCATGGCGAAACAATGAAGTTTTGGTGCAACGAGATTACCCGTGGTGTGTCAAGGAGTACCGGGACATGTTTCTAGGCCAAAAGACCAAGTTTCGGAGCTCAAAACTGTGCCCAAGGCCAAAATCGAAGACTTGGAGGAAGAAAAAGAACGAGCAACTCTCTGCCGTGCCAGGCGGTCCGCCTGGTGTCCGGAGGTCCGCCTGGGAGCTGCCGACAGATAGATATATATAATTGTAAAGTTGCGAATTTTCATATCTTAGATCATAATTTTGCAGACATAAACCCTAGAGCTTGTTCTGGGTATTTTTTCTCTTAGAACTATATTATCCTAGCGATTTGGAGCACCAAGGTAGAGATTCAGACATCTTTTGATCTCACCTTGCTAGAAACTTGTGAGTTTAGCCATTCACCGGAGATTGACAACCCTCGGTGGTAACTTTGTATCTCACTTTTTTCATACTCTATCTTTCAAGTCAATGATGTTTTCTTATATGATTGCTTGTGTTGATTTAGATTTTGATATGAGTAGCTAAGTTTCTAGTTGATGATAGTATGTAAATTCGTAGCTAGGGTTCATATTGTGCATGATTGAGTTTCTGAGTCTTTTACTTGTATAATTATCTTAATTCGATTCTTTGATCCGACTAAGCCATATATCTTCGTATGAAAGTGTTAGAAACACTAGGACAATTCACGATCATCGATTCAATAATTATAATTATCAAGTACTGCTTGAACTAAGACTGACAACCTTAGCCAGGTATTAGTATAGATAGGAAGCTTTCAAAATACACGTCTACAAATCATATATTACTTCAATGATACACTTCAATAATTTTTGGTGTTTGTTAATTCAAATTACTTTTAAAGCAGTACGAGTTGCACTTTCATGCATAGTTAGAACCCGATGTTTAGAATGAGCATACTATCACCAGCTCTCATCATATATTGTTAAGTCAAGCATTGTCAAATTTGTTTTCTGAATTTATATAGTAGTTATTTAGTTAAAGCTAGTTAAGTCCCTAGAGATCGACACTCGAGGTCATCTTACCTCTGCACTACGTGTTTTTTGTAGTTGTGAGTTGCCCTTTGGCTAAAATAAATTTATTTGATTGTTCAAGTCTGACAATCTCGTTCATCAAATTGGCGCCGCTGCCGGGGAATTTAACTCCTTTTTACTCTTTAGCTTATTTATATTTTCAACATTCAATTTCCAGGATAAGTGATCTTAGTTTGTTTACTTTAGAAGTTGAATTCTAAATTTTGGTCAGAACTATCAGGACTGATTTTTGGTTGTGAGTTACTCCTGTCACAGATATCCAGGTTTTGTGATGGCTCGTCCACTTTTGAAATCATGGGTTCAACCCAACCGGGAACGGATGAGAGGTCCAGCTATTGTCCTTTCTGCTGCTACGCGTGATTTGGAGATTAAAAATCACATGTTTCAGCAGCTTCCAAAATTCTACGGGATGGCTAAGGAGGATGTTATGGGATTCTTGAACGACATTGAGGATTTCATTAACAATCTCCCAAGGCCTGGAGCATAAATTACGGATGATGAGTTGCGAATGAAGGTTTTTGCTATGGGACTCGGTGATAGAGCAAAAGCATGGTTGGGCACTCTGGAGGCCGGATCACTCGACACCTAGGGGAAGGTGTTTTCTGCTTTTATGGAGAAATATTTTCCCCATACCTTGACTACCGCACTAAAGGCAAAAATCAGTGGTTTCAAGCAAGATTATGATGAAACCATCTACACTGCTCTGGAGAGGTTCAACGGCCTCAAGAACAAGTGCCCACACCATGGGATGAATATCTCTGATCTAGTTCAGCACTTCTACAATGGGCTCACCTATGAGAGCCAATAGATGGTAGATTTCCAGTGCCATGGAAATATTTGGGAGGAGACCGCCGAGGATGTGTGGGCGTGTTTTGAGAGGCTTGCGAAGGGGTCTCAGTTCAAAGATCCAAGGGGCATGAACACGAGGTGTGGAACTGAAGTTCCAGCAAAACCCGAGGTGCAGTTGAATGGTGTGAGTGGGGATAGGTTTGATGGCTTCGCCAATGAGATGAGGCAGGCCCTTAAGAGCTCGATGGGGCAGGCTCTTTCCAATGAGGTTTGCAGGGTATGCAAGAACTATGGGCATTGGGCTCAGATGTGTAGGTCTGAACTAGTGATGAACCGAAGTTTGTCAGACTCAATTAATCAAATAAATTTGTTTTTAGCCAAAGGCAATTCACAACTACAACGAAAACCATAGTATACCAGTAAAATAACCTCGAGTGTCGATCTCTAAGGACTATAACTAGCTTTATCTAATTTAACTTAAACTATAAACTCAACAAACGACTTAGCACAGATTTTCTTATCAATAATAATGGAAGTTAGTGATAGTATGATCATTCAAAGCATCAGGTTAATAATCATGCATGAAGTACTTGAACGTTTGCATAGAGATCTAAGATCATGAATTGTCCAATGTGTTCCGTTCAATTCAACACTACGAAGATAGAGGGCTTAGATAGATCAAAGAAATAAAGCAATAAGTCAAGTCTGAATCGCGTTACAGCCATCATGCATAATTAAGAACCCTAGATAAGAAATCACATACTATCACCAACGATAGATTTAGCTACTCATAAATGAATTGCAATCAATAGAAATCAAAGCAAGATTGAATGAAAACATGTTGAAAGAAATAAATATAAGGGAATTTTACATCCACTACCCCTACTAGACACTCTAATTACGTCTAACCCCCTCTTAGTCAATCTATTACATATGGGTCCAAAATCAGCTTCTTCCATTGACCAAACTAAATGGAAATTTAGACCAAACATGGCATTAGCATTTTTATTGTAACTAGGCCCTTTGTTTCTCCTTTTTAATTTCATTTCTCTTCCTTTTTTTTTTCTTTCCTCTTCCCTTCTTTTTCGTTCCTCTTCCCTTCTTCAGAACAGTGGCCGGAGTTGTGACTTGCTCTGATCAATCGGAGTAGTGCTGCTCCGATTTGATAGGAGCTTTACAGCTCCGATCGATCGGAGCTGTGACTAGCTCCGATCGATCGTAGTTGTGACTAGCTCCGACCATATCGGAGTTGCACAACTCCCATCTGATCGGTGTTGTTACGTACCTTCTCCGATCACATCGGAGCTGCACAAATCCCATCTGATCGGTGCTGTTACGTACCTTCTCCGATCACATCGGAGCTGCACAGCTCCGATGTAGAGCATTGCTGTTTTTTCTTTTTTTTTAAATATTTTTTTAATTTTTTTGAGTGATATTTTATAACAAAAAATTTATTAGGGCTTAATTGCAATAAAATTTGGGACAAATTTGGAATTTAAAGAAGTTATATGCTTTACGTTGTATTATTAAGTGTCAAATTGGTAAAATTAAAACAATGGCTAATGTGTAATTAATGAAAATTGAAGTTGTTTGGTCAAAGTCAGAATTCAATATTTGACCAAGGGTAAAAATGTCTTTACATTGATTTAATTCGCCAAAAGTCAAATTCGTGGGTTTAGGTGTAATTAAATCTATCTAACAAGGGTTCTGGACGTAATTGTTTGGCTAACGAAGGTCTATCTGTAATAAAACGAACTAACAAGGGTAGTATATGTAAGAAGCCCTAAATATAAATAGAAAAATCGTGAGATACAAAGTTACCGACGAAGGTTGTCAATCTCCGAAGAATTGCTAGCTCACAAGCAAGAATTGATAAACAACGAGGTCCAGTTGCTATGCTTAATCCTCCAAATTGATAAGAAAAAGAGTCTCCTATGCTAAGAATTCCCAGAACAGGCTCTGGAGAATTCGTCCCTAAAAACTATGTGAAAATGTATGAAAAAAGGTCTGAAAAACGTAGAAAATGAAGCAACTATATGTAGGAGTCGGAACGCACGGGGCGAATCGCCTGGGGTCCCAGGCGAACCGCCTGGCGTGCCGGGCGAACCGTGGGAGCTCCAGGTCGGTGGAGACGCGTTTTTGGTCTTCTTTTCCTTTTCGTACTCGGATTTTGCCTTCTAGTGACCTTTAAGCCTTGAAACTCGTCCCCTAGGCCTCAAATCTCATTCGGAACCTTCTAGATACTCCACGAATGTCCTCGGAACACCAATTCTTCGTTCTCTTCAATATAATTGCCCGAAAAATCACGATTTTCACCTAAAACGTGAAAAATTCTAAGAAAAGGGAAACGTGACACTATTCTAATAAAATGCACTAAAATATAAGCTAAATTAACATAGAGGATAGCTAAATTGGTGAAAAAGACTCGAATGAAAGTGTAAAATACATGTTAATCAAACTCCCCGAACCGAACCTTTGCTTGTCCTCAAACAACTAAGCTAGACTCTAATGCAAAAAACCAATGCAATACACAAAATGGAGTCTCATGCCAAATGAAATGAACTAATCTATTGAATCTATCAAAAACTTGTGAACAAAGACCATACAAATCATAACATGGATATTGGTTGAAGAATGCCTCGATTGACTCATACACATTCACATATGCACTATGTTAAACAAGATAGTCTCTCGTAACATTCTCTACCTGGACCTAGTCAGTGACGACGTAATGAAACATGTTAAAATACGAATGGTTGTCCCGTGCCTATGAAACTGAGGACTTACTGCTGTTCACCAAGTTAAGACTTTTCCTCAAAGAGGTCGAACCAATATTGGCTCTCATCAAATGAAGGAGGGTTCCCTAAAAGTTCACACTCCCCTATTCTACCCATCTCTCAAGCAAAGCCTTAAACTATTCACCACTTCCTAAATGGCAGGACGAGGGTGGTCTAGAACAGATGACACTCAAACAAACAAAAGACAAAAAATTACTACTCGATTACGAACATTACAAGAATTGAAAAACGAGACAAACACTTTGCTAAACTGCTTTTTGGCTTTCTTTGGACCCTTCTTTGATTTTTTTTGGGGTCTTTTCTTTTTTTTCTTTTCCAGATTTTTTCTTTTTTTCTGGAATTTTTTCTCTTTTTTTTTTCGATTTTTTTTTTATATAGCCAGCAGTAGCACAATGAAAAAGAAATTACAATGACTCACAAACGATCTCCCCAAACCTATTCGAAAGAATAGGTTGAAGCACAAACTTTACGAAAAAGGAAAACAAACTCACAACACTCAAATCGAAAAGCAAGTCTAATGATAGCGTAACCCCCTCCCCAAACCTATTCGAAAGAATAGGTTTCAAACAAAGGATCACAGAATCTCACACTACCTCCTTCCTAGGCATTTAGCAATCTCAAAGCAAAGTGAAGACTTGTTGCCTCTTAGGTACATAATTACACGGGAAAACAACCACAAGACTCTAACATGCATCATCCTATTATAAAGGCCTTCGTGAACCGCAGTAGAGAAAACACCACTAAGTGATGTCGAGACTACCAAGCTTAACTAAGTGCAAACATAAATGTGACAAATCAAGCGAGAAAAATCTCAAACAAATTCAGAGAGATGAAACATATGATTAAGGTCATAACTAGTTAATCCTCCCAATAAAAAATTTCAAAAAATTGGGCAATAAACTCCACACAAAAACATGCAAGACTAGACTAGAATGAATGTAGTGTATGCAACTACATACTAAGAAAGCGGTAAACGTGCAAATGCAAACAAAGGGTTTCACGAGTTTATCATAAGCAAAACAAGTATAGAGATAGCCAGCGATGACCCCCCCCCCCCCAAACCTGAACATCGTCGCTCGTCCCGAACGTCGAAATTGGATTTAAGGTGAGAGCTAACTTGTACCTGTAACCTATATGACTCAAGGAAACTCGTGAGAAACCAAAACATGCGATAAAAGAAGTAAAAAGTGATAGTGTATATGTCCTAGAGACAGTCCTTACTAAGGGCATGGTGCCCTTATAGAGGGCATATATGTACTATTACACAGGTCAACGTAATATAATATATGTTTGTTGCATTTTACTATTGAGTATCGCTTTCATATTTATATTACACCAGGCTGCAGCATGTCATATCATTATTGCTGTCTGTATTGATATTAAACATGTCCCCTCGGATAGATGACCTATCGCACAGATAGTGGGAGCTATGTGAGTAATCATCTATCCCAAACTCTCCCTAGTCGAGGTTCATCTCGGATGTGGGGGTCTGAATGAACCAGACAAGACTAGTATGCGTGGAGGTTATACTTGTTGGAGCAAGTGTGAGCCGATCCCACGGCCACGGAACGGATTGTTGGACAATCGAGAAACGTTCCCATAACTGCGCATAGTTGTTCGAAGAAGCTTTATCGAACAATGGAAGTACCCACTGGACACTCCCATCGATGTATACTCTACACCGAAGTGTCTATGGGAACCGGTGAGTTGTCGAAGTGATGCCATTCGTCCTTTGTACTTGCAGGACTTTATCATCACATTTGTTGCCCCATATCCTTGGTGGACCCGTCGATGTCAGCTCTGAATAAGCAGCTGACCTAAGACACGATCCAGGATTATGGCTACATACAAATGGGGATGATAAGTGATTCTGTGAAGGATTCATCTCTCAAGTGTAGCACATGAGAGCACTGCTCATAGTCTGCATAGTTGTGTTGGTAAAGTCACTGGCCAGTGCAAATGATATATTATGATGGTCATAAGTATATCCTAACCAAGCAACTCCCTGAGACGCCCGTGGATGTATTATTGGGATAGACACTTCATCGATCCTAGATACATTCGAGCAAGTCAGATGAAGGGACGTTACCATCGCCGCGTTGAGCACAACAGGCTTCACAACGAAAGGGTTGGCTTTGAGAAACCTCTCAAACGTCCTCACGTATTAATATTGCAAATGGAACCGTCTAGGAATTCCATGTTTCCTAGTCTAGGACTTGCTTAATACGATGAGGCCCTATGGGTCACACTATGTGGTGATTCAGCCTATCAGAATATCCTTGAAGATGGAATCGCAATTAATTTGGAATTAATTGTGATTGATGGATTAAATTTAATTTGGAATTAATTATAATATTTGGTGGCTCAATTAATGATTTGGAATTATTAATTGAATTGGCTAATTAATTGTATTTTATGTAAATACAATTAAAGATTATATTTTGGAAATATAATGGAGGTTTGATTTGAAAGGATATGTTAATTTAGAATTAACATATGCACTTGGGAAAAATCTACTTGGAGTTTGAATTGCCTTAGAAATATAAGTGGGTCCCAAAATTGGGACCCACCTCCCGTAGGACAAGGCGCGCGCGCGCGCGTGGCTGGATAAGGGGAAGGAGTTCGACTCCTTCCTCTATTAGAAGTCCAAGGGATAAGTTAGATTTTCCTGATTGAGTTTTGATTTGATTGGGAATGAATCTAGACTTGATATTGGTTTCCTTGTGCGATAAAAATTAGATTCTTATTCCTTTACGAAGTCTAATTGCTTATGCTTTAGGCTTCTATAGACTACTATATATAGTAGACTATTAGAGAGTTTTTTACATACAGTTTCAGAAATAGACTTTCACAGTTATTCTACCCAGTTTTCTTAGAGAAAATAAAAAGCTCTCCCCTCCTCTTAGCCACCCACGCGCGCCACCTCACCGGAGGAATCGCCGCCCCGTCTTCTTGGTTACACAAAGAATATCCTAGCATTCTTCCGATAGGCCGTGGATACCAAGGTTGAGGTTCTAGGAGCTGGAAACTAACTCTTATTGTCTTGCAGATAATCAGAGTATTGTAGATATCTTCGACTTCGGCGAAGGAGAAGATACACCGGATTATTACGAAGACTTGGAAGCTGCTTTGGAAGTAAGGTTAGTCTTCTAATTGACGTGTTTATATATATACGACATATGCATAATCAATTAACCTATATGTTAAGAATTTTTTTTTGAAATTCCGCTACGTACCCTAGGGGTAACTCTGACCATATTTTCTTACAAAAGATCAATAATTTATCATAATAGGAGAAAAATGGGATTTTGAACGAAAATCCGGACCTCCGAGTTTCTGGACACCCGGGGCGAATCGTCCCAGGTGAGGGCGATTCGCCTGGGGCGTCCAGAACGTCCCAGACGGTCTGGTCTTGCCAAGCGAATCGCCCCACATGGGGGGCGGTTCGCCTGGCATCTCCAGACTCCTGGAGACGCCTTTTTCCTCCCAAAACGGAAAATTATCATCTTAAAACCTATTTTATCACCAAAAACACACGAAAAATAAATATGCATGCAATGCAAGAAAGCGATAAAACTAAACTACATGCAACCATTACCACTAATGTTATCCATTATCAAATGGAAACGAATCTTGTGCATCCGTTCCATTACTCCTCGCATCTTGGGAACCATCCTTGGCTCCTCTCCGTATCTGCTCAAGCAAATCCATGATTCCCTGAAAACTAAAATTAACAAAACCAAAAAAATCTAAATCTAAAAAATAACCAAGGGAATCAGATGGAAAATAAAAAGAGAAAAGAGGATCAAAACTCCTTTGGAACTCATAGGTGGGTGCATGGACTAGAACGTAGGAGTCAAGATCAAGAGTATCTGCCGCAATTGATTCAGAGACACCAAAATCTTCAGAGATTGGCTCCTCGACCTCAACACAACTCACGCCATCACCTTCTGACTCAAGTGAAGCAATGGATTCAGTTATCACCTCCTCCACGACTTCCTCTTGACCAACAACCTCGGCATCCGCAAGTAAGGACGTGGAATCCAAGCTAAGCACTGAGGAGACTTCATCAATGTATTCTTCTCCACATTCCTCTTCATCGGCAATGTCAATTTCTGGTGGCTGACTACTGAAGCGAGACGTCCATGCCCTTGACCCGGGAGGTGAGTCCCTATCCCAATGTTCCAGAAACTTTCTGGTTACTTCACCCCAAGTGCGCAACGATTTTTCCGGCGGGATTCTGAGCCATCCTCGAGCGTACCCTTTCAAGGCTCTCATAAATCCTCTCATACAAAGTTGCTCATGGGATAAAATAACCCCCTCCTCATTCTCACGAGGTATCCTCAAAACACCTTCCTCGTACGTGTCTAAGAACCCTCTTGGATCATCACCCATCGAAAACGTGGAGAGAATGGAGTAGTACGAAGGATCGAAATCATAATCCCCGCAATCGTCATCCAATGTTATGCAAGGCCCTCGAGGCATCACATACCGGGGTAACGGAGGTTGACTCATCCTTTCATATGACTAGTTTCTGCACATGAGGAAACAAGAAACCAAGGAGCAGAATCCACAAAAGAAAAACAAAAACTTGCAAAAGAAAAAAAACACAAAGAGTGCAAACAAACACAATGTAACCGAGAACTTCGAGAGCACAATCACGCAAGGTAACCAAGATCAGATTACATGAATTTACTGAAAAAGATAGGGGGAAAGAAATAGGGTAAGAAAGTGAAATTTTCTGAGAGCAAACCCCTAGAGCTTGTTCTTCTGTAGGGAATTGAATGCTGAAAATATAAATAAGCTAAACAGACAAAAAGGAGTATAGTCCTCGGCAACGACGCCAATTTGATGAACCGAAGTTTGTCAGACTCAATTAATCAAATAAATTTATTTTTAGCCAAATGCAATTCACAACTACAACGAAAACCGTAGTGTAGCAGTAAAATAACCTCGAGTGTCGATCTCTAAGGATTATAACTAGCTTTATCTAATTTAACTTAAACTATAAACTCAACAAATGACTTAGCACAGATTTTCTTATCAATAATAATGGAAGTTAGTGATAGTATGATCATTCAAAGCATCAGGTTAATAATCATGCATGAAGTACTTGAACGTTTGCATAGAGATCTAAGATCATGAATTGTCCAATGTGTTCCGTTTCAATTCAACACTACGAAGATAGAGGGCTTAGATAGATCAAAGAAATAAAACAATAAGTCAAGTCTGAATCGCGTTACAGCCATCATGCATAATTAAGAACCCTAGCTAAGAAATCACATACTATCACCAACGATATATTTAGCTACTCATAGATGAATTGCAATCAACATAAATCAAAGCAAGATTGAATGAAAACATGTTGAAAGAAATAAATATAAATAGAAAAATCGTGAGATACAATGTTACCGACGAAGGTTGTCAATCTCCAAAGAATTGCTAGCTCACAAGCAAGAATTGATAAACAACGAGGTCCAACTGCTATGCTTAATCCTCCAAATTGATAAGAAAAAGAATCTCCTATGCTAAGAATTCCCAGAACAGGCTCTGGAGAATTCGTCCCTAAAAACTATGTGAAAAGGTATGAAAAAAGGTCTGAAAAACGTAGAGAATGGAGCAACTATATATAGGAGTCGGAACGCACGGGGCGAATCGCCTGGGGTCCCAGGCGAACCGCCTGGCGTGCCGGGCGAACCGCCTGGGAGCTCCAGGTCGGTAAAGACGCGTTTTTGGTCTTCTTTTCCTTTTCGGACTCGGATTTTGCCTTCTAGTGACCTTTAAGCCTTGAAACTCGTCCCCTAGGCCTCAAATATCATCCGGAACCTTCTAGATACTCCACGAATGTTCTCGGAACACCGATTCTTCATTCTCTTCAATATAATTGCCCGGAAAATCACGTTTTTCACCTAAAACCTGAAAAATGCTAAGAAAAGGGAAACGTGACACTATTATAATAAAATGCACTAAAATATAAGCTAAATTAACATAGAGGATAGCTAAATTGGTGAAAAAGACTCGAATGAAAATGTAAACTACACGTTCATCAACTAGCAAACAATGGTGTTTATTGGGTAGAAGCTGGAGAAGAAGATGTGTTTGCTGCAGAATTTGGGGTCCGTGAGGAGGCTAGCTATGGGCAAGATGGTAGGAATCCGCGTGGTGGATATTGGAAGAATGAGTTCCGAAGCAACCCAAGGTTATGCACCTCCGAACCAAACCTATGGACCTAACCAAGACCGTAGTAATCTCAACTACGGTAATGATCATAGTGAAAACCCTACTCCTAGAGCCGAAGCACCTAAGTCCAAGTTAGCTTCTCTCTTAGTTGTTGTTGAATCCATAAGATTTGAGCAGTACAACAACCAACCGCAATGTATTCAGATTCAGTGGATGAATTGGCCACACAGGTTTGCTTCTTGCTGAACCATGAAATTAATCTTGTACCTAGAAACTGACAAGTTCCAGAGGTACTTTTTCGATCAAGGGTTGATCCACCATGGCCAGCATCTGAATAACCAACCAATTCTAATCCATAATCTTTTGGATACCATAATCCAACATTGGCTGTGCCTTTGACATATTTCAGTATTTTGAGTGCTTTCTTGTAGTGTGATTCTCTAGGGTCAGATTGAAATCTTGCACACACACAAACAGCGTACTGAATGTCAGGCCTACTTGCTGTTAAATACAACAAGGAACCAATGAGCTTCCTATACTTGTGTTCATCCACACTTTTGTCTTGTTTAGTATAGCCCAATTTGGTACCAACACTCATACGGATCTTTTCAGGTTTCTCTTCCTCTTTGATCCTAAACTTTATGAGCATTTCCTTTGCATACTTTGCTTGATTTATGAATATTCCATTTTTGAGTTTGTTGACTTGCAAACCTAGGAAATAATTCAATTTGCCCATCATGCTCATTTCAAACTTGTTAGTCATGAGCTTGGCAAAATCATCACAAAGTTGCTTGTCCTTAGAACCAAAAATTATGTCATCCACATAAATCTGGACTAAGAGTATTTTACCATCATGATTCATGGTAAATAAGGTTTGATCAACTTCACCCTTCTTGAAACCATTATCCAGCAAGAACTTAGCTAAGGTATCATACCAAGCTCTAGGTGCTTGCATTAGACCATATACAGCTTTCTGAAGCTTATATGCCATCTTGGTTTCTGAGGGAAGTTCAAAGCCCAGGGGTTGTTCTAGATAGACTTGTTCAGCAAGTTCACCATTTAGTAATGCACTTTTAACATCCATTTGGTAAACTATAAAGTCCTTATGAGCAGCAAAGGCTAAGAAAAGTCTAATGGCATCCAATCTTGCAACTAGTGCATAAGACTCATCATAATCTAATCCTTCATTCTGACAGTAACCTTGAGCAACTAAACGTGCTTTATTCCGTGTTACTTCACCAGACTCGCTCAGCTTGTTTCTTAACACCCACTTTGTACCAATTGCTTTCTTTCCTTCAGCAAGGGGTACAAGTGTCCAGACTTTGTTCCTTTCAATCTTCTTGCATTGCCTTGATCCATTTAGAATGCTTTAAAGCTTCTTCTATGGTTTTTTGGGTTCAATTTCTGAAACAAAGCAAGAGAACAAAGCTTCTACCTCAACAACTATTGCTTCTTCAGCAAGTTCCTGGTTGGTAGATACTTTGGATCTAGTCACTTGGCGTTTGTCAATATCACCAATCATATCCTTAGAGGGATGATCTCTAATCCATTTGTTAACAAGTTTTTTGCTTTTAGGATCTGGATATGTTTGTGTTTCCGCATGTGACTCTTCAGCATGTACTTGTTCAGTACTACTGGTATCTGGTTGTGTCTCTACTAAAGGGGGTTGCATAGTTTCAGCAACATCTGGAGCAACTGCATCTTTAGCCGGGAATTCCTTATCATGAACTACATTTATCTTGACATGACTCGGTGTTGGAGTGCCATTGCCAGAATCATCATTAAGTTCAATAAGTTTGACATTTCCAGCATTGGATTCAGTTCTTTGCTCGTGTATGAGTAGTTTCTTCATACATTCTGATATTTCTTCTTCAGCAGGAGCTCCTTGTGTCTTTTCATAGAATACAACATGCACTGATTCTTCGATCTTTTATGCCTTTTTGTTGTAAACTCTATAAGCTTTGCTATGCAAGGAGTAACCAAGAAATATCGCTTCATCTGCCTTTGGTTGAAATGTTCTTAAATATTTTCTACCATTGTTAAGAACAAAGCATTTGCAACCAAATACTCTTAGATGAGTGATGTTAGGAGGTCTTCCAACAATTAACTCATAGGGAGTTTTGTTGTATTCCTTAGTTATCAAGCATCTATTTTGAGTATAGCAGGCGGTATTAATCGCTTCAACCCAATAAGATTCACTTATTTCAGTGTCACCAAGCATGGTTCTAGCTGCTTCCTTAAGGGTACGATTCTTCCTTTCAGCAACACCATTTTGTTGTGGTGTCCTTACTGAGGATAACTGATGTTGTATGCCTTTTGAAGTGCAATACTCAGTTATGTACTGGTTTACAAACTCAGTACCATGGTCTGTTCTGATGACCTTGTCATTTTTCATGACTTCGAGCTTATTCAGCAAGTTAGGTATTTCAGTCCTTGTTTCAGACTTATGTTTGATGAAAATTACCCAAGTGAACCTTGAATAATCATCTACCACCACCAGACCATACTTCTTACCAGCATAGCTTAAGATTCAAACAAGTCCATGTGCAAGAGTTGTAAAGTTTTGGTTTGCTTATCTTGCTGACATGCAGTGCAAACACCATCCTTCTTAAAAGTAACCTTAGGTAATCCAACTACAAGTGCCTTTTTAGACAACTTATTCAGCGTCTTGAAGTTTAGGCTGGTTCGTTTATGCCATAACCATGATTTTTCAGCAAGGCAATCATGTTCTGAGATAAGGCATTTTTCAATGATTGCTGAAGACCAATCTACAGTGTATAGACCTCCTGATCTTCTGGAAACCATGATTACCTTCTTTGTCTCAAAGTCAATAAGTTTACATTCCTCACTTTTGATTTCGATAAAATAACCTTTGTCAGCAAACTGACTCATTGTTTGTCTTCGTGGATGAAGTCTGCACAATCAAGAGCAAACAAGTTAATTATCCAAAAATTAGATGTCCATTAACATGTTAAAGAAAACGTCCAGTTGAAACCCAAGTCTTGACTTTTTCAATCTTGACTTGTTTTCTACTTGCTGAGGAACTAGATGGTTTAGAACCAAAAGACTTTTGATCATTGCTGGTTAAGTCCACTTTCTGATGTGGTGTCTTGTTTGGTTGACCCTTTTGCTGAATATACTTTTCAGTAAGTTCTTTTCTAGAAAGGTTCCTTCTAGTCCTAGCATTCTGAGTATTGTTAGTACTCTTGGGCTTGGATTTGTTTAGCTTTTTGAAGTATCTTTGCTGACTCTGCTTATACTCGTGAAAAAGTTGATTTTGCTTCGTTTTGTATCCAAGTCCACTTTTCGGAGTATGTTGAATTTTTGTCTCAGCAACCTTACTTGATTCAGGTTTGTCAGCAAAGGGCTTCTGATTACTTTTGTTAGTAATCTTGCCTTTAGACTCAACAAATTGCTTTTCAGCAACTTGTTTGGCGGATTGCTTTTCAACATCCTTTTTCTGATCAGATTGCTTTTCAGCAACCTGTTTACCTTTTGAAGTCTTGTTATTTTGAGTAGCAACAGCGGGCTTCTTGGTCATAGGTACTTGATTGCTTATTTCAGCAACCTTAGATTGACCAATTTGATAGAGTTCTGGTTGACCACTATCAGTAGCACGAACAAAGGTAATTGGTGATTTGTCTTTACTCAAGAGTATCACGTCATCACCTTCATAAGGGGCACCTAAACCTTCTTTCTGAGATGGATCTCTCATATAAGAGTTTAGTTCAGTTAGCGTGTTACTAGCATTTGCATAAGATTTGAAATTGACTTTCATCTTTTCATCTCTTGTATTTCAGCAAGTAACTTTAGAATTGAGGACTGATATTCTTCCAATTCTATTGCCATTTGAGAATTTTTCTTTGTAGCTTCAGCAATTAGCTTTTGAGATGCAATATTTCAGCATCCTTCTTTTCTGACTCAGCGCTCAGCACAACATATTCAGTAGTTTGCTTAGTCAAAAGTTCAGCATTCTGTAGTTTCTCTTGCTGTTTGCTTAGAGTTTTCTCAAATCTTTCGATTTCTCCTTGAATTCTATCAAGATCAATATCATCTTCACTTTCTGAATCAGAGTCAGAGGTAGGAGAATTTACCTGATCGACCATGAGGCAGAACTCGTAGTTTGACACATCTGGGTAAGCTTCCATGGCAATTCCACAAACTTCTTTGCCTATTTCTACGTCCAAAGTAGCTTTCTCTTCTTCAGTGTCTGAACTTTCTACCTCACTGTCTTCAGAGCTTGTTTCAAAGCTAAGAGCATCGATCTTCGCTTGAAGCTTTTTCTTTTCTTCAGAAATCAAAGCCTTCTTGAACTTCTTCTTCTTTTCAGCAGACTTCCCTTTCAACAAAGGACAGTTTGCTTTGAAATGTCCATGCTTTTTGCAATAAAAGCAAAGATCATTGCCAACTGCTGGTTCTTCAGAAGAGTTTTCTTGCTGAGCTTGCTTGTTCAATGAGCTAGCTTCATTCTTGTACTTATGGTAGCTATTACCAAGATGCTTTTCAGCTTCTCTTTTGCTTTTCGCCTTTCAAGTTCCTTGCTGATGAATTTCTTCATGTTTCTAACCGCAAGAGCATTTTCATCAGCAGGCTCTTTGTCACTCTTCTTTTCAGAAGATGAAGGCTTGGCAGCAAGAGCAATGTTTTGCGATTTTTCAGAAAACACACTTTCTCTTTGCTTTGTCTCATAGTTGACAGTAGCAAGGTGAGAGGACAACTCAGTTGGAGTGATGTTTGGCATTCCTTGATTGTAATAGAAGTTCTGAGTGTGGATCCATTCTTGATCCAAACTTCTGATATTGGTTTTCACCTTTTCAGAATCTGAGTAGAAGTTTTCAACACCTAAGGTAGCCATTTCACTCACAAGAGTTGTGAATCTAAAATCCAAGTCTTCCAGTGACTCAGTGGCACCTTGTTTGAAGTTTTGAAACTTCAACTTTAGCACTTCGAGTTTGTTTTCCTTGGTTTTGTCAGATCCAACACAAAGATCTTGAACCATTTTCCAAGCTTCCTTAGTAGTTTTAGCACCCCTTAGTTTGTACTGTATAGTGTCTGGAGTAGATCAAATGATGATGTTTCTTGCTTGGCCATCAAGACGGAAACTTTTGGCTTCATCAGAAGTCCATTCCTCTCTTGGTTTTGGTACGACAGTGTCGACCGGTTCTCCTAAGATAGTTTCCTTTGCACCAGTATTTGTGGTCATGTGAGGAAAACTTCTTTCAACTTTAGTGATCTTGATTGTGCCATCGTTTATGACAGTCACCATCTCATCACTAGTGGCCTCAAGATGTAGCATCATATTGTTTCGCCATTTCTCATAGTTTTCCAGCTTCAGCAAAGGAGCGTCTCCTAAAGACATCCTGTCAGCAAATGACTACCAAACTGATCAACTGAGAGTGATTTACGAAAAGCACCTAAGGGGATCTAGGTTCAGTGTTGAAGGTTAAGGAACCTCCAGCTCTGATACCACTTTTGGTTCCTTTAAACAACAAGAAAAGACTAGAGGGGGGGGGGTGAATAGTTGTAACGATATCGGTTTTTAAAATAAAAAAAATTCTTGGAAAATAAAATATTTGAAATAATTCAAAGGTAATGGTCAACAATAAATGCAGAAACCGACTTTGGCGCTACGGCGCATACAGATTCAAAATTATCCAACGGTAACTAGAAAAGTTTCAAAAGAAAGTAATGGATAATGAAGAATATAAAGAGTTTATCTTCTTATTTGAAACCATAAAATCCCAACAAATACCCCAGTCCCTTCACTCAGTCGCTGGATGCCTACTCTTGCTCGCCTTCATTTGAATCTGGAAGGAAGGAATTTTTTTGAAAACAAAGAGAGCGTGAGATAAAGGATCTCAGTGAGGTTCTAAGTTAACAAAAGAAAAGTAAACAGTTTGAAAACGAAATCATTTGCAGCAGATAAAATAGCAGACATAACAGATAACAGAACATAAAGACAGAACAGATAAGTCGAAGTCCGTTGGTGAATCCCACCTTGTTACTCCTACTCCCGGATTGCCCTTATAGCTCCCTCCAGAGGGTATATGTAACGACCCGACCCACTAATGGGCCGAGACCCGACCCAACGGGCCGGCGAGGTTACTCCTGGGCGCTCTCTGGGGTGATATGCTGGCCCCACAGACCAACACGAGTTCTAATCCACGCACTTTGTCCTCACTCGTTCGCGCACTGGGAACTTCCTAGTGGGTCACCCATCCTAGAATTGCTCCACAGCAAGCACGCTTAACTCTGAAGTTCTTCTAGATGAATTCCCGAAAAGAAAGGTGCACCTTGTTGATATGAGTAGCGTTGTCAACCCCTTTAAGCTTCTGAAATGTGGGGCGTTACAATCACCCCCTCTTAAATTGCGCAACGTCCTCGTTGCGCGCTTTCCCGAGACCAACCATCCGTGCAGGATTCTAGAGGTGGCCCCTACGGGCTCAAGAGGTGGATCCCACCGCCCATACAGTGTAGCACTTTTCCCCGTATGGCACTTAGCTCCTGCAGTTCCGGATAGTCCCGCTCTGATACCACTTGTAACGACCCGACCCACTAATGGGCAGAGACCCGACCCAACGGGCTGGCGAGGTTACTCCTGGGCGCTCTCTGGGGTGATATGCTGGCCCCACAGACCAACACGAGTTCTAATCCACGCACTTTGTCCTCACTCGTGCGCGCACTGGGAACTTCCCAGTGGGTCACCCATCCTAGAATTGCTCCACAGCAAGCATGCTTAACTCTGAAGTTCTTCTAGGTGAATTCCCGAAAAGAAAGGTGCACCTTGTTGATATGAGTAGCGTTCTCAACCCCTTTAAGCTTCTGAAATGTGGGGCGTTACAATAGTCTTTTCAAACTTTTCATCGCTTAAAACTTTCTCAGCAACTACTTATTACTTTTCAGTAAAGAGTTTACTGATACTTAACTTTCTCAGTAAGTGCTTGTTACTTTTCAGTGACAAGTTTGTTGATACTTAAAAACAGAGTGCGGAAGTCTTTTTCAATAAGTGCTTTTGCCAGAAAGCTAGTTTCAGCAAGTAAACAGACAAATAGTGTAAAATAACGTAGCTTGCTGAAAGATAACTGCATAAATGTAAATCACAAAAACACTTTTATAGTGGTATCTGAGAGTGGCGTAATCTCTCAGCTAATCTACTTTGTCCTTTCTAGGACTGAATCCACTAAGATAAGATATGAGGTTCCTTACAAATCCTATCACTAATGATTCTCAGAAACCAAAGCACACTTGCCTTGTTTCCAACCTAAAACTAGAGAACTAAACCTTGTTCTCCACCAAACTTGGGACACTTAATCAGCAAAACTATGCTTGATTAATTCCCCCTGAATTTCACGCCTGAATAAAGGTGTTTATCAGTTAGAGAGGTTTGGGATGAGATGACTTGAGTATAACTTTGCAGCTATAACAAGTAATCTAAAGAAACACAACTTGTAATACTTTGCAGTAATCAAGTTTGTTGTTTCTAGTGTCAAGACTTGTTCTTGTGTAGAGGAAAGAACACTTAACTAATTTCTTGTCAAGACTTGTTCTTGTTTAGAGGAAAGAACACTTAACTAATTTCTTAGATTTCGATGTTCTACTTCTTCACAAGTAGTTTTTTTTTTCAAGCTTAAGTCTTGGAACAGATCAATAGGCAATAAGGAGTAGAGAAGGATTTGAGTGTTTAAAGAACAAGTGAGAGTTTGATCACGTTGTTGACACCCCCTTCTGCTCAGCCTAAGGTCTTCTACTTATAGTGTCTCAATGGAGCCGTTTGAATTTCAAATTCTAACACTTGTACCTTAAGATGTCACTATCTTGCTTTTGTATTTTCAGCAACGCTCTTCATTTGTCTCCTTGTCTTCATGTTCTTCGCGTGCTAACTTTGCGAGAGAGGAAAAAGCGAACGATTCCATAGATTGACTCTTTCTCGAGTCATTAGCACTTAATGCTAGATCCATGAGGATTGTCCGTTTCGTTGCAAAAGAGAGTCCTTGGGAAATTCTTTGGGAACTTCTTTAGTAAATCCCGTGCTTCTTTTCTTCTTAAGGAGAAATCCTTCTCAGAAAAGAATGAGAGATTGGCATTCCCCTGATCAGCATGAGAGCTCGATGCAGCTGAAAGCGATCCTTTTTATAGCAAGCATGGGAAAAGATAAAATCTTTTGCTTTCGTCTTTTTCCTATTCTATTCGATATCAGATTCCGATCGAGCGAATTCGAGAGTCACTTCTAGACCTTATTCTATTTTTATTACACATTCTCCCAAGCCTGAGATTCTAGTATCGGGTTGAGGAATGAACTTCATAAAACCCATTGAAATAGAAAAAACTTAGTCGGGAGTTCCCTCTTATATTGTATATTGTCACTAATAGAAATATGGCTGAGGTAGTATGCCTCATCACATAGGAAATATTTGTTGGATCCCTTTTCTATTTCTTCGCTACTCTTGGGAATCTCATTAGAAAGCTCTTCTACCTCCATCAATGTAGTACTGGTAATGTAAGTGAATAGAAACTTCGAGAAGTGCTATTTAGTGGAAGTCGTTTTGGTTGTATGCCACGTGGTTCCTATGGACATGCATTCTTTTCTATTTCCCTTCATGCTTCGCATCTTACTTTAGCCAGAAGATTCCAGACATACATCTTAGCTATGCGGGTTGCTATTCCATGACTTTTAATGTTCTTTGAATCAAATTCAAATATGAATGTTGGAGCAAAAATGCAAGTACTTGTTCAGCAAGGAGGTCACATATGTTGTCAGCAAGTGGTCAATCTGAGTTTCAGCAAACACAACCTACCCTGTCATATAGATTTTCACTTATGCAAGTTGTTGCTGAAAATATCACTTTTGAAGCAACATGTGCCTTTGTAGATACCTTTCTCAGAATTCTTCTAAGTCTTCAGTCTTCGAATTTTCCACTTTCTGAGCGGTTCTAGGCCTTCAATAGGCAGTAATTTTTCACTTTTCTAGAAACAAAGTACATCATCAACAAGCTTAAGAACCTAACTAGTACCTACACTAAGTTTTTCAGCAAACGTTCCTCTTTTACAATGTCCTTAAAATTCTAAATTCCTATGGACCTTAAGAGTACTAGTTACTGGACTTTACTTAATTTAGCATGGTTAATTGCTCATCAAAATTACAAGTTTCCTAACAAATTATAATAAAAGTTTATATGTTTACATATGTCAATAATTCAAGGTACGGTTTGGACTATTTGGAAGGCGCGGAATGCTAAATTATTCAAAGGTGTTGTCTACAATGCTGATGAAGTGTTGGAGTTGTCGAAACGATTGCTTTGGAATTGGTTGAGGAGTAGGGCTGGTGTACATAGGGGTTACGATTTAGCTATGTGAATTCTCCATCCAAGTTTGTGTAAGAAAATATGGTTAGAATTAACCCTAGGGTTGTGCAGCGGAATTTCAAAATTTTCTTAACATGCATACTAATTGATCATGCATATAACATGTATTGAATCACATTAATTATAGAACTTACAGTAAATCGAATGCAAGTACTAGAAAAGAATCAGGTGCAGGATTCCAGTCAATGAGATCCTCGTAGTAATCATCAAAATCTTCTCCTTCGGTGAAGTCGAAGATATCTAATTCGTCTCCTTGATTATCTGCAAAATAATAAACATTAGTGTCCTTCTTCAATAATCCTCAACCTTGGTATCCACGGATGAACAATAGCTTATCGAGAGAATGCTAGGATATTCTCGAGCCAAACTCAGGTTTGACTATAGGGAATGGCGGCGGCAGCAGTTGGGAGTAGGGAGGGAGAGCTTTATTTTTTTGTCTTGACAGAATAGAAGAGATAATGAATAGAAAATTATGAATAAAGCTCTCTTAACCATCTACTTATATTGTAGGAGATGTAAGCCTTAGGAAGCTTCTATTAGACTCCTAAAAGGAATAAGAATTCTAATTCTTATTGCAAAGGTAAAACTTTATGTCCAGGTTCATCCCCTAATTAAATCATAACTCAACTAGGAAAGCTTGCCCCTTAAGTTTGATTGGGAGAAGGACCCCACCAATCCGCCGCGCCACTTAAGAGGAAGGTGGGTCCCACTTTTGGGACGCACATGCAAGTTTAAGGCAATTCAATCTCTAATTAGATTTTGCCCATGTGCATATATTAATTGAATTAATATATCCTTTTTTATTTCAACCACAATTATATTTCTAAAATATAATTTTAATTGTATTTTCATAAATACAATTAATTCAATTAATATTCTCTTAATATTAACTGCGCCATAACTAATTATAATTAACTCAGTTAATTATAATTCCTTTCCTATAGTCATGCGCATACGTTGGTTCACGACATAGTGTGACCCACAGGGCCTCAGTGGATTAAGCTAGTTCCTTTACTAGGCCTTAACAAGAAACAAAATTTCCCAACCCCCAAAGAAAATGTTCTCTCCCCCTTAACAAGTCCTATATGCAGACTTACACAACTACAAGAGCTTTAGACACAATAAAAAAATAAAATCACGTAGACTCAAGAAACTAAGCACAAAAGTTTGCAGACAGTCCAGAGGTAGTTGAGTAAGGAGTTGTCCAACCATCCAGTCAACACTCGATCAAGAAACTCCCATATTTCTATAAGCCTCACCTGTATTTTTCACCTGAAATTTTAGAAGACGTTTGAAACAAGTTGCTTTCTGGTCTTTGTTTAAATCTCAGTGCAATGTCCATGGGTGAATTGGCAAAAATATTTTTTAAATATTGTTCATTATTTAATGCAGCTTTTTGCTTTTGTTTCTTTCCAAACCTTCATAAACTTGAGACCCAAAGATTTCCAGAAAACCAGAGACAAGTTTTACCTTCCTTGCCTTTCGGGCCTTTGCGGAACTTGTTTAGCTACATAGGAAATTCAAGGCCCCTATGTGCTCTTTCTCCTGTGAAAAGGCATATAATGTGCAAAGGAAATTCAAGGTTCCTAATGAAAGACTGACTGTCATTCATATTATGGTGAGCTGCTCAAGCTCCAGGAGAGGGCTTCCAATAAATTAGCAAAACTAGGTGTCAACAGGGACTAGTATTATTTAGGAAGATCCTTTCACTCATGCATTCCAGAATAGTCAAACAACAAACTTACTAACAACATATTACATGATATACCACAAGAAATATGTACATAGCAATTGAGTGTAACCACAAAAACAGACACAAGCAAAAAAAATAAAAAAATAAAAAGACACGGACAGACACACCACATGCAGACAGCAGAAATTGACTTTAGTGTTAAGCCAACTTCCAGACTAACTTCTAATCTCAGAGAGTGCAAAGACCAAGAGATCTTCTAAGGCTTAGAAATCTCTCAGTATCTAATGGCTTTGTGAACAGATCAGCAAGTTGGTTAGTTGTTTCTATATGATCAATATCTAATATGCTTGCCTCAACAAGTTCTCTTAGAAAATGATGCCTAATGTCTATATGCTTAGACCTTGCATGATGAACTGGGTTGTGAGACAAATGTATAGCACTTAGGTTATCACATAATAGCAAAACAGACTCACTCTTAAGACCATAATCAGACAACATGTACCTAAGCCAAAGTAATTGCGTGGCACCACTACCAGCTGCAACATACTCAGACTCTGTAGTAGATAGTGAAACACAATTTTGCTTTTTGCTAAACCAAGAAACTAAATTATTTCCAAGATAGAAACATCCTCCACTAGTAGATTTCCTATCATCTAAATCACCTGCCCAATCAGAATCATAAAATCCAACAAGATTTAAAGTTGTATCTCTAGTGTACCATATACCAAGTTCAATGGTTCCAAAAATATACCTGAGGATTCTCTTGACAACATTCAAGTGAGTGGTTTTGGGATCAGACTGATACCTAGCACACACACAAACTGCATACATGATATCTGGATGGGAGGCGGATAGATATAAGAGGCTACCAATCATGGACCTGTATAAGGTTGGATCAACCGGTTCTCCAACTCCATCTTTGCTGATATTCACACTTGAACTCATAGGAGTTTTCAGTGGTTTTGCATTCTCTAGGCCAAATGTCTTCACTAGATTTTTAGCATACTTCGACTGATTCAGGAATAGCTCTGTTGTTGTTTGATATGCAACCCCAAGAAGTAATTCAACTCTCCAATCATACTCATTTCGAATGTAGAAGACATAGTTTTCACAAACTTATCCAATAGAGATTTGTCAGTAGAACCAAATATGATGTCATCCACGTAGATTTGAGCAATGCAGATTTGGGAGTCAAGTCTGAGAATAAAGAGAGTCCTGTCACCTGCACCTCGAATAAATACAAACTCAAGAAAAAATTTTGTTAGCTTCTCATACCAAGCTCTAGGGGCTTGTTTGAGACCATAAACAACTTTATCAAGTTTGTATACATGATCAAGGTGAAAAGGATCCTCAAAACCTTTAGGTTGTTCCATATAAGCTTCAACATCAATTATGCCATGTAAGAAAGAACCTTTAACATCCATTTGATACAAAGTAATCTTAAGATAACATGCAATGGCAAGTAACAGTATAATAGATTCAATTCTAGCAACATGTGCAAAGGTTTCATCATAGTCAATTCCTTTAACCTGTGTATAGCCTTGGGCTACTAACCTAGCTTTGTTTCTAACAACTATTCCAGATTCATCAGTTTTGTTTTTGAAAATCCATTTGGCACGAATAATATTAGTATCCTTAGGTCTAGGTACTAATGTCCAAACTTTATTCTTTTCAAACTGATTTAATTCTTCTTGCATAGCAGTTATCCATAAAGAATCAGTTAAGGATTCTTTCACATTCTTAGGCTCAATGGTAGAGACAAAACAAGTAGATCGTACCTGGGCATGTGCTGCATCAGAACAACAAGCACATGTCACTACCATATTGGATTCAAGACCAACAAGCTTTCCATAGTCCACCCTGGTTTTCTTTCTAAGTTTTGTGGAAGGAGAACCATTAGTAGTTTCCTCTGCTTCTTCTTGCTCATCATCAGTAACAGCAGTAGGGTTGCAGTAGCACCATCAGTGTCATCAGTAACATCAGGACTAGGTAGAGGTGGTAAGGGATCCTCTGTAGTAGGATTTTCAGGTTCTGCAGTAGCTGTAGTAGCAGGAGTTCAGTCAGCGGTTGGCTCAACTTGCGGAACAACTGGTGCCTGTGCTGGTTCAGCAGACTGCTCTCCATCAGTAGTTTTGGTACCTGTAGGCAAGTGAACTATCTCCAGTGTACCTGCTTCATCCTTTCTTCCTGTCATACAAAGAGTATCATCAAAAGTAACATTGACTGACTCTTGAATAGTCTTGGTCCTTAGGTTAAAAACCCTATAGGAATGACTATTGTTCGAGTATCCAAGAAAAACAGCTTTATCACTTTTAGAATCTAGTTTAGACAGTTGATCACGATCATTCAGAATATAGCATACACAACCAAAGACATGAAAATATTTCAAGTTAGGTTTCTTGCCTTTCAAAATCTCATAGGGAGTCATTGAAGTTCCAGGTCTCAAATAGACTCTATTAATGATATGACAAGCAGTGTTGAATGCTTCCCCCCAAAAACGTTACTCATAGAACTTAGCATAACCCTACCCATCTCTTGTAAAGTTCTATTCTTACGTTCAGCTACCCCATTCTGTTGTGGTGTTTTAGGAGCAGAGAACTCATGGAAAATCCCTTCTTTATTACAAAAGTTATCAAAAGATGAATTTTCAAATTCTTTTCCATGATCAGAACGAATACGTTTAATAGAAGAGTGATGCATATTCTTAACTCTAGCAAGCAATATTTGAAAAGCATCAAAAGTATCAGACTTATTTCGCAAGAAAAAGACCCATGTGAATCTAGAAAAGTCATCAACTATCACAAACACATACTTCTTACCACTAACAGTACCAACTTCCATAGGACCCATGAGATCCATGTGCATAAGTTCAAAACATGAAGTAGTACCTAATGGTTGAATAGTCGGTTGAGCAACACTATGAGCAACTCTAGTTTGCTTACCTTTCAGACAATCACCACACACAATCTTACCTGACTTTGTAAGCTTTGGCACACCTTGGACTGCTTCCTCCTTGAGCAGTTTGTCCATACTTCTGTAGTTCATGTGGCCAAACTTCTGATGCCAAATGTGCGCATCCTCAATCTTGACTTGATTGCAAAGCAAGTGGCTTCCAGTCGAGTAACAGTTATCACCTGATCTTTGACCTGTCATCACACATTCATTTGCTGCATTGTATACCATACAGGCTTTCTTGTCAAATTTGTCATTAATATTAACATCACACAATTGACTAATGCTAATAAGATTTGCCTTAAGGCCATCAACAAGATACGCGTCCTTCAAGGGCGGAAAATCTGCAACATTAAGCACACCAGTACCAAGAATGTTTCCTGTTGAACCACCACAATAAGTAACAGTTCCAGAGTCCCTAGCAACAAAATTGGTTAGAAAAGACTTTCTACCAGTCATATGACGTGAACATCCACTGTCAAAGTACCATGTACCTGCAATGTCAGTATCCACAACAGCTAAAACAACATTACATGTTAAGGAAGGCTCCTGGGGTTCATCTGGTTTAGAGGGAGAACTGAGGTTTTCAGAGGAGTTGTCCTTGGAGTTGTTCAACTCTTCGGGTAACTCTGATTGACTGTCCTGCTTCTTCTTAAAAGTTTTATGAAAAGAACAACAATAAGGCTTGATATGACCTTCTATTTTGCAAAAACTACATTTATAAACCCTTTTAGGTTTTGAAGAAGTCTCACTAATAGTTTTATCCTTGGTTTCCTTGCCTGTGGCTTTTGACACCTTAGGTTTGGATTTCTTAGACTCAGCTATTTGTGGTTTTACAAAAACAGGACCTTCAGGAAAATAACGATCATCAGTTCTCTCTTTTAGTTTATAACCTAAAGCATTTGTTTTAGTATTACCCTGTCCTAAACATGTTTCTGGCATACTAGCAGACCTACCATAGTTCTCAAGAATACGTTCAGACTTAGCAAGTTTTTCACTTACAGTGTTAAAAGCAACGTCTCTTTTGGTTAGGGAAACCTCTAGACTGGTGGTAATCTCTTTCAGCCTATCATTCTCCTTGGTTAGCCTTTCAATGACTTTCTTCTGTTTACTGAAAATCTTGAAGAGTTTTTCATACATCTCTTGAAGCTCAGTTATAGCTTCTTCTTCTGGCATATACTCTTCTTCATTCAGTTCAGCATCTTCCTCTGCATCCGAGTAACAGAACTATGTAGGCATAATAAATCACAAGAAACATCAGTTACCTGATCAGAAGTTGTGCTCGCGGTTGTCTCGACTTCCTGTTCAACTTCTCTCTGTGATTCATAGACTACTGCACGTAGTGCCACAACATCAGATCCTGCGTCTGAATCTTTCTCATCATCACTTCCATTCTCCTATACATTGTCAGTTTCAATCGAGGAGACCTTCAGTCCTTTGAGTCTTCTCAAGTTAGGGCATTCATTCCGGTAGTGACCCCAACATTTGCATTCCCTGCATTGAATTGTAGATATATCCCTAGAGGAGGTGTTGTTCCTACATGAAGAGCTTTTGAAATTGCTTTGGAAGGGGTTTTCGATGTGGAGGCTTCAACACTAAACTTAGACTTGCAATTGTTGTTTGGATAGTACTTCTTAAACAGTTGTCTGGATTTTTGAACAATACAAGCTTTTGAATGTTCAGGATCAAAATCATTAATATCAATCTCATCATCACTATCAGCTTTAGAAATTTTAAAAAGTTTGGAACTACTTCCATAGGTTTCTTCTTGAGAAATAAGATGAAGTTCATAATTTTTCAAAATATTCATAAGAGTGGTTAAGTCCATGGTTACTAAACTATGACTTTCTTCTATAGCAGAGACTTTGATATTAAATATAGGAGGGAAAATTACATCTACCTCCCTCACTGGAAGCTCTAATCACAAATGTTCCCTTGCTAGTCTAACAATTACATATAACCCCTTTTGCAACCTTAGCCATTGACCAGTTTATTTCCTTATCTCCAAACTTGACAAAACAAACAATCCCTTAGACTTTTTCTATTTTCTTATTCCTTTTCTTCTCTTTTTCTTTTTTCTTTTCTTTTCAGTTTTTTTTATTTTCTTTATTTCTTCTCCAAACCTCCGATACCGGAATCCGATCTCCAGTACCGGAGTGCAGCTCCGGTCGAAGCTTGTAGCAAGCTCCGATTTGGAGCCATTGGAGCTTGCTGCTGGCTCCAAATCGGAGCTTGCAGCAAGCTCCGATCGGAGCAGCAACAAGCTCCGATCTGGAGCTTGCAGCAAGCTCCGATCGGAGCAGCTCTGCAAGCTCCCGATTGGAGCAGCAGCAAGCTCCGATCTGAAGCTTGCAGCAAGCTCCGATCGGAGCAGCTCTGCAAGCTCCCGATCGGAGCAGCAGCAAGCTCCGATCTGGAGCTTGCAGCAAGCTCCGATCGGAGCAGCAGCAAGCTCCGATCTGGAGCTTGCTGTAAGCTCCGGCCGGAGCTGCTGCTCCAGATCGGAGACAACTCTGTCTCCGATCTGGAGGCCGGATTCCGGTACCGGAATCCGGTACCTTTGAAGAAAAAGTAGATGTAAAAAAATATATTAAAAAAAAATAAAAATTGGGACTTGTTTTGAATTTTAAATTTGTGGGGGTTTACTTTACAATAATATTGGAGACCTTTTTACAATTTAAATAAGTTATGTGGGTTTATTTTATATTAAATAGTGTTAATATTGTGGAATAGAAAAGTTTTGAGGCAAATGTGTAATAAACATAAATTTAGGTTGTTTGGGCTTTATTGAAATCTGATAATTATGCAGGGGCAAAATTGTACTTTCCAGACTTTAATTCGGGAAAAGTCAAGATCGTGGGCCTATATGTAATTGTTTCAATCTAACAGGGAAAGTTATGTAATTGTTGATCTAAGGAGGTAACATCCGTAATTGATGAATCTAACAGGGGGTCTGGATGTAATTCGCCCAATATAGGAGGTAAGGATCTAACAGCTTTACATACCAACACTTTGTTTGCCATGGGTTCACCAAGTTGATGTGACTCATTAGCAATATCAAGGATCTTTGTAAAGTATGTTCCAATGTCTTCATCTTCCTCCATCCTGAGCAATTCAAACTTGCTATGAAGCAGTCTGATTCTGGTGTCCTTCACAGTTGAATCACCTTCACAATGCTTCTGGAGGATATCCCAAGCACTATTAGCTGTAGCACAGTTTTGGATTAGTTTAAACATATGCAAATTAACCCAAGAGAAAATAACATTAAGAACTTTCTCATTTAGCAACTCGTATTTTCTCTGCATCTGTATAATCCTTATATGGCTTAGGAAGAATATCTCCATGGTTATCAGCCTGTTTCTTAGGATAAATAAATTCCTCTTCAACTGATTGCCAAACACCTGTATCCAAAGATTTCAAATAAACACGCGTACACAATAACCAATAAGCATAGTTAGCTCCATCAAGAATCAGCAACCTTCCAAGGTTCGGATTGGCGGTGTCCATCGTATGTACCTAAAAACAATTACTTATAAAAGTAACAAGCTCTAGATGCCAATTGAAAGAATATAGGACCGATATAACTTGCTTTTAGGACAAATTAAACCGCATGTACGTCACAGTTGAGCTAAAGGTTAAGCTAACCGTGAAATCAACTCTGCATACCTGTACAGCGGTTCCTGCAAAGTAAAACAAACAAACACAGATATATATATATCAAAGTTAAAGCACATCGGATTGTAAATAGAACCTGTGTTTGTTAAACTTTTCAAGCAGCTTTTGATAGCTACTTGATGCCCAGTCAAGGCAGAAAAACCACTAAGAAGAATATGTTCGTACACACCGTATACTCCCTATTCTATCCTAGCTGAAAACAACACTAGTCACCTTACGATGATATAGAATCCCCTTCTATATATTTTATTTCTCAATACGCCGTTAGAGAGACCTAGAATATAAACTAGTGTAAAGACTCTAAACAATCAACTAAACTAAACGCTACAAAAAGCTATTGAGTTGGTAAAATATGTTTTGAGTTGTCAGTCTCTGTTCTTCGATCCTATAATATTTATAGTTGTAAAACTATGTTGGAATACTACTAGGTCTTCAATACGTTTCTGACTTGAACTTGGACACTTCGATCTTCACAAGGTAATAACATCTTCAATAGAATCCTTTTCCTTTTAAGTCTCCTCTTCAAAGTCGGCTTCTTTAATGAATCTGTGTTTTTCCTTTTCCTTCACGTCTTTCCTTGCTATGACTATTTCTAATCAAGTAAAATGTCCTGCACACATAAAAACGTATAGCTGTGGAACTAGTTATTGTGTTAGAAAAGATAAGATCAATAAATATATAAGTGTGACAGTTAACCGTATATAGAAGTTTACTAAAAGGTTAGAACAATTTCTAAGTCAACCGTCGATTAACTTGCCATAAAAATCCACACTTACCGTACATACTATCAGTTTGTGCTGGACAGCCTAGTTTTTCTGCTGGTCGGTGGGTGCAGGCGCATGCTGTGAGCTCTGGGTTGTTAGAATGTTGTCCATTTTGATTCTTCTCTTTTTTTGCTTCATTCTTACTTTTTGCTATGTGGTGTTTGGTCATTGGTGTAGGTCGTATAGTTTGGGGGCTTTTTACTTGGGCAGCCGTGATCCGTGTCAAAATCCAGGAATGATCATCATTATTTGCAATTTTTGTCCCCTAAACTTATTTCAAATAATATTTTCCCCTTTCCGAAATTGATTAGAGTTGATTCGTCAATTCTTCACCTCCTTACACTTGGCTTCCTATTCGTAAGTTGACATACTAGACGCGGGTACTCAAGTTTCGTTTTGCACGGTTGGTTAAGTATTAGGCACTCAACAGTTTTGGTTTTGGTTGTATTTGAGGTGCATATCTTTTCACTTAACTCTTTGTATTTTGCATGTTTGGAGTAAATATATTTGGCTGATTAAAAAAAATAAAAAATCAATCAATTTGTGGTTCACGCATAAGCTCACACATCACACTCCGTAAACGATCACACAAGCAAGAAAAAAAGGCGATAGAAAAATATGTGAAGTAAAATAGTACCGTTAATGGTAATAATCAAGATGGCTTTCAAGTTTCAAGGCTATGTAGTTCTTGTTTTAGCTATTAAATTTCGACTGTACGGTTATTTTGAGATTAATTATTATATTTTATTGTGCATATAAATATATTCTTTTACATGTTAGTTAGCACATAGAGATAGTACGAGCGGTGTTAATAGCTTTGATTGGTGATTTGTAAGTGTAATTTTGTAACTTATTATTTGATATGTTTGTGAGTAGTATTGATAACTTGTTATTTAGCTATTGTGTGCTATTGAGGCTTATGGACGTGATTTGAGCTTATTCAGCTACATATGTAAATGTATTGATTGAAGTTGATAATTAGTCGAGGCTATTAATGTGACGATGTTACCCTGAAACTATATACGAGTGAATTGCTTGTCTCAGAGATGCGAATAAGCTTGTTTATGAGCTAACACTTATTCTGCTACATTTGATGTGTGATATCGATGTGTATATGAATGAAATGTATACGTATGTGATGAAAAGTATATGGATGCTGTGCGTACAAAACAAGTAAGGCCCTGTTCGTTTCATCTTAATTTTAGTTTTATTAAATTTAGTTCAGTTCAGTTGAGTTCAGATTATTAAGTTCAGTTTAGTTCAGTTCAGAATAATTAAGTTCAGTTAAGTTTAGATAAATTCAGTTTAGTTCAGGTTTGCTTAGTTAAAATTTATACTTCAAATAAGTTCAGTTCAGTTCAGATTAATTAAGTTCAGTTCAGTTTAGTTCAGATTTATTAAGTTCAGTTGAGTTCAGATAAGTTCAGAGTTTTTCAGGCGAAAGAAACACAGCCTAACTTGTATTGGCACAAATAAGAAATGATATAATTTAGGGAAATTTTTATAAAGGACCCCTGTTAGTGCATAGCATTTCATTTATGAATGTTAATTGGATGTATTGAAGAGAAGAGTTATATGTGATGGAAGCGATTGCTATGTGATTTACTTACGAGTTGGTAAATTACTTGTTATCGAGTATCTTACAGGATGGTTACTTGATTATATTTATTGAGCTCGCAACTCACCCAATTGCAATGTTGCATTTATAGTTATCGAAGAAGAAGGCAAAGAAGAGGGCTTAAGGCTCTGTTCTCTTCGTCTGAACAAAACTGAGCTGAACTGAATGGATCTGAACTAAACTGAACTGAACTTATTTGTAGTACAAAATACTATTAGACAAATCTGAACTGAACTGAACTTATTTGTAGTACAATATACTATTAGACAAATCTGAACTGAACTAAACTGAACTTAATGCATCTGAACTGAACTGAACTGATCTAAACTGAATTTAAATAATCAATTTTCAGACGAAGAGAATAGAGCCTAACTGATAGAAGTTAAGTGTTGGATCAAAGATCGGCCGACCGATTTCGAACCTTAATACTAGTTCAGCATCTACATTTCATATAGGGTAAATATTGTTCGTCTGTAAGAGAGAATTTACTACTCCAATTATGAAAAATACTCTTTAAAGTATGTGCATATATGCATTTTCAGCTTACTTGTTTAATCGATTTCACTCATGTACAGAAAGTGTGGACACTGTCTTTTGACTTGCATGTGCAATATCTAGGCTTTTGAATGGGTTGGGTTCAACCCAACCCAACCCGAAAATTTAAGAAACGGGTTGAACCCCGAACCCAACCCGAAAGTGCTTAAAACCCGACCCGTACCCAACCCGTTAATAATCAACGGGTACGGGTTGCGTACGGATTATGATTTTTAAAACCCTAATAACCCGGACTCCTTCTTCTTCACACCTTCTTCACAATGGCCAAATTTCAAAATGTCATTACGACTTCATTTCTTAATGAAATTGCATGATTCTAACGGCATTGGATTCGTATTGACATCTTCTACATGTTCCAACTTAGCGTTCGAAGTTTCATCCCCTTTTCGAGAATTCACCATTGATGACTTGAAGCTTTTCGAAAGCTCCGTACGGATCCATCTCTCAACCAAATTCGACGATTCGCCGTTGAGTCCGTCTTGTCCTCCTCTATCATCCATGGGCAACAAACCATCAATTTAGAAACTTGAATTTGAATTTTCGTTCTAAATTGATGGTTGTTGCCCAAAGGTGATAGAGGAGGTCAAGATGGACTCAATAACGAAAGAATCGTTGAATTTGGTTGAGAAACGGAGTTGTATAAAGCTTTCGAAAAGCTTCAAGTCATCAATGGCGGATTCTCAAAAAGGTGATGAAACTTCGAACGGTAAGTTGGAACATGTAGAAGACGTCAATACGAATCCAATGCCGTTAGAATCATGCAATTTCGTTAAGAAATGAAGTCGTAATGACATTTTGAAATTTGGCCATGGTGAAGAAGAATGGGTCATGTGCACACGGGTCGGGTTAGGCAGCGGGTAATGTCAAAAACCCGGTTGGGACGGTTTTTCTAACCGGGTCGGGCCATAGTCCGGTCGGATGGACCGGGTCGGGAAACGGGTGCACCGGTGTCTAAGGTTTTGTCCGGGTTGGGTCGGGTTGGGTTCATGCCAACTTATCGGGTTGGGTTAGGGTTCGGGTCTTATAATTACGGGTATAATATGGGTTCGGGTTTTAACCCAACCCGTACCCGTCACTTATAAATGAGGAACGGATCTTAATCGGGTTAGGGTTGGGTTGGGTTGAACCCAACCCATTGAAAAGCCTAGCAATATCCTGAACATAGTCTATGTTTAAAATGCTTTCGTGCGTGTTTAACACATAAGTGTGTTTAGGTAAATACGAAGGTGATAAGGTGTTACATTAATTGTGCTGCAAAATAAGTAAATGACACTTATATTCTTTTCTTGGGTATATATAAAATATCCCCACGAAGCCTCAAGGCACAAAATCTACTAAGGCACTGTTCTCTTCGTCTGAACAGAACTGAATTTAACTGAACTGAACTGAACTTATTTGTAGTACAAAATACTATTAGGCAAATCTGAACTGAACTAAAATAATCAATTTTCAGACAGAAATAACAGAGCCTAAGTAGAATTACAAATTTAGAAACAATTATAAAAAAATCTTCAACAAGCTAAATGAGAAAATTATGATTGTTATTTTTGTCACAATAGTTTTTTTTTTCAAAAAATACAAAAAATAAATAAATATCTAGTTCATAAATTAATTAAAATTTTCCCATCTAAGATAGTAGCATCTTCTACAAATATTAGGATCTTGCTTTACTCCCTTCTAAAGGAACTAGAGTTTATGTAGCACGCATTGCGTGTTGCTGCGTGATATAAATGGAATGAAAAAATTACAAATAATGTATTGAAATGTATGAAGTAATAAATATATTGAATAAAAATATATACTAACTTATAATTATCAAATAATTAATTGAGTAATTGAACATAATAGAAACGATGTCCTATAAATGTATATAGTTTTTGCTAAAGTCTAGGGAGAGGCCAGTCTTTCCTAAATCAATAGAAAGGCCTGATTTTCTAACTTACCTGGTCTGCCCGGCCGGTCAGACCATTCGCGGTATAGTTTTAAGAGGTTATGGTGTGGTTTTAATTTGTTAACAGTGAAAGTTTCTCTTATGGTTTTAACGTCATTTGGTTTTGTTTTAAGATAGTTTGTTATAGTTTTAAGCGACTATTCAAAATCATTCAAAAATGTAAAAAAATCACTATTTAACAAGTCTAAAATTTGGTAATTGCCATTAGAATATTAATGAACAAGTTTACAATAAACTCCTTGAAACATTTGAATTATTACAATGTTGAAACATTCAATGCTTTTTTCGAATAAAGTTGTTGGAGAACTTTTGCCTTCCTGCCTTTTCTTCATCACACTCGATTGGCATCATCAATGCAAAACATGCTTAAAACCATAATAACTTTCATTAAAACCACAATAAATATACTTATAACCACACTATGTACCCTTAAAACCATAAAATTGACAAAACCAACACGGTAGCATTATATATTTCTTAAAACCACAACAAATGTAATTAGAAACACACCAAAATCTTTTAAAACTACGACGTGCAACTGAAGCTAAAAATCATCACAGTGATGCTTAAAACCTTCACACTTTTTAAAACCACAACAATTGTAATTAAAACCACACCAAAATCACTTAAAACTACAACGTGCAACTGAAGCTAAAAATTATCTCAATGATGCTTAGAACCTTAGCACGACTTCTTAAAACCACAACAACAGTAATTAAAACCACACCAAAATCTCTTAAAACTACAACATGCAACTAAAGCTAAAAATCATCTCAAAGATGATTGGAACATTAACAAGAGTACTTAAAACCACAATAACAGTAATTTAAAACCACACAAAAATTTCTTAAAACTACAACACAATAATAACATGCAATTGAAACTAAAATTCATATTTCAAAACCACAACATAGGTTCTTAAAACTATAACAAAGAGACTTATAACCACATCGCGTCCCCTTAAAACCATACAATGGACAAATATAACGCAGTAGCACTATATAATTCTTAAAACCACAACACCTGTTATTAAAACCACACCAAAATGTCTTAAAACTACAACGTGCAACTGAAGCTAAAAATCATCACAGTGATGCTTAGAACCTTCTCGACTTTTTAAAACAACAACAATTGTATTTAAAACCACACCACAATCTCTTAAAACTACAACGTGCAACTGAAGCTAAAAATCATCTCATGGATGCCTAGAACCTTAGCACGACTTCTTAAAACCACCTAAACAGTAATTAAAACCACACCAAAATCTCTTAAAACTATAAGATGCAACTGAAGCTAAAAATTATATCAAGGATGCTTAGAACCTTAACACGACTTATTAAAACCACACCAACAGTAATTAAAACCACACTGAAATCTCTTAAAACTACAACATGCAACTGAAGCTAAAAATCAATTGCACAAATCAATGTATACAAATCAACAGAGACACCATAACTCATTAACTCCAACTCAAAACGTTTCCCCATAATCTCATCAAGTTTGTACCAGTTTAGAAACAAATCACAACTTCGCAACCAAATATAATTCATAACAGAACAAATCGAAAGCCCTAATTTAGAATCCTGAGGAAATGAACCAAAAAAAAAAAAAAAACAGAGAGAGCCGTGAAATCCGTTCAGCAGAGAAGGCGGAGGTTGAAATCAGTGAAGATGATGACATTGTTGCTGTTGTTGGTGTGAGATGGAGTGGAGGTAGGATTGATTAGATATGAGATGGAACGGGAGTGGTGGCAGAGGTGGTGGCGTGGTGGTGGCAGGGTGGTGACGTGGTGGTGGCGGGTGGTGGCGGAGATGGTGGTGACGTGTTGGTGAAAGTGGTAATCTAGATCTATATCTGAGATCTAGAGAGAGAAAGAGAGGTTGTAGAGAGAGAGAGAGAGATTGTGTGAAATGAGTTTATTTGATAGTTTTTTTACCCTATTTATATTAAATTGAGCTGACCGGTTTCTGATTGAACCTGGAATTTCCTACTATATAGGAAAGATCTACCTATCTATATACTTGATCTTAAAATTTTTATTGTCATGCAATGAATAGTTTGAATTGAACGATATTAGACGGGCGAATAGTATTCATCTAATGAGTTAAGAACCATCGGATACAACAGTAGTCTGTTAAAATATCGGTTTTCGCATGTTAATTGATGTTCTTCATCAGTTGAATATACTATCTGTCATTATCTCTTGCCATTTTGCTTCGTCAATGTCTTAATTTATTTTTTGTGAAACAGCAAAAAAGTCCATTAGGCTCAAAAAACAGTTATGTACATACTAAGAGGGGTATACCCCAATCTCGATACAAAATGTATCATCAATCAAGAGACTGCCTTAATTTTGTTATGTTGATACTGCATACTCCTATTATTAGATAATGATAAGGTGCAGACAGAAATAGTTGATGGATGGATCTCTACATGAAGCTAAAATCAATTCAAAAAATTGATGAAACTATTAAATTCTAAAATTTACTTTAATGATTGGGTAAATTAGAAATTTGATGTGAAAGGGGAAAAGAGAAGTCTCGTTTTTAGAGGAAAAAACGTAAAAGAGAAAGAAAGGATGATTCTGTTTTCCCACAACACCGCCCTTGCCCCATCGCCATAATATAAGATCTGAAATCTTCACAAAATTTGATTTCTTAGAATCTAATAAAACTTATATCAACATCAAGTTGCTTCAGTTAGAAGCAAGATCGAAAAATTAGTATAATTATTTCATCTTTTAAATTTGTCGAACAATGGTAAAATATAGAAAATTAATTTCGGAACCCAAGTCCTTTCTAAATAATTAATAAGAAAAAAGAGAGAAATGTTATGCCAACTGGATTCGAACCCATAACCTTTTTACATAATGAATAAGGAAAAAGGGAAAAACTATTACGCCAACAGTGTTGATAGGTAATTCGTGCTTTCCTCCTGAGCGTCGTGCTTTCCTCTGGAGTGTCGTAGTAGGGCGAAAGTTCAAGAGCATCCTTCGCAATTTGAGTGCCTTCCGTACTGTTCCTAGGACCTGAGATATAACTTAGCAAGAGGGGGTAGGTTAGTGCCACAAGCTCGGCTTGTCAATGATCAAGCCGGAAGGACGACTTTACGTATAGGGAGTTGGTAGGCTTCCCTGGTAAATGTAGAGTGAGAAAGTAGTGTGTGATGGGATGTCTCCTAATGATTACTTTCATTGGAGTGAGCCCATATTTATACTAGCAATAAAATATTGCACTAGCACTTAGGATTGTGACAAGTGTCCGACTAGGATTGAGTCTCCCTTGGGCTCAGGCCCATTCGGAGTGACCCATGGGCTTTGGCCCAGATCTTCCACTAGGGTTGGCAGGGGTAAAATGGTCATGTTTGGTACCAAAGGGCTACTAGAGCGGGTGTCGCACTAGTACCGTCCGAGGACGGAGTAGTAGTGCGACCTCTATGCTCCTAAGGTCCGAGGACCACCTTTTCCTTGGGACATGTTAGTTCTTCCTTGACTTAAGGAGGACTCATGTCCGACTACCAGTGTTATTAGGGCAGAAGGGCACTTGACCGACTACCAGTGCTAGTAGGGCAGAAGGTCACCAGACTTGTTCCTCTCGACGTGCTACTAGGGAGACCCTATGTAGACGGAGGTTATGATGAAGTCCGAGGAGCTCTTTGCCTACCTTGCCTTTCTCCTAGCTGGTGGCTACTAGGGAATTGTCCTGCTAGTAGGGCAACTCAATGGCTAGTAGGGCATTTGTACTTCTAGGTCGAACATAAGGACTTATGCTATTTTGCCTAGTCTTTTGTCTGGTCGGACCATGGTGATGGGTAGTAGGACCCTTCTATCATGGTCAGCCCATGACGCCCTGGTACGCTCTTAGGCGCCCTTGAGGGTTGATGAACGTGTATTTTACACTTTCATTTGAGTCTTTTTTCACCAATTTAGCTATCCTCTATGTTAATTTAGCTATATTTTAGTGCATTTTATTAGAATAGTGTCACGTTTCCCTTTAGTTTGTATTTTACAGGTTTTGGGTGAAAAATGAGGTTTTCCGGGCAATTATATTGAATAGAACGAAGAATTGGTGTTCCAAAGGCATTTTTGGAGTATCTAGAAGATTCCGAATAGGATTTGAAGTCTAGGGGTCGAGTCTGAAGGCTAAAAGGTCACTAGAAGGCAAAAACCGAGTCCGAAAAGGAAAAGAAATCCAAAAACGCGTCGAAAACGCGTCACCTGCCGACTGGAGGTCCCGGGCGATTCGCCCGGGACGTGGGGAAACCAGGCGATTCGCCCGGTGTGTGGGACGACTCGCCCCACACGTGCCGAACCTCTATATATAGTTGCTCAGTTTCTCCGTTTTTTCATACTTTCTCAGACCTTTTCTCTCACCTTTCTCATTAGTTTTAGGTAGGAATTCTCCAGAGTCTGTTCTGGGAATTCTTAGCATAGGAGACACTTTTTCTTATCGTTTTGGAGCTTGTGAGATCGCGATTCTTTGGAGATTGACAACCCTAGATTTCCAATGCCGTGGCAATATTTGGGAGGAAACCGTGGAAGCCGTCCGTCTGTAAGATACAATGTTACCGAAGGTTGTCAGTCTCCGAAGAATCGCGATCTTACAAGCTCCAAACTGCTATGAAAAAGTGTCTCCTAAGCTACGAACCCCCAGAACAGGCTCTGGGAAGTTCCTACCTAAAACTACAGAGAAAGGTGAGAGAGAAGGTCTGGAAAAGTATGAAATTCGGAGAAAATCTGAGCAACTATATATAGTGTTCGAATTAGTGTGGGGCGAAGGGCCCCACACACCGGGCGAGTAGCCTGGTGTGGGGCGATTTGCCCCACGTCCCGAGCGATTCGCCCGGGAGTAAATTCCGGGATTTTGCACGTTTTCGACGCGTTTTTGGATTTCTTCCCCTTTTCGGACTCAGCTTCTGACTTCTAGTGGCCTTCTAACCTCCAGATTCGACCCCTAGACTTCAAATCCTATCCGGAAACCTTCAGATACTCCAAATAGGCTTCTGGAACACCAATTCCTTGTCAACTTCAATATAATTGCCATGAATTCCTCGTTTTTCAACCAAAACCTGTAAAATAAAAACTAAAGGGAAACGTGATACTATTCTAATAAAATGCACTAAAATATAGCTAAATTAACATAGAGGATAGCTAAAATAGGTGAAAAAGACTCAAATGCAAGTGTAAAATACACATTCATCAAACTCCCCAAACCGAACCTTTGCTTGTCCTCAAGCAACTAAGCTAGACTCTAATGCGAAAAACAATGCAAGACACAAAATGGAGTCGCATGCCAAATAAAATGAACTAATTTACTGAATCTATCAAAAAACATATGAACAAAAACCATACAAATCAAAACATGAATATAGGTTGAAGAATGCCTCGATTGACTCATACACATCCACATAAGCACTTATGTCAAGACAAGATAGTCTCTCGTAACATTCTCTACCTGGACCTAGTCAGTGACGACGTAATGAAACATGTTAAGATACGAATGGTTGTCCCGTGCCTATGAAGCTGAGGACTTACTACTGTTCACCAAGTTTAAGACTTTCCCTCAAAGAGGTCAAACCAGTACTGGCTCTCATCAAACGAAGGAGGGTTCCCTATAAAAGATAACACTCCCCTATTCTACCCATCTCTCAAGCAAAGCCTTAAGATATTCACCACTTCCTGAATGGCAGGACGAGGGTGGTCCAGAACAGATGACACTCAAAAACAAAAGAAAAGATAGAAATTACAAACACGATTACGAACATTACAAGAATTGGAAAATGAGACACAACACTTTGCTAAACTGCTATTTGACTTTTTTCTTTTTGGACCCTTCATTGCTTTTTGGGGTCTTTTCTTTTTTTTTCATTTTTTTTTTCCAGTTTCTCCTTTTTTTTTTTCTTTTTTCCTGGAATTTTTTTTCTTTTTTCTTTTTTTTTTAGCCAGCAGTAGCATAACGAAAAGTGAAACAAAAATGACAAACGACTTCCCCAAACCTATTCGAAAGAATAGGTTGGAGTACAAAATTTATGGAAAAGGAAAATCACACTCACAACGCGGAAATGAAAAACGAAAACAAGTGTAATGATGGTGCAACCCCCTCCCCAAACCTATTCGGAAGAATAGGTTATAAACAAAGGATCACACAACCTCACACTACCTCCTTCCTAGGCATTTAGCAATCTAAAAGCATGGTGAAGACTTGTTGCCTCTTAGGTACATAATTACTTGGGAAAACAACCATAAGACCCTAACATGCATCATCCTATTATAAAGGCCTTCGTGAACCGCAGTAGAGAAAACACCACTAAGTGATGTCGAGACTACCAAGCTTAACTAAGTGCAATACATAAATGTGACAAGCCAAGCGAGAAAAACCACAAACAAATTCATAGAGATGAAGCATACGATTAATGACATTGTTAGTTAATCTATTCAATAAAAAAGTTCAAAAAATTCGGCAATAAACTCCATATAAAATTATGCAAGACTATCCTAGGATGAATGCAGTGAATGCAACCTAAAAACTAAGAAAGCGGTAAACGCGCAAATGCAAATGCAAACAAAGAACAAGATACTAATCAACACAAAGCCAAACAATACTTAACATCGCGGTTCACATCCCATACGCCTTATGATTCTTAAGCTAGCCCCTAGCAAAAGAGAATGAGTAATAAGAAGTGATACTAGATGTTACCGAACGGTTTGGCCTCGGTTGGCTGAGAGTGGACATGTGAAAAGACTAATCATCCCCATAAAAGTCCCTCCACATGTCAGACAGGAGATCATTGGACTGCCGTAGAGCCTCCTGTTGCTGCTGGATGAGCTGTTGCTGCTCCCACCTTTGTTGCCTATCCTCTCGGCGATGCTCCTCAAATGTCTCCCAATCGCGGTTGCGCTGGGCAATGTGCCCGTCGAGGTCCTGTCGCAAGGCCGCGGTACTGGCATCAATTCTATCGAAACGACCGTCGAGGTAGGTCTGGAATTCAGAGAAGTCAAATCCTCTAGACCCCTGTGGTGCTCGAGGCGGTGCATGCGGTGCTCTATGGACAAATGGGATATCCGGGATAGGGGCTTGGCCATCATCAGCCTCCATAGCATCCTCATAATCGTTCTCATTATCAGAATCGCTCGGTTGGAAGGGTGCTTCCACATCAGTAGCGGCAGCCGTGGGGTTCTTCAACTGATACCTAGCCAGCTGCACCTCAATAGTCGAGGGTGAAAGGGCAGCGACCTCACAATCCCCCTCGTCAATGTCCTCGACCCCATGATATTTGCAGTAGGCAGTGATGAAGCTCGGAAAGATGAAGGGCTTCTTCTTCTTTTCCCAGTGGCGCTCATACTCTTCATACATGATGTGCCCGATGTCGATCCGATGTCTGTCTATCAAGCAGTAGAGGAGCTCGGTGTAATAGGGCTGTATCCATGTGTCATTCTTCCTAGGGATCAAGTTGAAGATGCAGAATTTCATCATTACCTTAGCTTCAATGCTAAGGTCGCTCTGACGGATCCGTGCAGGTTCTCCCCCGATTTCTGGATATCTGTACTCCCTGTTGCAGATCACGTCTGTAATATGTCTTCCTATCCCCCTAGAGGCCCTCGAATACAGGTAGGCATGGTCGCTCCCTGTGAACTCCTGATGCCCAAAATGGATGAATGAAGAAATGGTCTCTGGTGTCCATGGTATTATCAGGTCTCGAACTAGTACCCCATTCTTCTCCTCGAGATCAGTGTATCCAGTGTAGAACTCTTGGAGGAGGCTCACGTCGTACCCCTTGAACCTGTTGGAACTATACCAAACCCAATTCCTTCTTGATGCCAATCGGTAGAGCGTCCTATTATACCCCGCCGTTTCAGCTGCTACCTCCGGAATATCAAGCCTCCTGTCTGGAATGATCGATCTTCCCCCTTCGGCCATCTCCGCTTCGAGCCTTTGTCGGACTTCTATCGCAGCTAAAGACATCTCGTACATGTTTTGAGAAGGTTGGGAGCTTGATGCTACTCCCTTCCCCTTCTTGCTCGAGCCAGCTCTCCTCGATCCTCTTGGAGCCATGATTCCTACAAACAGCAATTAGTATCTTGTATGACACAAAACAGACTTATGCATATGTAAATGTACGAGCGAACAATACGAGCAATATCTACAACAATCCAATTCCTCAAAAACCCAATGTCTAGTCTAGCTACCTCATCACGCAACATATCAATGTAACTACTACAATAACATATCCCATTATGCTCTTGCTAAACAACAAATGCCTTGAATCACAAGGTTCAATCCATACCATAGTAAAAAATCTAACAACATAAATCTCAACTTCATCAATCATGCATTCTACCATTACATCCATCATTATCATATCAACAAACACATGTTTAAGCATGGAATGAAGGTAAAAGATACATTTCCTAACAAGATATATCATCTAATAGCAAAAAATCTCAAACCAACAAACCAAGCCTAATTGAACATGCAATTGATAATGAATAACATTTCTAATCACATAAATCATCAACCCATACATCATACAAGCTTAATTGAAGCATAACTCAAAAAACCCCCAAATTTAAAACATTAGGGTTCATGTGAGATTACCTCAAATCTGAAGATTGAATGAACAAGGAAGAGATTTGTTCAGATGAAAAGAAAGAGCACGTAACGGGCTTCGATTGAAACTAAAGAACACATAATTTGATGGCAAGATGAAGAAGTTATGAAGGTTTGAAGATATTTTAAAAAGGGGGAAGTTTTTTGGAGTTTAGATGAAGAAGATGGAGAAAAAATGAAGAAATGAGGAAGAACCCCGATTTTTGTTTCTGCAAGTCGCGGGGCGAGTCGCCCCACGCCTGGGGCGAATCGCCCCGCCCGTCCAGAGCGCGCGTGCGCTCTGGACCTGTAGGGCGATTCGTCCCCCACCTCTTGAGCTGGGGAGATGAACTTCTCGAAAAAAAATGCGGTTTTTAAGTCCCCGAAAACCATTTTTCTCACAAAACCACTCGAAAAATCTCACTCAAACATAACATAAGCACATACGACACAGAGACGAACAAATTCACATATGAAAAGCAAATCGTTCAAGTATGAATGCATGCAATAAAGCGGTAAAGAAAGCGATAAAAACCCCGGGTTGCCTCTCGGATAGCGCCATTGTTTAAAGTCTTTGACTCGACTCCTGTCTGTGCCTAGCTCTTCTTCTTGAGGGTACTAGACTTCCCCTTCATGGATCTCCTCCTCATGCCTTGAACCTGTGAATAAGAATGAACATAGACATTAAGACCACTGTAGTCAATAGTGTGAGAAGTATCAGGTGGATCAGATATGGCTCGCAACACATGTTGCTTGCCATCCACTTCAATAGTGCAAGTCCTTCGGTAGATATCCATTACGGAGCGTAGCTTAGTCAAGAACGTTCGCCCCAAGAGAACGACATCCCCGTCCCAGGTGTAGACGCCGGCATAACTACAAAATCGGTGTATACAGAAGCTTCACCAATCTTGACCAATACATTCTTCACAACGCCTTCGGGTCTCACAAAGGATCCATCCACCAGTTGCACAATAGCCTTATGCACATATAGTTTTCCAAGGCTACTCTTCTCGAACACATTCAAAGGGAGCACATTAGAGTAGGATCCCGTGTCTAGTGTGGCACGAACATCTTCAAGTTCCCCAATCCCGACCTTAACATCGAAACTTTGAGGGAGTGGCTCGGGATCCTCTTGCTCCTCTTCACTCTCGTCAGCACCAAGGTCCTTCTCTTCTTCCTTAGCCTGTGGGGGCACTTACTCCTTGCAACTCTCGCATTTAGCAACCTTCTTGATGGTGATTTCAACAGGTAGATCACCCATCAAGGTAATGGACATCGACTTCTCAGTGTTGCTTGGCAGCTTGCCTTGCTCCCTACTTGCTCCTCGGTCAATCAACTCTTGCATCTTTTGATGGGCAAGCCTAGTGCTCTCTTCCAACCTATCAAGTCTCGCTCTAGTCTTCTCAGAATCTTCTTCATAACGTTTGATAAAACTTTGGGTGTGATCGACCATCTTTTGCAAGTTCTCCATCAGTTGAGCCGACTTCGACTTCGCTGGCTCTTCGGAGTGGGGTTTTCGCAGTGGTCATTACCATAGTTAAGCCTACTACGGTCTTGGTTAGGGCCATAAGTTTGTCTAGCCGGTGCATATCCTTGATTGTTGCGAAACCCTCTTCTCCAAAATCCACCTCGAGGATTCCTACTATCTTATCCGTAGCTAGCTTCTTGAGTACCAAACTCCGTAGCAAAGGCTTCCTCTTCGCCTCCTTGAGCCCAGTTGCCATCATCATACGCAAGCTCCGATCTACACATATGAGCTCCATGCCCATAGTTCTTGCATATTCGGCAAACTTCGTTTGAAACAGTTGTTCCAGTGGCGCTCTTGAGGACTTGCTTTAATTCGTTGGTAAAGCACTCGAATTGATCCCCGTTCCCCCTATACATAGGGGCTTCTTGAGTTGATGGAGCTTCAGGTCCACGTCTCCTAACCATCGCTCTTGGGTCCTTGAACTGTGAACCCTTAGCAAGCCTCTCGAAAACTGCCCAGACGGCTTCTGCAGTTTCTTCCCAAATATTGCATCGGTATTGGAAATCCACCACTTGTTGGTTCTCGAAGGTTAGTCCATTGTAGAAGTGTTGGACTAGGTCAAAAAGCTCAAAACCATGGTGAGGGCACTTGTTCGTGAGATCTTGGAATCTCTCAAACGCGGTGTAGATGGTCTCATCATAGTCCTGCTTGAATCCAGTGATTTGCGCCTTTAGCGCGGTAGTCAAGGTGTGAGGGAAGTATTTTTCCATGAAAGCTGAAAAAACTTTCTCCCAAGTGTCCAGCGAGCCTGCTGGTAGAGAACTCAACCATGACTTGGCTCTGTCGCCAAGCCCCATAGCAAAAACCTTCATCCTCAACTCATCCGTTGTTATTTTAGCTCCAGGTCGTGGGAGTTGGTTGACGAAATCATCGATATCGTGCAAGTACCCCATCACATCTTCCCTTGCTAAGCCATAGAACCTCGGAAGTTGTTGGAATGCGTGGTTCTTGATTTCCAGATCTCGAGTTGCAGACGAAAGAACAATCGCCGGCCCCCTCATACGATCCTTGGAGGGTTGAACCCATACTTTCAGTGGTCTTGCTTCTGCCATTCCGTCGATTTCCTTGAAAAGACTGTGTAGAGATTCAGAGAAATCTGTATCCTCTATTTCCTCTAGTTCACGCCTTTGAAGTAGTCGCCTTCTCTGGTGGTAGACTTTGTCGATCTCAGCAATTGAATCAGCAAGCGGTGTTCCCCTAGATCATGTATGTGGCATACAGTATCTGGAACAGACTAGGAAAGCAGTATCAGAGAGAGATTAAAAAGGAAAACTAAAACTACTAGAATTAGGAATTGAATGCTGAAATATAAACAAATTAAACAGAAAAAAGGAGTATAGTCCCCGGCAACGGCGCCAATTTGATGAACGCGGATTTTTCGGGTCCGGACCGGTCAAATAAATTTGTTATTTAGCCAAAGGCAATTCACAACTACAACGAAAACCGTAGTGTAGTAGTAGAATGACCTCGAGTGTCGTTCTCTAAGGACTATAACTAGCTTTATCTAATTTAACTAAAGAATATAAGAACAGCAGACGGTATAGCAAAGGTTTTTCTAACAGATAATGGAGATTGGTGATAGTATGATCCTTCAAAGCATAACGGGTTAATAATCATGCGTAAATTCCTCGGTTTTGCATGGAGATCTTTGATCAATGAATTGTCCTGTTGTAATTATCAAACACTACGAAGATATAGATTCTGATAAGTCAAACACTATTGTCCAATTGTGTTCCATAATTATTCAACACTACGAAGATATAGATTCTGATAGGTCAAAGACTAGTGTCCAATTGTGTGCAATAATTAATCAACATTCGAAGATAAGGATTTTGCTAGATCAAAAAAAATAAAGCAATAACACGGAGTATAATGCGCGATATAGCCATTAGCATAATTATCAACCCTTCGCTAAGAATTCACATACTACCACCAACGATAAGTTTAGCTACTCATAGTTGTCATGCAATCAACAGAAATCATAGAAGAAAACATGTTGAAAGATATATAAAAATAAGTAGAAAAACTGTAAGATACAATGTTACCGAAGGTTGTCAGTCTCCGAAGAATCGCGATCTTACAAGCTCCAAACTGCTATGAAAAAGTGTCTCCTAAGCTACGAACCCCCAGAACAGGCTCTGGGAAGTTCCTACCTAAAACTACAGATAAAGGTGAGAGAGAAGGTCTGGAAAAGTATGAAATTTGGAGAAAATCTGAGCAACTATATATAGTGTTCGAATTAGTGTGGGGCGAAGGGCCCCACACACCGGGCGAGTCGCCTGGTGTGGGGCGATTCGCCCCACGTCCCGGGCGATTCGCCCGGGAGTAAATTCCGGGATTTTGCGCGTTTTCGACGCGTTTTTGGATTTCTTCCCCTTTTCGGACTCGGTTTCTGACTTCTAGTGGCCTTCTAACTTCCAGATTCGACCCCTAGACTTCAAATCCTATCCGAAAACCTTCAGATACTCCAAATAGGCTTCTGGAACACCAATTCCTTGTCAACTTCAATATAATTGCCCTGAATTCCTTGTTTTTCAACCAAAACCTGTAAAATAAAAACTAAAGGGAAACATGACACTATTCTAATAAAATGCACTAAAATATAACTAAATTAATATAGAGGATAGCTAAAATAGGTGAAAAAGACTCAAATAAAAGTGTAAAATACACATTCATCAAGCTCATATGTGTAGATCGAAGCTTGCAAATGATGATGGCAATTGGGTTCAAGGAGGTGAAGAGGAAGCCTTTGCTACGGAATTTGGTACTCAAGAAGCTAGCTACGGTCAAGATGGTAGGAATCCTCGAGGGGGATTTTGGAGAAGAGGATTCCGGAACAATCAAGGATACACACCGGCTAGCCAAACTTATGGCCCTAACCAAGACCGTAGTAGGCTTAACTATGGTAATGATCACTGTGAAAATCCCGCTCCGAAAGAGCAACCGAAGTCGAAGACAGCTCTACTCATGGAGAACTTGCAAAAGATGGTTGATCACACCCAAAGTTTTCTTAAGCGTTATGAAGAAGATTCTGAGAAGACTAGGGCGAGGCTTGATCGATTAGAAGAGAGCACTAGGCTTGCCCACCAAAAGATGCAAGAGTTGATTGACCGATGAGCAAGTAGGGAGCAAGGGAAGCTTCCTAGCAACACTGAGAAGTCGATGTCCATTACCTTGGTGGGTGATCTTCCTGTTGAAATCACCATCAGGAAGGTTTCTAAGTGTGAGTGTTGCAAGGACGAAGAACCCCCACTAGCCAAGGAAGAAGAGAAGGACCTTGGTTCTGATGAGAGTGAAGAGGAGCAAGAGGATCCCGAGCCAATCCCTCAAAGTTTCGATGTTAAGGTCGGGATTGGTGAACTTGAAGATGTTCGTGCTATACTAGATACGGGATCCTACTCTAATGTGCTCCCAATGAATGTGTTTGAGAAGAGTAGCCTTGGAAAACTATCTGAGCATAAGCTATTGTGCAATTGGCGGATGGATCCTTTGTGAGATCCGAAGGCGTTGTGAAGAACGTATTGGTTAAGATTGGTGAAGCTTTTGTGTACACCAATTTTGTAGTTATGCCGGCGTCTACACCTGGGATGGGGGATGTTGTTCTCTTAGGGCGAACTTTCTTGACTAAACTACGCTCCGTGATAGACATCTACCGAAGGACTTGCACCATTGAGGTGAATGGCAAGCGACATGTATTGCGAGCCATATCTGATCCACCTGATCACTTGAATGCTTCTCACACCATTAACTACTGTGGTCTTGCTGGCTATGTACATTCTTATTCACAGGTTCGTGGCATGAGGAGGAGATCCATGAAGGAGAAGTCTAGTACCCTCAAGAAGAAGAGCTAGGCGCAAGAAGGAGTCGAGTCAAAGACTATAAACAATGGCGCTATCCGGGAGGCAACCCGGAGTTTTTATCACTTTTTACTACTTTATTGCATGCATTCATACATGGAACAATTTGCTTTTCTTATGTGAATTTGTTCGTTTCTGTGTCGTTTGTGCTTATGTTTATACTTGAGTGAACTTTTTCGAGTGGTTTTATGAGTAAAATGGTTTTCGGGGATTAAAAACTGAGTTTTTTCGAAAAGTTTCGTCTCCCCACCTCAGGAGGTGGGGGCGAATCGCCCCACATGTCCAGAGAGCTCCGAGCTCGCTGGACGTGGGGGCGATTCGCCCCGCACGGGGCGAATCGCCCCACACCCGGGGCGACTTGCCCCACGGGACCTGCAGAATCAAAAATGGGGAAACCCCCATTTTTTCCTCATTTTCTTCATCTTCTTCACTTCTTACTACAAAAAATCCCAAAAAATCGAAATTTCTTCAATCCTTCATAAAATCTTCATTACTCCATCAAATTGTGTGTTCTTTAGCTTCAATCGAAGCCCATTACGTGCTCTTTCTTTTTATCCGAACAAATTTCTTCCTAGTACATTCATTCTTCGGATTTGAGGTAATCTCATATGAACCCTAATTTTTCAAATTTTGGTTTTTTTTTTGATTTATGCTTCAATTAAGCTTATATGATGTATGGGTTGATGATTTGTGTGATTAGAAATGTTATTCACTATCAATTGCATGTTCAATTATGCTTGGTTTGTTGGTTTGAGAATTTTTCCTACTAGATGTCTATATCTTAAGGTGCAATGCTTCTTTTCCTACCATTCCATGTTTAAGGTTATGTTTGTTGATATGATAATGATGGGCATGATGGAAGAATGCATGATTGATGAGTTTGAGGATTTGTGTTGATAGATTTTTGGTACTATGGTATGAATCGAGCCTTATGATTTTGAGGCTATTTGTTGTCTAGTAAGAGCATAATGTGATATGTGCATGTCGAAGTTATATTGATATGTTGCATGCGGTTCTAAGGTAGCTAGACTAGACATGGAGGTTTGAGGAGTTCGATTGGTGTAGTTATCACTCGTGTGTTCATTCTTGCATTTTCATACGCATAAATATGTTTTTTGTCATACAAGATAATAATTGCTGTTTGTAGGAATCATGGCTCCACGAGACAAGAAGAAAGCTGGCTCAAGCAAGAAGGGTAAGGGGCAGCATCAAGCTCCCAACCTTCCCACGAGCTGTTCGAGTTGTCTCTAGCCGCAATCGATGTCCGATAGAGGCTCGAAGTGGAGCTATCTCAAGGTGGGCGATCAATTATACCGGACAGAAGGATAGACATTCCGGATGAATTAGCTCACAGGGCGGGGTACAGGACGCTCTCCCGTCTGGCAAGGAAAAGGAATTGGGGTTGGTATACTTCCAACCGATTCAAGGGGTACGATACGAGCCTCCTCCATGAGTTCTATGCTGGATACACTGATCTTGAGGAGAAGGAGGGGGTACTCGTTCGAGGCGTAATTGTGCCATGGACGCCGGCCTCAATTTCTGCATTCATCCATCTTGGGGAACGGGAGTTCACCGGAAGCAACCACTCCTACGAGTATTCAAGGGCCACTTGGGGGATCGGAAGTGCCATCACAGGTGTGATTTTCAACAGGGAATATAGGTATCCAGATACCGGAGCACAACCTGCACGGATCCATCAGAGTGACCTTAGCATCGAGGCTAAGGTGGTTATGAAATTCTGCATTTTCAACTTGATCCCTAGAATGAATGACACGTGGATACAACTGAATTATGCCGAGCTCCTCTACTGCTTGATAGGCAAGCATCGAATAGACATCGGTCAGATCATGTATGCCGAACATGAGCGCCATTGGGAGAAGAAGAAGAAGCCCTTCATTTTTCCGAGCTTCATCACAACATATTGCAAATATTACGGGCTCGAGGACATTGATGAGGGGGATTGCGAGGTCGCTGCCCTTTCCCCTTCGACTATTGATGTGCAGCTAACTAGGTATCAAATGAAGAACCCCACGGCTGCTACTGCTGATGTTGAAATTCCATTTCAAGCAACTGATTCTGATGATAAAGATGAGGATGCTATGGAAGCTGACGATGGCCGAGTTCCTATCCCGGATATTCCTTTTGTCCATATAGCACCACATGCACCGCCTCGAGTACCACATGGGGTCTCAAGGTTTTGACTTCTCTGATTTTTGGGCCCACTTCAATGCTAGTGCTGCAGCCTTGACCACCACTGTCCAAGGAATGCGACATGACGTTGATGGACACATTGCCCAGCGCAATCGCGATTGGGAGATGATTGAGGAGCATCGCCGGAATGAGAGGCAGATAATGTGGGAGCAGCAACAGCTCATCCAGCAGCAACAGGATCTCCTGTCTGACATGTGGAGAGACTATTATGGGGATGACAATCCCGATAATTAGTCTTTTCGCATGTCCGCTCTCAGCCGACCGAGGCCAAACCGTTCGGTAACATCTAGTATCACTTTTTATTTACTCATTCTCTTTTGCTAGGGGCTAGCTTATGTTTCATGGGGGGATGGGATGTGAACCATGATGTTAAGTATTGTTTGGCTTTGTGATGATGAGTATGGTATCTTGTTTTTTGTTTGCATTTGCACGTTTACCGCTTTCTTAGTATTTAGTTGCATACACTACATTCATCCTAGGATAGTCTTGCATGTTTTATGTGGAGTTTATTGCCAAATCTTTTGAACTTTTTTATTGGATAGATTAACTAATTATGACATTAATCATATGCTTTATCTCTATGAATATGTTTGAGGTTTTTCTCGCTTGGCTTGTCACATTTATGTATTGCACTTAGTTAAGCTTGGTAGTCTCGACATCACTTAGTGGTGTTTTCTCTACTGCGGTTCACGAAGGCCTTTATAATAGGATGATGCATGTTAGGGTCTTATGGTTGTTTTTCCGAGTAATTATGTACCTAAGAGGCAACAAGTCCTCACCTTGCTTTGAGATTGCTAAATGCCTAGGAAGGAGGTAGTGTGAGATTGTGTGATCCTTTGTTTGCAACCTATTCTTTCGAATAGGTTTGGGGAGGGGGTTACGCTATCATTAGACTTGTTTTTCAATTTTGTGTTGTGAGTTTATTTGTTTATTTTTCTTTTTCGTAAATTTTGTACTCCAACCTATTCTTTCGAATAGGTTTGGGGAGGTCGTTTGTGTGTCATTGTTTCTTTTTCGTTGAGCTACTGCTGGCTAGAAAAAAAAGAGAAAGAAAAAGAAGAATTCCAGAAAAAAAAAAAAAAAAAAAAAGAAAAGAAAGAGAAGAAAGACCCCAAAAAAGCAAGGGTCAAAAAAAAAAAAGAGCCAAAAACCAGTTTAGCAAAGTGTTGTCTCATTTTTTCAATGTTCGTAATCGTGTTGTAATTTTTTTTATCTTTTGTTTGTTGGAGTGTCATCTGTTCTAGACCACCCTCGTCCTTCCATTCAGGAAGTGGTGAATAGCTTAAGGCTTTGCTTGAGACATGGGTAAAATAGGGGAGAGTTATCCTTTTTAGGAACCCTCCTTCGTTTGATGAGAGCCAGTATTGGTTCGACCTCTTTGAGGGAAAGTCTTAACTTGGTGAACATCAGTAAGTCCTCAGTTTCATAGGCACGGGACAACCATTCGTATTTTAACATGTTTCATTACGTCGTCACTGACTAGGTCCAGGTAGAGAATGTTACGAGAGACTATCTGTCTTGACATAAGTGTTTATGTGAATGTGTATGAGTCAATCGAGGCATTCTTCAACCTATATTCATGTTATGATTTGTATGGTTTGTGTTCATATGTTTTTTGATAGATTCAATAGATTAGTTCATTTCATTTGGCATGAGACTCCATTTTTTGTGTTGTATTGTTTTTTGCATTAGAGTCTAGCTTAGTTGCTTGAGGACAAGCAAAGGTTCGGTTTGGGGAGTTTGATGAACGTGTATTTTACACTTTCATTTGAGTCTTTTTTCACCAATTTAGCTATCCTCTATGTTAATTTAGCTATATTTTATTGCATTTTATTAGAATAGTGTCACGTTTCCCTTTAGTTTGTATTTTACAGGTTTTGGGTGAAAAACGAGGTTTTCCGGGCAATTATATTGAAGATAACGAAGAATTGGTGTTCCAAAGGCATTTTTGGAGTATCTAGATTCCGGATAGGATTTGAAGTCTAGGGGTCGAGTCTGAAGGCTAAAAGGTCACTAGAAGGCAAAAACCGAGTCCGAAAAGGAAAAGAAATCTAAAAACGCGTCGCCTGCCGACTGGAGGTCCCGGGCGATTCGCCCGGGACGTGGGGCGGTTCGCCCCACACCAGGTGATTCGCCCGGTGTGTGGGGCGACTCGCCCAACACGTGCCGAACCTCTATATATAGTTGCTCAGTTTCTTCGTTTTTTCATACTTTCTCAGACCTTTTCTCTCACCTTTCTCATTAGTTTTAGGTAGAAATTCTCCAGAGCCTGTTCTGGGAATTCTTAGCATAGGAGACAATTTTTCTTATCGTTTTGGAGCTTGTGAGATCGCGATTCTTCGGAGATTGACAACCTTCGGTAACATTGTATCTTACAGTTTTTCTATTCATAATTATTTATCTTTCAACATGTTTTCATTCAATCTTGCTATGATTTCTGTTGATTGCATGTCATCTATGAGTAGCTTAATCTATTGCCGGTGATAGTATGTGATTTCTTAGCGAAGGGTTAATAATTATGCTGATGGCGGTAAAGCGAATCAGACTTTGAGTTATTGCTTTATTTCTTTGATCTATCTAAGCCCTCTATCTTCGTAGTGTTGAATAATAACGGAACACATTGGACAATTCATTGATCAAAGATCTATGCAAAACGATCGGGTACTTCATGCATGATTATTAACCTGCTATGCTTTGAATGATCATACTATCACTAACTTCCATTATCTGATAAGAAAAACCTTTGCTAAGTCGTTTGTTGATTTTATAGTTTAAGTTAGATTAGATAAAGCTAGTTATAGTCGTCAGAGATCGACACTCGAGGTTATTTTACTACTACACTACGGTTTTCGTTATAGTTGTGAATTGTCTTTGGCTAAATACAAATTTATTTGATTAATTAGAATCTGACAAATTCTGGTTCATCAGGGGTTGGACATATTCCGACACCAACAAACGGGATTCGAACCCCCACATATATTGTTGAACGGTAGTTCCTGCTATCTCTTAAGTTCGTACTAAACCGTCAAATGAAACTACTTAGGTCTTCTTCATGTAGTCTTCCTCTAATGAATATAGGTATTCTTCGTGTAGCTTCTTCGTACCTGAAAGAGACTGTAGGGGGGGTTAGTACCGCATGCTCAGTCTGTCGAGGATCAGACCGGAGGGACGACTTTATGTGTAGGGAGTTGAAGGGCTTCCTAGTAACAGTAGTAAATGTGGTAGGTGAGTGGTAGGTGAGAGCTATGATTTCTTACCTTGGGATTATGAATGAGATTCCTTATATACTCATAGTATTTTATTGTCACTTTATGTAGGATCGTGACAAGTGTCCGGCTGAGATAGAAGTCTCCTTTGGCCCAAGCCCATTAAGGAGGTCCATGGACTTTGACCAAACATCTTGACTAGGGTTTGAAGGGCATTATTGACTTTTCAGGTCTCATTGAATATTCTGGAACGTGGGCCCCTCAGGGACCGACCAAGGGTGGTCGACCTGGGTCCTTGTGCCTTGCTATGATACCCATGGTCTAAGTAGTGCTCTGCATGTTCTCCTTTGGAGGGTGTCACCTTGACGTAAGGTCCTCCTCGTGCCCTAGAGATGCTCCTCGTGCCATACTGTGGTCAGTCTCATCGTTGTATTGAGCCATCTTGAGGGTGGTCGGGCCATATGCTGGTCGAGCCACACTCAGTTGACAGACCTGGGTGTGGTCGAGCCCCTTGAGGGACGGTACTTAAAGCCTTGTCTCGCTCTTAGACCGCTCCAGTTTGTAAATGCGGACTGGACATATTTTAACACCAACATCTGTCCCCCTAGATTCCAAGTATCTTTGTAGAAGATAGTTGAGGAACTATGTTGAAGTTGAAGTCGAGCAGAGCCTCGACTAGTAGTGGGCGAAAAACGATTTCCGTATTCTTGCCTTACTAACCTTCCCTCCTCCTATCTCACCCTCCCCCCTTTTTATAGGGTGCTAGTAGACGTTACTCGGACCTTATAAAAGGGGTATATTTGCTGGGTAGATATTGGATCCGAGTAAGTATTCCAAGGTAGAAGTAGGGTTCTCGATTTTTTTTGCCTCTTCGGTCTTCTTCTCGTTAATTGTCTCGAGTAGACAATTGTAAGGTGATGGATTGAGCAATGTCTTCCCAACTTTTTCTTGATATTTTCGTCTCGAGCAGCACCACAGTATAGAGGCACGATTTTTATGACTCTTCTGGGTCCTCCTAGCTCCAAAGACTTCCTTTAGCACGATAAGTGCCCCTCGGTCCACGAATTACCATGTGTGGCTAGGTAATTCGCGCTCCATCGACAAAGTGGGTCGATTCGCGAGCGTGGAGGGTAAGTTAGTCATTTCGTCAGGCGGTGGTGATCTGAACCGTTCATAGTGGCCACGTGTCCGGTCCAGATGGAGCGAGGGTACGCGACAGTTCGTATTCCAGAGATACCCTTCTATAAATAGACAAGGAACGATTCATTCCACACTTTTCGCAACTTATAATCTCAGAGCAAAACGAAGGAGCGAGGAGCATTTCAGAGTGAACGACAAGCATACTGGTCAATACCCAGAAGGATCGAGGAGCCCTTTTAAGCAGTGAACTCTCTTATTTTCCCCTGAAGTTCGAATTATCCGGCGTAGTTTCCGTCTTCAATCCCTCACCCAAACTTTTCCAAGTAAGTTCTTCTCCTAATTCCTTCGATTTCGTGCTGTAAACCTTGTATTTTCACAATGAGAACCGCCCCTTGTTTGGTTCTATTTCTGAAATGCTTCGAACTATCGCCTGAGTTTTCGTCTTGGTAGCCTAAATTTTTGCCGGAATAGGCTTAAGATCACCATTGATTTTGATACGGACTTGTAAACGGACTAATGTGGACTGTAGATAAGCATGTTTTCCCCTTTTACTTTTTTGCACTTCCCCTTCGCCTCCTTAGAATATCACCATGATTGTGAAACATATTAATCGGACTTGTAGGCGTTTAGACCTTGTCGAAATTTGAGCGGTTGGTCGCTCCATTCTCCTCGCTCTTATATGCTTCTGTTTGTGCTCTTCGCTCCCATTGCATGCTCGTCGATTTTTGTAGAATAACTTCTTTTTATAGTACTTGCTCCTCGCTTTTTTGAGATTTTTCTCCGTTCGGGAGGTCGAACTTAAGAAAACACATAAACGTACCTCTCAGACTATCACCACCTGATGAACGAGATTGTCAGACTCGAACAATCAAATAATTTGTTTGAAAGCCAAAGGGAAACTCACAACTACACAAAACACGTACTGCAGAGCTAAGATGACCTCGAGTGTCGATCTCTAGGGACTAAACTAGCTTTAACTAAATAACTATATATAATTTCAGAAAACAAATTTATCTCTAACTTAACCTAACGATATATGGAGAAAGCTGGTGATAGTATGCTCGTTCTAAGCATCAAGTTCTAATTATGCATGAAAGTGCAACTCGTACTGCCTTAAAAGTAATTCGATTTACAAACACCAAAGATAGATTTGTAGACGTGTATTTTGAAAGCTTCCTATCTATACTAATACTTGGCTAAGGTTGTCAGTCTTAGTTCAAGCAGTACTTGCAAATTATATATAATCGAATCGATGATCTTGAATTGTCCTAGTGTTTCTAACACTTTTCTACGAAGATTTATGGCTTAGTCGGATCAAAGAATCGAATTAAGATAATTAAACAAGTAAAAGACTCAGAAACTCAATCATGCATAATACGAACCCTAGCTACGAATTCACATACTATCACCAACTAGATGCTTAGCTACTCATATCAATAACACAATCAACAATCATAATCGAAGTAATAATGAATGAAAACATGTTTAATTGAAAGATAAATAGCAGAATTGTGAGATACAAGGTTACCACCAAAGGTTGTCAATCTCCGGTGAATGGCTAAAACTCACAAAGATCTAGCAAGGTGAGATAAAACGGTGTCCAAATCTCTCCTCTAGCTCCAAATTCGCTAAGATACAAAGGTTCTAAGAGAAAATATACCTAGAACAAGCTCTAGGGTTTATGTCTGGAAAAATATGATGAAAAATATGAAAATTCGCAGATTTTGGGATATATATATAGAGCTGTCGAAACGCCCCCGGCGCACCGCCCCATACGCGGTGGTGCGCCCCGCACGGGCAGAATGCGGCCCGTGCGGAATTCCTCCTTTAGATCTTCGAATTCGGCCCCTTGCATGGTTTTGAGCTCCGAAACTTGATCTCTTGGACTTGAAACTCATCTCGGTACTCCTTGACACACCACAGGTGATCTCGTTGCACCAAAACATCATTGTTTCGCCATGAATTACATCCAAAAACGCGATTTTCACCTAAAACCTGAAAAAAACAAAAGAAATGAAAACGTGACACTATTCTAACAAAATGCACTAAAATGCATGCAAGAGGATAGCTAAATTGGTGAAAAAAAGACTCGAATGATAGTGTAAAAAACACTATCATCAAACTCCCCAAAACCGAACCTTTGCTTGTCCTCAAGCAACTAGCTAGACTCTATGCAACCTACATGCAACACAAAGAGGAGTCTCATGCCAAACAAGAAGAAATAATCGATTGTATCTACCAAATACTTATGAACAAAGACCATACAAATCATAACATGGAAGTAGGTTGAAGAATGTCTCGATTGAACCTATACATATTCACATATGCACTTTGTTAAACAAGAGAGTCTCTCGTAACATTCTCTACCTGGACCTGGTCAGTGATGACGCAATGAAACATGTTAGAATACAAATGGTTGCCCCGTGCCTATGAAACTGAGGACTTACTACTGTTCACCAAGTTGAGACTTTCCCTCAAGAGAGGTCGAACCAATACTGGCTCTCATCAAACGAAGGAGGGTTCCCTAGTAGACAACACTCCCCTATTCTACCCAACTCTCAAAGCAAAGACTATTCACCACTTCCTGAATGGCAGGACGAGGGTGGTCTAGAACATAAGACATGAAACAAAAGATAGAATATACAACTCGAGTACGAACTATTACAAAAGCTGAAAAAAATAATGCAATACTTTGCTAAAACTGCTTTTGGCTTGCTTGGACCTTTCTTTTGCTTTTTTGGGTCTTATTTTTTTTTTCTTCTTTTTTTTTATTTTTTTTTCTTTTCCTTTTTTTTTCTTTTCCAGATTCTGGAATTTTTCTCTTTTTTCTTTTGTATATAGGCAGCAGTAGCACAATGAAAGGAAATAACAACGACACTAAAACGACCTCCCCAAACCTATTCGAAAGAATAGGTTGGAGCACAAACTCACAAGAAAAAATAAAACGAACTCAACTTGACTCACAAAGACGAAGAACAAGTCATAATGATAGTAACCCCCTCCCCAAACCTATTCGTTAGAATAGGTTTCAAACAAAGGATCACACACCTCACTCTACCTCCTTCCTAGGCATTTAGCAATCTCAATAAGCAAGGTGAAGACTTCTTGCCTCTTACGTACATAATTACACGGGAATACAACCAAAGACTCTAACATGCAACATTTTATAAGGCGAACCGCAGTAGAGAAAACACCACATAGTGATGTCGAGACTACCAAGTTTAACTAGTGCACATACAAATATAACAAGCCAAGCGAGACAAACCTCAAACTATTCCATAGAGATGCAATGCATGGGCAATGGTCATAAACACTTAGTCTATACAATAAAAAATTTCAAAAAATTGGCAATAAACTCCACACAAAAATCATGCAAAACTATACTAAGGATGAATGCAAACTAAATCCTAGGAAAGCAGTAAATGTGCAATGCAAAGGTACAAGATACAATACTCAATGACATAAGTCATACAATACTAACATCATAGTTCACACAACACACCTCCCACATGAAGCTCAAGCAGGTCGCCAGCAAAAGAAAATGAGGAATGCAAAGTGATACTAGATGTTACCAAATGTGTGCCTCGGTCGGCTGAGTATACCAGAATGGACATGTGAAAGACTAGTCATCCGGGTCATAATCCCCGTAATAGTCATTCCACATGTCAGAGAGAAGATCCTGGGACTGCTGTAGGGTCTCCTGTTGCCGGTCCAAGAGCTGCTGCTGCTACAATATGAGCTGCCTATCGTTCCGGCGATGCTCCTCCGCGAGCTCCCAATCACTGTTGCGCTGGGAAACATATCCATCAAGTGTATGTTGCAAACCTTGTACAGTGGAGGTCAGGTTTGCAACATTGGCATCGAACCCACGGAATCTGTCATCTAGGTAGGTTCTGAGCTCAGAAAATCAAACCCACGGGAACCACGTGTGGCTCGAGGTGGCTGCTGTGACCCACTAGGAGCGGTAGTGTCTGGAATAGGGTCCGGAATACGGTCCCGATCATTTGTCTCCATGTCATCCTCATCACTCGGTGAGGAAGATGGTGGTGAGTCATCGGCGGCAGCAGCTGAAGGTATGGTCTGTTGGAACCTATGCTCCTTCTCGGTGATAGATGCTGGAGTCAAGGTCGAGACGACTGAGCCGGTCTCGTCAATACCCTCTACCCCGTGGTATCTGCAGTAGGTGATGAACGTGTCAAGGTCAATCAAATAAATTTGTTATTTAGCCAAAGGCAATCCACAACTACAACGAAAACTGTAGTGTAGTAGCAGAATGACTCGAGTGTCGTTCTCTCAGGACTATAACTTGCTTTATCTATTTAACAAGAGAATATAAAACAGCAGACAGATAGCAATAGGGGGTTTCTAGCAGATAATGGAGATTGGTGATAGTATGGTCCTTCTTAGCATAATGGGTCGATAATCATGCATAAATTCCTCGGTCTTGCATAGAGATCTTTGAATCAATCTAGTGTCCTGTTGCAAGTATTAAGCTCTACGAAGATAATCTGGTCTGACTAGTCAATCACGGTTGTCCTAATGTGTTCCGTAATTATTCAACACTACGAAGATAATTGGTCTGATGGTCGACTAGTGTCCAATTGTGCATAATAATCAATACAACATACGAGAATTTTGGTTACAACTGATCAACGAAATAAAGCAATGACACGGAGTATAATGCGCGATATAGCCATTAACATGATTATCTTCCCTCGCTAAGAATTCACATACTACCACCAATGATAAGTTTAGCTACTCATAATAGGCATGAAATCAACAGATATCATAGAAGAAAACATGTTGAAAGAATATAAAATAAGTAGAATAAAACTATAAGATACAAAGTTACCGAAGGTTGTCAATCTCTGGATGATTGCGATCCTACGAGCTCCAAACTGCTATGAAAAAGTATCCCCTAAGCTACGGAACTCCCAGGACAGGCCCCGGGAAGTTCCTACCTAAAACTATAGAGAGAGGTGAGAAAGTAGGTCTGGAAAAATATGATTTTCGGAGAGAAAACTGAGCACTATATATAGGCCCGAAAAAACTCCGGGGCGGTTCGCCCCATGCTGCGGCGGTTCGCCCCACGGCTTTTTCGCGGAATTTCCGCGTTTTCGACGCGTTTTTGGATTTCTTCACCTTTTCGGACTCGGTTTCTGACTTCTAGTAGCCTTCTAACCTCCAGATTCGGCCCCTAGACTTCAAATTCTATCCGGAAACCTTTAGATAATCCAAATAGGCTTCTGGAACACCAATTCCTTGTCAACTTCAATATAATTGCCCGGAAATCCCCGAATTTCAACCAAAACCTGTGAAATAAAATCTAAAGGGAAACGTGACACTATTCTAATAAAATGTACTAAAATATAGCTAAATTAACATAGAGGATAGCTAAAATAGGTGAAAAGACTCGAATTGTAAAATACACATTCATCAAACTCCCCAAACCGAACCTTTGCTTGTCCTCAAGCAACTAAGCTAGACTCTAATACAAAAAACATGCAAGACACAAAATGGAGTCTCATGCCAAATAAAATGAACTAATCTACTGAATCTACCAAATAACATATGAACAAAAACCATATGAATCAAAGCATGAATATAGGTTGAAGAATACCTCGATTGACTTATACACATCCACATAAGCACTTATGTCAAGACAAGATAGTCTCTCGTAACATTCTCTACCTGGACCTAGTCAGTGACGACGTAATGATGCATGCTAAGATACGAATGGTTGCCCCATGCCTATGAAACTGAGGACTTACTGCTGTTCCACCATGTTAAGACTTTCCCTCAAAAGAGGTCGAACCAGTACTGGCTCTCATCAAACGAAGGAGGGTTCCCTGTAAAAGATAACTCTCCCCTATTCTACCCATCTCTCAAGTAAAGTATTAAGCAATTCACCACTTCATGAATGGCAGGACGAGGGTGGTCTAGAACAGATGACACTCAAGACAAAAAAGATAAAAGATAAAAAACACGATACGAACATCACAAAAATGGAAAAGACTCAACACTTTGCTAAACTGCTATTTGGCTTTCTTTTTTTTGGACCCTTCTTTGCTTTTTTGGGGTCTTTTCGTTTTTTTCTTTTCTACTTTCCAGATTCTTTTTTTCTTTTTCTCTTTTTTTCTGGAATTTTTCTTTTCTTTTTTTTGATATTTTTTTCTAGCCAGTAGTAGTATAACAAAGAGAGAAACAAAAAGACTCATACAACTTCCCCAAACCTATTCGAAAGAATAGGTTGGAGTACAAAATTTACGGAAAAGGAAAATAAACTCACGATACGAAAATGAAAAACAGAAACAAGTCTATGACGGTGTAAACCCTTCCCCAAACCTATTCGGAAGAATAGGTTATAAACAAAGGATCACACAACCTCACACTACCTCCTTCCTAGGCATTTAGCAATCTCAAAGCATGGTGAAGACTTGTTTCCTCTTAGGTACATAATTACTCGGAAAAACAACCACAAGACCCTAACATGCATCATCCTATTATAAAGGCCTTCGTGAACCGCAGTAGAGAAAACACCACTAAGTGATGTCGAGACTACCTAGCTCAACTAAGTGGAATACATAAATGTGACAAGCCAAGCGAGAAAAACCTCAAACAAATTCATAGAGATGAAGCATACGATAATGGCATAGCTAGTTGATCTACCCAATAAAAAAGTTCAAAAACTTCGGCAATAAACTCCATATAAAACATGCAAAACTATCCTAGGAAAGCAGTAAACGTGCAAATGCAAAAAATTTCACGAGTTTATCATAAGCAAGATAAGTATAGAGATAACCAGCGATAACCTCCTCCCCAAACCTGAACGTCGTCGCTCGTCCCGAACGCCGAAAGTGGATCCAAGGTGAGAGCTAAAGCTTGTATAAGTACCTATAATACTCAATCAAACTCGTGAGATAAAATCTAAAGCGATAAAAATTCCGGGTTGCCTCCCGGATAGCGTCATTGTTTAAAGTCTTTGACTCGACTCTTGTCTGCGCCTATCTCTTCTTTTTGCGGGTACTAGACTTCCCCTTCATCGATCTCCTTTCCATGCCACGAACCTGTGAATAAGAAAGAATATAGGCTGCAAGACCACAGTAGTGAGTAGTAATATCAGGCGGTTCAGGTGGATCAGGTAAGGCTTTCAACACGTGTTGCTCGCCATTTACTTCAATAGTGCAAGTTCTTTGGTAGATGTCCATCACGGAGCGTAGTTTAGTCAAGAATGTTTGCCCTAAGAGTATGACATCCCCCGTCCCAGGTGCAGATGCCGGCATAACTACGAAATTGGTGTATATAGATGCTTCACCAATCTTTACCAACACGTTTTTCACAACGCCCTCGGGTCTCATAAAGGATCCATCCGCCAGACGCACAATAGCCCTTTGCTCAGATAGTTTTCCAAGGTTGCTCTTTTCAAACACGTTCAAAGGGATTATGTTTGAGTAGGATCCCGTGTCTAGTGTGGCACAGACATCTTCAAGCTCGCCAATCCCTACCTTAACATCGAAACTTTTAGGGAGTGGTTCGGGATCCTCTTGCTCCTCATCACTTGCGTCAGAACCAAGGTCCTCCTCTTCTTCCTCAGCCTGTAGAAGTTCTTCCTTCATGCAACACTCGCACCTAACGGCCTTCCTGATGGTGATTTCGTCAGGTACATCACCACCCAATTTCGACTTTACAGTGTTGCTAGGCAGTTTGCCTTGTTCTCTACCTGTTCCTCGGTCGATCAACTCTTGCAACTTTTGATGGGCAAGCCTAGTGCTCTCTTCCAACCTATCGAGCCTTTCCCTAGTCTTCTCAGAGTCTTCTTCATAACGTTTGACAAAACTTTGTGTGTGATCGACCATCTTTTGCAAGTTCTCCATCAGTTGAGCCGACTTCGACTTCGGTGGCTCTTTCGGAGCGGGGTTTTCGCAGTGGTCATTACCATAGTTTAGCCTACTACGGTCTTGGTTAGGTCCATAAGTTTGTTTAGCTGGTGCATATCCTTGATTGTTACGTTATCCTCCTCTCCAAAATCCACCTCGAGGATTCCTACCGTCTTGTCCGTAGCTAACTTCTTGAGTGCCAAACTCCGTAGCAAAGGCTTCTTCTTCGCCTCCTCGAGCCCAGTTGCTATCATCGTATGCTAGCTCTGATCTACACATATGAGCCCCATGCCCATAGTTCTTGCATATTCGGCATACTTCATTCGAAACAGTTGTTCCGGTGGCGCTCTTGAGGACTTGCTTCAATTCGTTGGTAAAGCACTCGAATTGATCCCCATTCCCCCTGTACATATGGGCTTCTTGAGTCGGTGGAGCTTCAGGTCCACGCCTCCTAACCATTGCTCTTGGGTCCTTGAACTGTGAACCCTTAGCAAGCCTTTCGAAAACAGCCCAGACGGCTTCTGCGGTTTCCTCCCAAATATTGCCTCGGCATTGGAAATCCACCACTTGTTGGTTCTCGAAGGTTAGTCCATTGTAGAAGTGTTGGACTTGGTCGGAAAGTTCAAAACCATGGTGAGGGCACTTGTTCGTGAGATCTTGGAACCTCTCGAACGGGGTGTAGATGGTCTCATCATAGTCTTGCTTGAAACCAGTGATCTGCGCCTTTAGCGCGGTAGTCAAGGAATGAGGGAAGTATTTCTCCATAAAGGCTGAAAAAACCTTTTCCCAAGTGTCCAGCGAGCCGGCTGGTAGAGAACTCAGCCATGACTTGGCTCTGTCGCCAAGTCCCATAGCAAAAAGCTTCATCCTCAACTCATCCGTTGTTATGTCAGCTCCGGGTCGTGGGAGTTGGTTGACGAAATCATCGATATCGTGCAAGTACCCCATCACATCTTCCCTTGATAAGCCATAGAACCTCGGAAGTTGTTGGAATGCGTGGTTCTTGATTTCCAGATCTCGGGTTGCAGACGAAAGAACTATCGCCGGTCCCCTCATACGATCCTTGGTGGGTTGAACCCATGCCTTCAGTGGTCTAGCTTCTGCCATTCCGTCGATTTCCTTGAAAAGGAGTCGCCTTCTTTGGTTGTAGACTCTATCGATCTCAGCAATTGAATCAGCAAGCGGTGTTCCTGCAGAACGTGTATGCGGCATACACAATCTATAACAGACTAGGAAAGGTGATTAGAAATAGACTAGGAAAGCAGTATCAGAGAGAGATTAAAAAGGAAAATTAAAACTAATAGAATTAGGAATCTAAAGCTGTAAATATAAACAAATTAAACAGAAAAAAGTAGTATAGTCCCCGGCAGCGGCGCCAATTTGATGAACGTGTCAAGGTCAATCAAATAAATTTGTTATTTAGCCAAAGGCAATCCACAACTACAACGAAAACCGTAGTGTAGTAGCAGAATGACTCGAGTGTCGTTCTCTCAGGACTATAACTTGTTTTATCTATTTAACAAGAGAATATAAAACAGCAGACAGATAGCAATAGGGGGTTTCTAGCAGATAATGGAGATTGGTGATAGTATGGTCCTTCTTAGCATAATGGGTCGATAATCATGCATAAATTCCTCGGTCTTGCATAGAGATCTTTGAATCAATCTAGTGTCCTGTTGCAAGTATTAAGCACTACGAAGATAATCTGGTCTGACTAGTCAATCACGGTTGTCCTAATGTGTTCCGTAATTATTCAACACTACGAAGATAATTGGTCTGATGGTCGACTAGTGTCCAATTGTGCATAATAATCAATACAACATACGAGAATTTTGGTTACAACTAATCAACGAAATAAAGCAATGACACGGAGTATAATGCGCGATATAGCCATTAGCATGATTATCTTCCCTCGCTAAGAATTCACATACTACCACCAATGATAAGTTTAGCTACTCATAATAGGCATGCAATCAACATATATCATAGAAGAAAACATGTTGAAAGAATATAAAATAAGTAGAATAAAACTATAAGATACAAAGTTACCGAAGGTTGTCAATCTCCGGATGATTGCGATCCTACGAGCTCCAAACTGCTATGAAAAAGTATCCCCTAAGCTACGGAACTCCCAGGAGAGGCCCCGGGAAGTTCCTACCTAAAATTATAGAGAGAGGTGAGAAAGTAGGTATGGAAAAATATGATTTTCGGAGAGAAAACTGAGCACTATATATAGGCCCGAAAAAACTCCGGGGCGGTTCGCCCCACGGCTTTTTCGCGGAATTTCCGCGTTTTTTTTCGACGCGTTTTTGGATTTCTTCACCTTTTCGGACTCGGTTTCTGACTTCTAGTAGCCTTCTAACCTCCAGATTCGGCCCCTAGACTTCAAATCCTATCCGGAAACCTTCAGATACTCCAAATAGGCTTCTGGAACACCAATTCCTTGTCAACTTCAATATAATTGCCCGGAAATCCCCGAATTTCAACCAAAACCTGTAAAATAAAATCTAAAGGGAAACGTGACACTATTCTAATAAAATGTACTAAAATATAGCTAAATTAACATAGAGGATAACTAAAATAGGTGAAAAAGACTCGAATGAAAGTGTAAAATACACATTCATCAGTAGGCGGTGATCAAGCAGGGAAAAACAAAGGGCTTCCGCTTTTTGTCCCAATGCCTCTCATACTCCTCGTAGATGATGTTGCTGATGTCTATGTTATGCCAACCCAAAAGACAGTAGATAAGCTCTGCATACCATGGCTGAATCGAAGTGTCATTGGACCGAGGAATGAGATTGGCTATGATGAATTTCATAGTAGTCCTAGCCTCAAGGTTGAGGTCCATTATGTTCAGTCGCTCCGGTCTGTTGCCATATGGGTACACATAGTCCCGGTGGCAAATCACCTGTGTAACACTGTCGTCAATCACCCGGCTAGCCCTCGAGTACCTGTAGGCATGTGCGCTCCCGATAAACTCCCGTTCCCCCAAATGGATGAAATCTGAAATCGCCTGCGGGGTCCACGGCACTAGTGTGCCCCATACCGGGATACCCCCATGTCCCTTCGGTCTGTGTATCCCACGTAGAATTCTTGGAGGAGCGATACATCATACCCTTGGAAACGGTTAGAGGTGTACCATTTTCAGTTCCTACGTCCTTCCAAGCTGTAGAGCATTCGGTACGCCGGTGTGTTAGCATGGCTTGCTGGGATTTGGATCTTTCGGTCTCGGACTATGGATCGAGGCTTAGCTAAGGCAGCTTCCTCCTCAAGGTCCAAGTTAATAGAGAGTGCATGGAGCGATGGTTTATAGGCTGCACTAGCTCGGAGCTCGAGGCTGCTCCCTTGCCATTCTTGCTCTTAGATGAGCCTGCTTTCTTCTTGTCTCGAACCATGGTGCCTGAAACGCAGCAATTAGTACCTTGTACTCAACTAAAATGATATGCTATGCAAATGCAAGTGTGTGCAAGCAAACGAGTGTCAACTTCGACCAACTCTACTCCCTTACCCCATGTTCTAGTCTAGTTACCTATGCTAAGAACAATCATGCAATTCATCACAATCATGTACTATATCATAATCAAAGCTCATGCTAGACAACGAATAACCTCAATTCATAAGGCAACATGCATACCATTGTATCAAAAATCACCAAAAATCTCACAATCTACCCAATCAAGTGTTCTACCCAATAGTCTATAGTCATCATATCAAATTGCTCGTATTTAAATAGGCATGAATGAATCAAAACAATGCAATCAAGACTTAGAAATCCTAATTGAGAAAAAGCTCCAATTCAACCATTCCAACGAAATTGAGCATGCAATTGATAGAGAAATTATGTAATAATCACACAAAAAGTAACCCATACATCATATAAGATTAATTGAAGCAAATATCAAGAAACCCCCAATTTAAAAAATTAGGGTTCTTGAGGGGTTACCTCAGATCTGGAAATCGGATGAAGTATGGAGAAATTTGTTCGGATGAAGATGAAGAGCACGTAATGGGCTTCGATTTAAGCTAAAGAACACAAAATTTGGTGGAGAATTGGAAGAATTATGGAAGAGTGAAGGTTTTTGAAGATTTTTTTGATTTTGGGGGTAAGAGGAAGAGAAAGGAGGAAGACTGAGATGAATGGGGAGAAAATTCGATTTTAGTGCAATCTGGGTGTGCGGAGCGGACCGCCCCGGGTGTGGGACGGTGCGCCCCACAGCTCCAGAGAGCCACGGCTCTCTGGAGTTGGGGGGCGGACCGCCCCCCATGTGGGGCGGTGCGCCCCGCAGCTCCAGAGAGCTGCGGCTTTCTGGAGCGGGGGGCGGACCGCCCCCCATGTGGGGCGGTGCACCCCACAGCTCCATGTGGGGCGGTGCGTCTCCCACCCCCATGTGGGGTGGTGCGTCTCCCACTTGCAGAGGCTGGGGGCCGAAAAATTTCGGCCTCTCGCGCAAAATTTTCACTCCAAAACATTTTCCTCACTTAAACACTCGAAAAACTTCACTTAAACACATACAATGAGCACAAAACAAAACACAAAACACAAAAACTTATAAAAAGACAAGTGTTCGGTGTATGTATGCAATGCAAGAAAGCAATAAAACTCCGTATTTCCTCCCGGAAAGCGCAATTGTTTAAAAGGTCTATGACTCGACTTCTTCTCGCTCTTTAGTTCTTGTCCTTACGGGTACTTGATTTTCCCTTCACCGATCTCTTCCTCATACCTAGTACCTGAGAATGAGAGATAACATACGCAGCAGGACCAAAAAAGTTAATAGCATGAGAAACATTAAAGCGAGGACTAGGATCAGATATGGCTTGCAACACATGTTGCTTGCCATCCACCTCAATGGTGCAAGTTCTCCTGTAGATGTCGATTACGGAGCGTAATTTGGTTAAGAATGTTCGCCTCAAGAGAACAACATCACTAATTGGTATAAACAGAAGCTTCACCAATCTTGACCAATACATTCTTCACAATGCCCTATGGTCGTACAAAAGATCCGTCCGCTAGTTGCACAATGGCTTTGTGCTTCGTAAGCTCTCCTAGGCCACTCTTCTCAAACACATTCATGGGGAGCACATTAGAGTATGACCCCGTATCTAGTGTAGCCCGGACATCATCGAGACTACCAACCCGATCTTAACATCAAAGCTGTCTGGAACTGGCTCAGGATCCTCTTGCTCCTCATCACTCACATCAAAATCGAGGCCCTTATCTTCCTCCTTAGTGACGAACGCGGATTTGTCGGTTCCGGTTCAGTCAAATAATATTTGTTATTAAGCAAAGGCAATCCACAACTACAACGAAAACCGTAGTGTAGCAGTAGAATGACTCGAGTGTCGTTCTCTCAAGACTATAACTAGCTTTATCTATTTAACTAGAGAATATAAAAACAGCAGACGTAATAGCAAGGGGTTTCTAACAGATAATTGAGATTGGTGATAGTATGATCCTTCAAAGCATAACGGGTCGATAATCATGCGTAAATTCCTCGGTCTTGCATGGTGATCTTTGAATCAATCTAATGTCCTGTTGCAATTATTAAGCACTACGAAGATAACGATTCTGACAAGTCAAGCACTATTGTCCTATTGTGTTCCGTAATTATTCAACACTACGAAGGTAAACTCGCGAACAGGTCGACGAGGGTCCAATTGTGCATAATAATTAATACAACATACGAGAATTTTGGGCTTAAGCCTGATCAACGAAATAAAGCAATGACACGGAGTATAATGCGCGATATAGCCATTAGTATGATTATCTTCCCTTCGCTAAGAATTCACATACTACCACCAACGATAAGTTAGCTACTCATAATAGGCATGCAATCAACAGAAATCATAGAAGAAAACATGTTGAAAGATAAATAAAATAAGTAGAATAAACTGTAAGATACAAAGTTACCGAAGGTTGTCAATCTCCGGAGAATTGCGATCCTACGAGCTCCAAACTGCTATGAAAAAGAGTCCCCTAAGCTACGAACCCCCAGAACAGGCTCTGGGAAGTCCCTACCTAAAACTACAGAGAAAGGTGAGAAAGTAGGTCTGGAAAAGTACGATTATCGGAAAAACTGAGCAACTATATATAGGCCTCGAAATACTATGAGGCGGTTCGCCCCACACACCGGGCGGTTCGCCCGGTGTGGGGCGGTTCGCCCCACGACTGGGGCGGTTCGCGCTAGAGAATTTCTCGCGGAATTCCGCGTTTTCGACGCGTTTTTGGATTTCTTCCCCTTTTCGGACTCGGTTTCTGTTTTCTTGATGAATGTGTATTTTACACTTTCATTCGAGTCTTTTTCACCTATTTTAGCTATCCTCTATGTTAATTTAGCTATATTTTAGTACATTTTATTAGAATAGTGTCACGTTTCCCTTTAGATTTTATTTTACAGGTTTTGGTTGAAATTCGGGGATTTCCGGGCAATTATATTGAAGTTGACAAGGAATTGGTGTTCCAGAAACCTATTTGGAGTATCTGAAGGTTTTCAGATAGGATTTGGAGTCTAGGGGTCAAATCTGGAGGTTAGAAGGCCACTAGAAGTCTGAAACCGAGTCCGAAAAGGTCAAGAAATCCAAATCCGCGTCGAAAAACGCGGAATTCCACGAAAATAACGGGGGGCGAACCGCCCCAGAGTTATTTCGGGGCCTATATATAGTGCTCAGTTTTCTCTCCGAAAATCATATCTTTCCAAGCCTACTTTCTCACCTCTCTCTATAGTTTTAGGTAGGAACTTCCCGGGGCCTGTCTTGGGAGTTCCATAGCTTAGGGGATACTTTTTCATAGCAGTTTGGAGCTCGTAGGACCACAATCATCCGGAGATTGACAACCTTCGGTAACTTTGTATCTTACAAGTTTTATTCTACTTATTTTATTTATCTTTCAATATGTTTTCTTCTATGATTTCTGTTGATTGCATGCATAATATGAGTAGCTAAACTTATCATTGGTGGTAGTATGTGAATTCTTAGCGAGGGAAGATAATCATGCTAATGGCTATATCGCGCATTATACTCCGTGTCATTGCTTTATTTCGTTGATCAGTTGTAACCAAAATTCTCGTATGTTGTATTGATCATTATGCACAATTGGACACTAGTCGACCATCAGACCAATTATCTTCGTAGTGTTGAATAATTACGGAACACATTAGGACAATCGTGATTGACTAGTCAGACCAGATTATCTTCGTAGTGCTTAATACTTGCAACAGGACACTAGATTGATTCAAAGATCTCTATGCAAGACCGAGGAATTTATGCATGATTATCAACCCATTATGCTAAGAAGGACCATACTATCACCAATCTCCATTATCTGCTAGACACCCCTCTGCTATCTGTTTGCTGTTTTATATTCTAAATTAGATTTGATAAAGCTAGTTATAGTCCTGAGAGAACGACACTCGAGTCATTCTACTACTACACTACGGTTTTCGTTGTAGTTGTGGATTGCCTTTGGCTAAATAACAAATTTATTTGATTGACCTTGACAACGTTCATCAAATTGGCACCGCTGCCGGGGACTATACTCCTTTTTTCTATTTAATTTGTTTATATTTACAGCTTTAGATTCCTAATTCTCTTAGTTTTAGTTTCCTTTTCAATCTCTCTCTAATACTGCTTTCCTAGTTTGTTTCTAATCACCTTTCCTAGTCTGTTACAGATTGTGTATGCCGCATACACGCTCTGCAGGAACACCGCTTGCTGAGATCGATAGAGTCTACCACCAAAGAAGGCGACTACTTGAAAGGCGCGCACTAGAGGAAATAGAGGAAACCGATTTCTCTGAATCTCTACTCAGTCTCTTCAAGGAAATCGACGGAATGGCAGAAGCTAGACCACTGAAGGCATGGGTACAACCCACCAAGGATCGTATGAGGGGACCGGCGATAGTTCTATCGTCTGCAACCCGAGATCTGGAGATCAAGAACCACGCATTCCAACAACTTCCGAGGTTCTATGGCTTATCAAGGGAAGATGTGATGGGGTACTTGCACGATATCGATGATTTCGTCAACCAACTCCCACGACCCGGAGCTGACATAACAACGAATGAGTTGAGGATGAAGGTTTTGCTATGGGACTTGGCGACAGAGCCAAGTCATGGCTGAGTTCTCTACCATCCGGCTCGCTGGACACTTGGGAAAAGGTTTTCTCAGCTTTCATGGAGAAATACTTCCCTCACACCTTGACTACCGCGCTAAAGGCGCAAATCACTGGATTCAAGCAGGACTATGATGAGACCATCTACACCGCGTTCGAGAGGTTCCAAGATCTCACGAACAAGTGCCCTCACCATGGTTTTGAACTTTCCGACTTAGTCCAACACTTCTACAATGGACTAACCTTCGAGAACCAACAAGTGGTGGATTTCCAATGCCGAGGCAATATTTGGGAGGAAACCGCAGAAGCCGTCTGGGCTGTTTTCGAAAGACTTGCTAAGGGTTCGCAGTTCAAGGACCCGACAGCAATGGTTAGGAGACGTGGACCTGAAGCTCCACCAACTCAAGAAGCCCCTATGTACAGGGGGAATGGGGATCAATTCGAATACTTTACCAATGAATTGAAGCAAGTCCTCAATAGCGCCACTGGAACAAACTATTCGAACGAGGTATGCCGAATATGCAAGAACTATGGGCATGGGGCTCATATGTGTAGATCGGAGCTGGCATACGATGATGGCAACTGGGCTCGAGAAGGCGAAGAAGAAGCCTTCACTACGGAGTTTGGTACTCAAGAAGTTAGCTACGGACAAGACGGTAGGAATCCTCGAGGGGGATCCTGGAGAAGAGGATACCGCAACAATCAAGGATATGCACCGGCTAACCAAACTTATGGACCTAACCAAGACCGTAGTAGGCTGAACTATGGTAATGATCACTGCGAAAACCCCGCTCCGAAAGAGCCACCGAAGTCGAAGTCGGCTCAACTGATGGAGAACTTGCAAAAGATGGTCGATCACACACAAAGTTTTCTCAAACGATATGAAGAAGATTCTGAGAAGACTAGGGCAAGGCTCGATAGGTTGGAAGAGAGCACTAGACTTGCCCATCAAAAGATGCAAGAGTTGATCGATCGAGGAGCAAGTAGGGAGCAAGGCAAACTGCCCAGCAACACTGAGAAGTCGTTGTCCATTAACTTAGTGGGTGATCTACCTGTTGAAATCACCATCAAGAAGGTTGCTAAGTGCGATAGTTACAAGAGGGAACTACCCCCACAAGCCGAAGAAGAAGAAAAGGACCTTGGTACTAACAAGAGAGAAGAGGAGCAAGAAGATCCCGAGCCACTCCCTCAAAGTTTTGATGTTAAGGTCGGGATTGGGGAGCTTGAAGATGTCCGAGCCACTCTGGACACATGATCCTACTCTAATGTGCTCCCTTTGAATGTTTTCAAGAAGAGTAACCTTGGAGAACTAACTGTGCATAAGGCTATTGTGCAACTGGCGGATGGATCCCTTGTGAAACCCGAAGGCGTTGTGAAGAATGTATTAGTCAAATTGGTGAAGCCTCTGTCTACACCGATTTGTAATTATGCCGGCATCAGCACCAGGAACGGGGGATATCATACTCTTAGGACGAACATTCTTGACTAAGCTACGCTCCGTAATGGACATCTACCAAAGGACTTGCACTATCGAAGTGGATGGCAAGCAACATGTGTTGCAAGCCATATCTGATCCACCTGATCCACCCGATACTTCTAACACTATTGATTACAGTGGTCTTAACATCTATGTTCACTCTTATTCACAGGATCAAAGAACAGGAAGGAGACTCATGAAGGGGAAGTCTAGTACCCTCAGAAGGAAAAGATAGGCGAAGACAGGAGTCGAGTCAGAGACTTTAAACAATGGCGCTATCCGGGAGGCAACCCGGGGTTTTTATCGCTTTCTTTTCCGCTTTATTGCATGCATTCATACTTGAACAATTTGCTTTTCATATGTAAATTGTTCTGTGTCGTATGTGCTTATGTTGTGTTCGAGTGCGACTTTTCGAGTGATTTTTTGAGGAAAATGATTTTTCGGAGACTAAAAACTTTTTCGGGGACTAAAAACCGCATTTTTATTTAAAAAAACATTCGTCTCCCACCTAAAGTGGGGGGCGAATCGCCCCATGACCAGAGCGCGCGCGCGCGCTATGGGCACGCGGGGCGGTTCGCCCGCACCATCAGATTGTAAAAAACGGGGGTTTCTTCCCCAAACCCCCATTTTCCTCCATTTTCATCTTCCAAACTCCAAAATTTCCTCCATTTTCAAAATAACTTCAAATCTTCATAACTTCTTCATGTCTCCATCATTTTGTGTGTTCTTTAGCTTCATTCGAAGCCCGTTACGTGCTCTATCATTCTATCCGAACAAATTTCTTCCTAGCTTATTCAATTTCCGATTTGAGGTATTATCACTGAACCCTAATTTTACAATTTGGGATTTTTTGATTTATGCTTCAATTAGGCTTGTATGATGTATGGTTGATGATTTATGTGATTAGATTGGTATTCATTGTCAATTACATGTTCAATTAGGCTTGGTTTGATGATTTGAGATTTTGCTAATTGGATGATATATGTCTTGTTAGGAAATGTCTCTCTTACTTTCATTCCTCATGTTTAAACATGTGATATTGATATGAATTGATGGATGAATTGTAGAATGCATGATGATGAGATTGAGGATTATGCTAGATTTGATTTTTATGGATTGGATTGGCTGTGATTCAAGATTTGTTTAGTAAGAGCATAATGTGATATGTTATTGTAGTAGTTACATTGATATGTTGCGTAATGAATAGCTAGGATAGGCTTTGGGTTTATGAGGAGTTTGGAATTTGAGAATTTTACTCGTTTGTTCACTCGTATATTCACATCTGCATAGGTCTTTTTTGCATCGTACAAGATACTATTGCTGTTTGTAGGAATCATGGCACCGAGGACAAGAGAGCCGGCTCTAGCAAAAGGGGAAGGGAGTGCATCAAGCTCCCAACCACACTCACGATTTGTACGAGTTGTCTGCCGCTGCGATAGAGGTACGACAAGGCTAGAGGCGGAGATAGCCGAGGAGGGGGTCGATCATCCCAGAAGGAGGATTGAAATTCCTGAGTCCGCGGCGGATAGAGCGGGATATAGGATGACGTCACGTTTGGGACAAAAGGAATAGGCATGGTACAGTTCCAACAGGTTTCAAAAGGGTACGACGAGAGCCTCCTCCGAGATTGTACACTGGATACACGGATTCGACAGAGAATTGGGTGCTATTCGAGGCCTTGATTAACCATGGGACCCAGAGCACATTTCTTCTTCAT
>CM051455.1:59666386-59721006 GCA_028274465.1 Plantago ovata
AAAAATAGAAAATTACGACACGATTACGAACAAGAATTGGAAGATGAGACACAACACTTTGCTAACTGCTATCTGGCTTTCTTTTTTGGACCCTTCTTTTGCTTTTTTGGGTCTTTTTCTTGTTTTTTCTTTCCAGATTTTTCTTTGTTTCTTTTTCTCTTTTTTTTCTGGAATTTTTCTTTTCTTTCGTTTTCCGAGTTTTGTTAGCCAGCAGTAGCATAACAAAAAGAGAATAAAGGACTCACACGAATTTCCCAAACCTATTGAAAGAATAGTTGGAGTACAAAATTTACGGAAAAGAAAAATAAACTCACGAACGGAAATGGAAAACGAAAACAGTCTATAAATGGTGCAACCCCTCCCCAAACTTAGGCGGAAGAATAGGTCATAAACAAAGGATCACACAACCTCACACTACCTCTTTCCTAGGCATTTAGCAATCTCAAAGCATGGTAAAGACTTTTGCTCTTAGGTTCATAATTACTCGGGAAACAACCATAAGCCCGAACATGCGTCATCCTATTATAAAGGCCTTCGTGAACCGCGTAGAGAAAACCCACTAAGTGATTTCGAGACTACCAAGCTTAACTAAGTGCAATACGTAAATGTGACAAGCCAAAGCGAGAAAAAACCTCAAACAAATTCAAGAGTAGAGGGCATACAATTAATGGCATAGTTAGTTAGTCGACCCATAAAAAAAGTTCATAAATTCGGCATAAACTCCATATAAAACATGCAAGACTATCCTAGGATGAATGTAGTGAATGCAACCTAAAAAATCTAAAAAGCGGTAAACGTGCATCAAATGCAGACGGGTAAAAGCATGCGAGTACTGATACTCATCCTACCAATACCAAGCTCCAAACTAACAACATCAATCACTTAATCTCATCCCCCATCAGAAATTAACGCTAGTCCCTAGCATAAGAAAATGAGGAATAAGATGTGATACTAGATGTACCCCATGGTTTGGCCTCGGTCGGCTGAGTATGCTGCGTGTGAGTTATTGGGCCTGCTCTGGGAGCTTTATAGAGTGTCATCAGGTCTTCTGGTATGCGTGGTAGTTTCAATCATAGGCCGGACAGGAACAACTCCTCCATTAGTATCATCATTGCCCGTATGGCCTTCATTGTCACTACTGCCACGCACATCGTCACTAGTAGAGTTGCAGTGTCGAAGGGAATCTTCAAGATTGGCCGCCTCTGTTATGGAATCTTCCACCTGGTATCTCTCCAACGGGTTGTGAACTATTGAAGGGGAAAGGGCAGTGGTATCAGAACCTCCCTCTCCAATGTTTTACACCCCGTGGAGGTTACAACCAGCTGCTCGGATATTCAGAAGTCTTCTACCATCTTTTCCTATGTCGACCACATTCTCTACTGTTGATCCTACCGATGTCTATATGATGCTCCCTTTAGAGGCAGGCAAGGGGTACCCCTAAGAGGGGCCGGGCACCCATGTCATTATGTTTTGGAACCAAGCTAGCGCTTCGGAACCTTCTAGCAACTGCGAACTCAAGATTGAATTCGTCGTGGCTAGAATGTCCCGGTGCCTTCCAGTTCACTCGAACTTTGCAGTCCTCGTGATGGAGTGCTGACGTAATAATGGTTTCTGTCCCTTCGTTGGTGCATGAATAGGCATAGGAGTCCTTACTCCAGGTGTACTCTAGCTCCTCCTCTTGGATAATCCACGACGTTGTTGCAAAACCCCTTGGCTCGAACGCACATCTAACGAGGTCACTCTTCTTGACATGGTTGTAATCGATCCCACTCCAATATTTCATCGTAATCATACGGGAATGCTCCTTTCCCTTGGCATGGTTCCTACAAACAACAGTTAGTACCTCATATGACACAAAACTGACTCATGCATATGCTAGTGTAAGAACAAAACACACAAGTGATACGATCAACAATCGAGCTCCCCAAACCTTAATGTCTAGCCTAGCTTCTTCATCATGCAACATACCGATGTAACTACTACATGCAATACATCACATCATGCTCTTACTAGACAACCAATATCCTAGATATCAAGACTCAATTCATACAATAGTAGCGAAAAATCTAGCATCATAAATCCTCATACTCAACAATTAAGCATTCTAGCGTCAAATCCACCAACATTACATCAATAAACACAATCATATGCAAGAAATCAATGAAAAGTCATATTGCATAACAAGATATATCATCTAGTAGCAAAATTCCCAATCAACAATCCAAGCATAATTGAGCATGCAATTGATAGTAAATAACACTTCTAATCACACAAACAACATACCCATGCATCAAATAAGCACAATTGAAGCTCAAATTAGAAAACCCCCAAATTCGAAAATTAGGGATCTTAGAATGATACCTCAGATCTGAAAATCTAATGCATTAGGACGAAATCTGTTCGGATGGAAAGATAGATCATGTAATAGGCTTCGATTTAAGCTAAAGAACACTAAATTGGTCAAGAAATGAAGAAGTTATGAAGATTTGAAGTTGAAATCGCGATTTTCGGTTTCTGGGGAGGAGGAATGATGAAGATATGAAGAAAATGAGGAAAAGAGGAAGAATCCGCGTTTTATTAACTTCTGGGACCGTGGGGCGATTCGCCCCGCACGTGGGGCGGTTCGCCCCACACGGGGAGATTCGCCCCGTACGCGGGGCGGTTCGCCCCGTGCTCGCCGATGCGGGGAGACGGCTTCCGTCGTCAGAAAACGTGGTTTTAATCCCCGAAACCAATTTTTTAAAAAAACCACTCGAAAAATATCACTCAAACATAAGCATATACGACACAGACATGAACAAATTCGCATACGAGAAGCAAATAGTTCAAGAATGAATGCATGCAGAAAAGCAGTAAAGAAAGCGATAAAAATTCCGGGTTGCCTCCCGGATAGCGTCATTGTTTAAAGTCTTTGACTCGACTCCTGTCTGCGCCTATCTCTTCTTTTTGCGGGTACTAGGCTTCCCCTTCATTGATCTCCTCTCCATGCCACGAACCTGTGAATAAGAAAGAATATAGGCTGCAAGACCACAGTAGTGAGTAGTGAAAGAAATATTAGGCGGATCAGGTGGATCAGATATGGCTTTCAACACGTGTTGCTTGCCATCCACTTCAATAGTGCAAGTTCTTTGGTAGATGTCCATCACGGAGCGTAGCTTAGTCAAGAACGTTCGCCCCAAGAGTATGACATCCCCCGTTCCAGGTGCAGATGGTGGCATAACTACAAAATTGGTGTAGACAGAAGCTTCACCAATCTTGACCAACACATTTTTCACAACGCCTTCGGGTCTCATAAAGGATCCATCCGCCAGTTGCACAATAGCCCTATGCTCAGATAGTTTTCCAAGGCTTCTCTTTTCGAACACATTCAAAGGGAGTATGTTCGAGTAGGATCCCGTGTCTAGTGTGGCACGGACATCTTCAAGCTCACCAATCCCCACCTTAACGTCGAAACTTTTAGGGAGTGGCTCGGGATCCTCTAGCTCTTCCTCACTCTCGTCAGTACTAAGGTCCTTCTCTTCTTCCTTAGCCTGTAGAAGTTCCTCCTTCGTGCAGCACTCGCACTTAGCAACCTTTTTAATGGTGATTTCGTCAGGTAGATCACCAGCCAATGTAATGGCATTCGATTTCTCAGTGTTGCTAGGCAGCTTGCCTTGCTCCCTACTTGCTCCTCGGTCGATCAACTCTTGCATCTTTTGATGGGCAAGCCTAGTGCTTTCTTCCAACCTATCAACCCTTGGCCTAGTCTTATCGGAATCTTCTTCATAACGTTTGAGAAAACTTTGTGTGTGAACAACCATCTTTTGCAAGTTCTCCATCAGTTGAGCCGACTTCGACTTCGGTGGCTCTTTCGGAGCGGGATTTTCGCAGTGATCATTACCATAGTTTAGCCTACTACGGTCTTGGTTAGGGCCATAAGTTTGGTTAGCCCGTGCATATCCTTGATTGTTTCGGAATCCTCTTCTCCAAAATCCACCTCGAGGGTTCCTACCGTCTTGTCCGTAGCTAACTTCTTGAGTACCAAACTCCGTAGCAAAGGCTTCTTCTTCGCCTCCTCGAGCCCAGTTGCCATCATCATATGCCATCTCCGATCTACACATATGAGCCCTGATGATGTCGTTTGTCACCAATTAAATTTGTTTAAAAGCCTAAGAACACTTATCACTACACAAACTAGAGTGCAATGGCAAGTTGTCCCCGAGTGTCGTTCTCTCGGGACCTAACGTGGCTTTGCTTGAGGTTTTTGCAAGTAATTTCAATCAACGAATTCAAATGTTTAGAGAATCGTTTCCTTTGAGCAATAGCAACGAGAAATCAGATTGTTGTAAATCAAGTTTGGAAAACGGTTGGTGGTAGAAATCAAATACACATGCATGGGTTACGAATATGCTCACAAGTTCAGTGCGTAAAACCTTCGATCAAGTCTTCTAAGCAACTCGTCTAGGCAACTTTAAGACACACATCATAAAAGATCACTATCAATACTTTAGAGGTGCTTGTCACCAACACCATTTATCTAGCATGCTGCAAATCTCTAACATACAATCCTATATCTTTCATTGACCAAGAGTTTGTCACTACTCAATTCGAATATATTTTATAGGCAACTAAGAATCATATGAAGGGATTTGCAGCAAGATTGAATCACAATCTCATGTAAGCATAAACATAACCCATAGCATGCATATTCTACATTCTACCACCAACACAAAAGATTTAGCTACTCATATTCATCAACATAGACATCAATTCATATGAATAATAATCAGAATACGTCATATCAATCTACAAGATAAGAGAGTGATACAAGTTACCACCAAAGCTGTCACTAATCGGTGGAAAGCAAAGAAAACCTCTCCGTAGATGATTACAAAGGATGAATCCCAATCAAAACCTTGAATCTGAAGCTAAAATACAATGTAATCTGAGTTTTCTCTGAGTTTTGGGGCCTAGGAGCTCTCCAAAACCAAGTTACAGTTGAAAAAATATTCAAAAAATGATCAAAGATCAGATCTAAGAAGGAAAATCCGAAAACGTAACCGCTGCCAAGCGGACCGCTTGGAGAAGCCAAGTCGAGCGCTTGGCAAGCGAAGCGCTTCAGGCACACCAAGCGCTTCGCTTGGCTTCTGTGCTAAAGCTCCTGGAAATTGAAGCGGAGCGCTTCACTATTCCAGGCGCTTAGCCTGGCTCCTGGGCAGATTTTTGTCTTCAAACTCAATCTTTTTGCCCTCGCATGGCCCTCGGGTGCCTTGGACTCATCCTTTTCGATGCTTATTGATGCTCAAACACTTACGAACAAGCCACGGAGATTTGGGAACTTTAACGGGGCCATCTTTTCAATCAAAAAGGCTCGTTTTTAGCTCCAAAAACGCCGTTTCGTACCTAAGTGCCTGAAAATGCAGAAAACACAAAACGTGACACTATTCTACAAAACTAACCAAAAAACAAGGCTAGAAGATAGCAAAAGAAGGTAAAAAAGACAAGATGAACGCGTCAAAAATACGTTCATCAAACTCCCCAAACCAAACCTTTGCTTGTCCTCAAGCAACAAACTATCCTAAATGCAACACAAAAGATAGTCTCATGCCAAGTAAAGTGAACTAATATATTGAATCTACCAAATGCTTATGAACAAAACAAATGAGCATGACATGCAAATAGGTTGAAGTATGCCTCGATTGTGAATATACACATTCTCAAGTGCACTTGGTTAAACAAAGGAGTCTCACGTAACATCTTCTACCTGGACCTGGTCAGTGACGACACAATGATGCATGTTATCATACTACAATTGCCCCGTGCCTATGAAACCGAGGGCTTACTACTGTTCACCAAGCGAGACTTTTCCTTAAGAGAGGGCGAACCAATACTGGCTCTCATCAAACGAAGGAGGGTTCCCTTAGAAAGATAACACTCCCCTATTCTACCCAGACTCTCAAGAGTGAGCCTCTTTCAACCACTTCTTGAATAGCAAGACGAGGGTGGTCAAGAACAGGCCTTGGACAAGGCGACACGAAACGAAAGACAGAATTTACAACTCGATAACTTCACAATAACAAATATTTACATGACACTTGACACTTTACTAGACTGCTTTTGGCTTGCAACGACCCTTCTTTTGCTTTTGGGTCTTATTCTTTATTTTTCTTTTCTTCTTTTCTTTTCTTTCTTTTTTTTTTCTTCTTTTATTTTTTCTCTTTCTTTTTCTCTTTTTTTTTTTATATATAGGGGCAAGCAGCAGTACTAAGTGTCAGAAACACCTCCCCAAACCTATTCGAGAGAATAGGTTTGAGCACAAAGACGAAAAAGAAAAAGGAAAGACTCTCTTACAAAGACACCTCCCCAAACCTATTCGAAAGAATAGGTTGGGACACAAGACAAAAAGAAAAAGAAAAAGGAAACTTTACAACGACTCAAAGACGAAAGACAAGATCAACGAAGCAACCCCCTCCCCAAACCTATTCGATAGAATAGGTTTAATACAAGGAATTGCACACCTCACACTACCTCCTTCCTAGGCATTTGGCAATCTCTGATCGAGTGAAGAACTTGTCGCCTCTTACGTACATAATTACACGGGTTACAACCATAGACTCTAACATGCATCATTTCATAAGGCCATCGTGAACCGCAACAGAAGAAGCACCACTCAAGGTGATGTCGAGACTACTAAGCTTAACTAGTGCACATGCGAATGTGACAAACCAAGCGAGACAAGCCTCAAACTACTTGCAAAGTGATGCAACATATGATCAATGGTCATAAACACTTAGTCTACTCAATAAAAAAGTTCAAAGGACTTGGCAATAAACTCCACACACAACAACGTGCAACAACTAATCTAGGGATGATATGCATGCAAACATTTGAAAAAAACACGACAAATCACATGAACTTGAGTAAAATCAGGCATGTATGAACCACACAAGCATATAGTACTGAAAATCTAATACCCCCTCCCCAAACCTAAACTTTTGCTCGTCCTCGAGCAAAGAAAAGTTGAAAGAAAAGGAAAAATTGGATTGAAAGTACACTTCCCTGAGATAAAGGTTCGTGTCCAATCTCCTATAGATGAGTAGTACCTGAAAGGACTCAAGAAACAAGTGAAAACGGGTGTGCAAAGGTGAGAAAAATGGAAAGAAACGAAGAAAATCTGGGTTCAGGGTCCAAGCGGACCGCTTGGTCAAGCGGAGCGCTTGGGAGGCTCCAGGCACTCCGCTTGAATTTCCAGGAAGTTGCAAAACTTCCTGGAATTTCAAGCGGACCGCTTGGCCCTTCCAAGCGCTTCGCTTGGCCCTGTTTCCAGATTTTCGATGTTTTTTTCCTATCTTAATCACCTAAGGTACCAAGACAAAAACTAGACTAAACGAATCACGACAAAAGGCACACAGGCCACAACTACAAAAGCAAATAAAGAGAATGCAAGAAACTAATGAAATGAACTAAGATACAAAAGGTACCTCGACCAAGTCAACCTCCACTTCATGAGTCGACTCGAGAGGCTCTAGGTACGGCTTAACTCTCTGGCCATTGACTTTGAAGGTAGCTCCGGTTTTGTTGTCCAAGAGTTCCACAGCACCATGGGGTGCTACTCGGACAATTTCAATTTGATGAACTTTGTCCCACCGCAATTTGATGAACGTTGTCAAGGTCAATCAAATAAATTTGTTATTTAGCCAAAGGCAATCCACAACTACAACGAAAACCGTAGTGTAGTAGTAGAATGACTCGAGTGTCGTTCTCTAAGGACTATAACTAGCTTTATCAAATCTAATTTAGAATATAAAACAGCAAACAAATAGCAGAGGGGTTTCTAGCAGATAATGGAGATTGGTGATAGTATGGTCCTTCTTAGCATAATGGGTCGATAATCATGCATAAATTCCTCGGTCTTGCATAGAGATCTTTGAATCAATCTAGTGTCCTGTTGCAAGTATTAAGCACTACGAAGATAATCTGGTGTGACTAGTCAATCACAATTGTCCTAATGTGTTCCGTAATTATTCAACAATACGAAGATAATTGGTCTGATGGTCGACTAGTGTCCAATTGTGCATAATGATCAATACAACATACGAGAATTTTGGTTACAACTGATCAACGAAATAAAGCAATGACACGGAGTATAATGCGCGATATAGCCATTAGCATGATTATCTTCCCTCGCTAAGAATTCACATACTACCACCAATGATAAGTTTAGCTACTCATATTATGCATGCAATCAACAGAAATCATAGAAGAAAACATATTGAAAGATAAATAAAATAAGTAGAATAAAACTTGTAAGATGCAAAGTTACTGAAGGTTGTCAATCTCCGGATGATTGTGGTCCTGCGAGCTCCAAACTGCTATGAAAAAGTATCCCCAAAGCTATTGAACTCCCAGGACAGGCCCCGGGAAGTTCCTACCTAAAACTATAGAGAGAGGTGAGAAAGTAGGCTTGGAAAGATATGATTTTCGGAGAGAAAACTGAGCACTATATATAGGCCCCGAAATAACTCTGGGGCGGTTCGCCCCATCCTGCGGCGGTTCACCCCCCGTTATTTTCGCGGAATTCCGCGTTTTTCGACGCGGATTTGGATTTCTTCACCTTTTCGGACTCGGTTTCAGACTTCTAGTGGCCTTCTAACCTCCAGATTCGACCCCTAGACTCCAAATCCTATCCGGAAACCTTCAGATACTCCAAATAGGCTTCTGGAACACCAATTCCTTGTCAACTTCAATATAATTGCTCGGAAATCCCCGAATTTCAACCAAAACCTGTAAAATAAAATCTAAAGGGAAACGTGACACTATTCTAATAAAATGTACTAAATTATAGCTAAATTAACATAGAGGATAGCTAAAATAGGTGAAAAAGACTCGAATGAAAGTGTAAAATACACATTCATCAAACTCCCCAAACCGAACCTTTGCTTGTCCTCAAGCAACTAAGCTAGACTCTAATACAAAAAACACGCAAGACACAAAATGGAGTTACATGCCAAATAAAATGAACTAATCTACTGAATCTACCAAAAAACATATGAACAAAAACCATATAAATCAAAGCATGAATATAGGTTGAAGAATACCTCGATTGACTTATACACATCCACATAAGCACTTATGTCAAGACAAGATAGTCTCTCGTAACATTCTCTACCTGGACCTAGTCAGTGACGACGTAATGAAGCATGCTAAGATACGAATGGTTGCCCCGTGCCTATGAAACTGAGGACTTACTGTTGTTCCACCATGTTAAGACTTTTCCTCAAAAGAGGTCGAACCAATACTGGCTCTCATCAAACGAAGGAGGGTTCCCTATAAAAGATAACACTCCCCTATTCTACCCATCTCTCAAGTAAAGTCTTAAGTATTTCACCACTTCCTGAATGGCAGGACGAGGGTGGTCTAGAACAGATGACACTCAAGACAAAAAGGATAAAAAATAGAAAATTACAACACGATTACGAACAATACGAACAATACAAAAAATGGAAAAGACTCAACACTTTGCTAAACTGTTATTTGGCTTTCTTTTTTTTTGGACCCTTCTTTGCTTTTTTGGGGTCTTTTCTTTTTTTCTTTCCAGATTTTCTTTTTCTTCTTTTTCTTTTTTCCTGGAAATTTTCTTTCTTCTTTTTTTTTTCGATTTTTTCTAGCCAGCAGTAGCATAACAAAGAGAGAAACAAAAATGACTCACACGACTTCCACAAACCTATTCGAAAGAATAGGTTGGAGTACAAAATTTTATGGAAAAAATAAACTCACGATATGAAAATGAAAAACAAAAACAAGTCTATGATGGTTTAACCCCCTCCCCAAACCTATTCGGAAGAATAGGTTATAAACAAAGGATCACACAACTTCACACTACCTCCTTCCTAGGCATTTAGCAATCTCAAAGCATGGTGAAGACTTGTTGCCTCTTAGGTACATAATTACTCGGGAAAACAACCATAAGACCCTAACATGCATCATCCTATTATAAAGGCCTTCGTGAACCGCAGTAGAGAAAACATCACTAAGTGATGTCGAGACTACCTAGCTCAACTAAGTGCAATACATAAATGTGACAAGCCAAGCGAGAAAAACCTCAAACAAATTCATAGAGATGAAGCATACGATTAATGGCATAGCTAGCTGATCTACCCAATAAAAAAGTTCAAAAAATTCGGCAATAAACTCCATATAAAACATGCAAGACTATCCTAGGATGAATGTAGTGAAATGCAACCTAAAAATCTAAGAAAGCAGTAAACGTGCAAATGCAAATGCAGACTGATAAAGCATGCGAGGTACTATACTCATCCTACCAATACCAAGCTCCAACTAACAACATCAGATCACTTAAATCCCATCCCCCCTCATGAAATTTACGCTAGTCACTAGCAGTAAGAAAATGAGGAAATAAGATGTGATACTAGATGTTACCCCATGGTTTGGCCTCGGTCGGCTGAGTATGCTGCTTGTGGGTTATTGGGCCTCCTCTGTGAGCTTTATAGGGTGTCATCAGGTCTTCTGGTAAGTGCGGTAGTTCCATTTATAGGCTGGACAGGAACAACTCCTCTATCAGGATCATCATTGCCCGTATGGCCTTCATTGTCACTACTTTCACGCACATCCTCACTAGTAGAGTTGTAGTGGCAGGTAGAATTCTCAAGAGTAGCCGCCGCTGTTATGGAATCCTCCATCCTGGAGCCCTCCAATAGGATGTGAAAGCGATAAAAAATTCCGGGTTGCCTCCCGGATAGCGTCATTGTTTAAAGTCTTTGACTCGACTCCGGTCTGCGCCTATCTCCTCTTTTTGCGGGTACTAGACTTCCCCTTCATTGATCTCCTCTCCATGCCACGAACCTGTGAATAAGAAAGAATATAGGCTGCAAGACCACAGTAGTGAGTAGTAATATCTGGCGGTTCCGGTGGATCAGGTATGGCTTGCAATACGTGTCGCTTGCCTTCCACTTCGATGGTGCAAGTTCTTTGGTAGATGTCCATCACGGAGCATAGCTTGGTCAAGAATGTTTGCCCTAAGAGTATGACATCCCCCGTTCCAGGTGCAGATGCCGGCATAACTACGAAATTGGTGTATATAGATGCTTCACCAATCTTGACCAACACATTTTTCACAACGCCCTCAGGTCTCATAAAGGATCCATCCGCCAGTTGCACAATAGCCCTTTGCTCAGATAGTTTTCCAATGTTGCTCTTTTCAAACACATTCAAAGGAATTATGTTTGAGTAGGATCATGTATCTAATGTGGCACAGACATCTTCAAGCTCACCAATCCCTACCTTAACATCGAAACTTTTAGGGAGTGGTTCGGGATCCTCTTCCTCCTCATCACTTGTGTCAGAACTAAGGCCCTTCTCTTCTTCCTCAGCCTGTAGAAGTTCTTCCTCCATGCAACACTCGCACCTAACAACCTTCTTGATGGTGACTCCGTCAGGTACATCACCAGCCAACATAATGGCATTCATCTTCACAGTGTTGCTAGGCAGTTTGCCTTGTTCCCTACTTGCTCCTCGGTCGATCAACTCTTGCATCTTTTGATGGGCAAGCCTAGTGCTCTCTTCCAACCTATCAAGCCTTGCCCTAGTCTTCTCAGAATCTTCTTCATAACGTTTGAGAAAACTTTGTGTGTGATCAACCATTTTTTGCAAGTTTTCCATCAGTTGAGCCGACTTCAACTTCGGTGGCTCTTTCGGAGCGGGGTTTTCGCAGTGGTCATTACCATAGTTTAGCCTACTACGGTCTTGGTTAGGTCCATAAGTTTGGTTAGCCGGTGCATATCCTTGATTGTTGCGGTATCCTCTTCTCCAGAATCCACCTCGAGGATGTAAGAAAATATGGTCAGAGTTACCCCTAGGGTACGCAGCGGAATTTTAAAATTTTTCTTAACATACTGGTTAATTGATTATGCATATGTCGTATATATATAAACACGTCAATTAGAAGACTAACCTTACTTCCAAAGCAGCTTCCAAGTCTTCGTAATAATCCGGTGTATCTTCTCCTTCGTCGAAGTCGAAGATATCTACAATACTCTGTATATCTGCAAGACAATAAGAGTTAGTTTCCAGCTCCTAGAATCTCAACCTTGGTATCCACGGATGAACAGCCTATCGGAAGAATGCTAGGATATTCTTTATGTGACCAAGAAGACGGGGCGGCAATTCCCTCCGGTGGCGGTGTGCGCGCGCGTGAGGCTAAGGGAGGAGGGGAGAGGTTTTATTTTCTCTAAGAAAACTGGGTAGAATAACTGTGTATCAAATCACATGTAACTGTCGTATGTAAAACTCTCTCCAATAGTCTACTATATAGTAGTCTGTAGAAGCCTAAAACATAAGCAATTAGACTTCGTAAAGGAATAAGAATCTAATTCTTGTCGCACAAGGAAACCAATATCAAGTCTAGATTCATTCCCAATCAAATCAAAACTCAATCAGGAAAATCTAACTTATCCCTTGGACTTCTAATAGAGGAAGGAGTCGAACTCCTTCCCCTATTCTGCCACGCGCGCGCGCGCGCCTGTCCTACGGGACGTGGGTCCCACTTTTGGAACCCTCATATATTTCTAAGGCAATCCAAACTCCAAGTAGAATTTTGCCAAGTGCATATGTTAATTCTAAATTAACATATCCTTTACAATCAAACCTCCATTATATTTCCAAAATATAATCTTTAATTGTATTTACATAAAATACAATTACTTAGCCAATTCAATTAATAATTCCAAATCATTAATTGAGCCACCAACTATTATAATTAATTCCAAATCAATTATAATCTATCAATCACAATTAATTCCAAATTAATTGCGATTCCATCTTCAAGGATATCCTGATAGGCTGAATCACCGCATAGTGTGACCCATAGGGCCTCACCGTATTAAGCAAGTCCTAGACTAGGCAACATGGAATTCCTAGACGGTTCCATTTGCAATATTAATACGTGAGGACGTTTGGGAGGTTTCTCAAAGCTAACCCTTTCGTTGCGAAGCCTGTTGCGCTCAACGCGGCGATGGTAACGTCCCTTCATCTGACTTGCTCGGATGTATCTAGGATCGATGAAGTGTCTATCCCAATAATACATCCACGGGCGTCTCAGGGAGTTGTTTGGTTAAGATATACTTATGACCATCATAATATATCATTTGCACTGGCCAGTGACTTTACCAACACAACTATGCAGACTACGAGCAGTGCTCTCCTGTGCTACACTTGAGAGATGAATCCTTCACAGAATCACTTATCACCCCCATTTGTATTTAGCCATAATCCTGGATCGTGTCTTAGGTCAACTGCTTATTCAGAGCTGACATCGACGGGTCCACCAAGGATATGGAGCAACAAATGTGATGATAAAGTCCTGTAAGTGCAAAGGACGAATGGCATCACTTCGACAACTCACCGGTTCCCATAGACACGTCGGTGTAGAGTATACATCGATGGGAGTGTCCGGTGGGCACTTCCATTGTTCGATAAAGCTTCTTCGAACAACTATGCGCAGTTATGGGAACGTTCCTTGATTGTCCAACAATCCGTTCCGTGGCCGTGGGATCGGCTCACACTTGCTCCAACAAGTATAACCTCCACGCATACTAGTCTTGTCAGGTTCATTCAGACCCCCACATCCGAGATGTACCACGACTAGGGAGAGTTTGGGATAGATGATAACTCACATAGCTCCCACTAACTGTGTGATCGGTCATCTATCCGAGGGGACATGTTCAGTATCTATACAGACAGCAATATAGATATGACATGCTGCAGCCTGGTGTAATATAAATATGAAAGCAATACTCAACAGTAAAATGAAACAAACATATATTATATTACGTTGACCTGTGTAATAGTACATATATGTCCTCTACAAGGGCACCATGCCCTTAGTAAGGACTGTCTCTAGGACATATACACTATCAATCTCCCACTTGGACTAGAGCCAGTCACCTTTATGCCTAATGCCCAGATTAGCATAATGTCTTAAGTGGACTTCCACTGATAAGACCTTGGTGAAAGGATCTGCCACGTTGTCTGTGGTTGAGACACGTTCTATACTATCTTCTCCTCTATCTATAATCTCACGTATAACGTGATATTTTCTAAGTACATGTTTGTTCTTGTTTGTAGATCTAGGCTCCCTAGCTTGAGCGACGGCGCCCGTATTGTCACAATAAATCGTTATTGGACTGGGAGCAGGAACAACCCTCAATTCCTTCAAGAACTCTGAAATCCAGACAGCTTCTTTCGATGCTTCTGATGCATTCAATGTACTCGGCCTCTGTGGATGAGTCAGCAATCGTGGCTTGCTTAGAGCTCTTCCAACAGACAACTCCTCCGTTCAATTTGAATACGTATCCTGTCTGTGACTTAAAGTCATCAGGATCTGATTCAAATCCAGCGTCGACATACCCAGACATCTTCAATTCTGGTTCTCCACCAAACACCAAGAACATCACTTTAGTCCGTCTAAGGTACTTAAGAATGTTCTTCACAGCAGTCCAGTGAGGTACTCCTGGATTCTGTTGGTGTCGACAAGTGACACTAAGCGCATATTCCACATCGAGCCTTGTGCAATTCATTGCATACATTATAGACCCTACTGCCGAAGCATAGAGCACACAACTCATTGCATTTCTTTCTTCATCAGTTTTAGAACCATCCTTAACTGATAAGACAATCCCATGCCTAGCTGGGAGAAAGCCTCTCTTTGAGTCGTCCATCTTATAACGCTTCAGTATTTTGTCGATGTAGGTGGACTGTGTCATTCCCAACATCCTCTTGGATCTATCTCTAAAGATCTTGATCCCTAGGATGTAGTTCGCTTCACCCAAGTCATTCATCGAGAAGGTACTTGATAACCAAACTTTAGTCTCTTCTAGCATAGAGACATTGTTTCCCATGATCAAAATGTCATCTACATAAATTATCATGAAAACAACTCCTTTGTCGCTGTGTCTCGCATAGACACGGGGATCTTCCTTGCTTCTGATGAAGTCAAACGATTTGACAGCTTCATCAAAGCGGATATTCCAGCTCCTTGACGCTTGCTTTAGCCCATAGATGGATCTTTGTAATTTGCATACAGCAGTTGGCCTGGTTTTACTAATAAAACCTTCCGGTTGTACCATATAGACCTCTTCCTCAAGGTTGCCATTGAGGAAGGCTGTCTTTACATCCATCTGCCAGATTTCATAATCATAGTAGGCAGCTATCGCAAGTAGAATTCGAATGGACTTCAATTTTGCTACTGGTGAAAAGGTTTCATCGTAATCGATGCCATACCTTTGCGTGTAGCCTTTTGCCACAAGCCTAGCTTTGTGCGTTTGTACCTTGCCATCGGCATCTGTCTTTCGTTTAAAGACCCATTTGCACCCAATTGGTCTAACCCCTTGGGACAAGTCTACCAAGTTCCAAACTTGGTTCTGGTACATTGAATCCATTTCTAATTCCATGGCCTCTTGCCATTTGTCTGAGTCAATATCAATTATTGCCTCTTTGTAGGTCTCGGGATCTTCCCGACCTGATAAACCGACATCAAGTTCACTGATGTCTTCTAACATAAGGCTTTGCTTCTGAGGTCCTCTAAGGATCCTGTTCGACCTACGGAGCTCGACTTGTTCTGGTGCTTTTCTTTTCTGGCTTCGTGTAACACGAACATTATCAGTGGGTACTGATGCAGCTGGTCGTAGGGCGCGACCCTGTTCCCTTGCGGGAGGCTGCTCTTGTGCAACTTGTTGCACAGGTTGGTTGACAACGGGTTCTACAGGTGTGGTTTCAACTGTTGATCTAATCACAGGACTCCCACTGACTATGACATGCCTAGCAAGTGTCATATCTTCACCCTTGTCTGCTTCGAAAGCTCCCACTGAACTTGAGTCCAAATCAGAAGATTTAAAGACCTCATGTTCGCGCGTGTCAAAGTCTTGAATTTCTTCAAGTTCTATCATATCATCTAACCTCTCTTCTTCGAGGTTTTCTTCTTCTAAAAACTTAACGTTTCTAGATACTCTCACCTAGTGATCTTCAGCATGATAGAATTCATAGCCTCTCGTCTAACGAGGATAGCCTATGAAATATACTTTGACACCCTTGGCATCTAACTTATCAGTGAGCATCAGTTTGACTATCGCAAGACAGCCCCAAGGTCTAAGATAGCCCAGTGAGGGCTTCTTTCCCTTCCATAACTCACAAGGAGTTTTCTCCACTGATTTAGATGGCACACGGTTCAGAATGTAGATTGCAGTTTGTAGTGCATATTCCCATAGATGTTTTGGAAGAGTCGAGGATCCAATCATTGATCTCACCATGTCTAACAGGGTTCGATTCCTTCTTTCAGACACACCATTTAACTGTGGTGCTCCATTGCGATTGAATTCTATTTTCCTTCAAGTAATCGATAAATTCTTCACTAAGGTATTCACCTCCTCGATCTGATCGAAGAGTGACTATCCTTAGGTTCAATTCATTCTCGACCTCATTCCTAAACTCCTTGAATTTCCCAAAGGTCTCGGATTTATTCTTCATAAGAAAGATATATCCAAACCTTGAGAAATCGTCAGTAAAGGTAACGAAGTAAGGATAACCCCCACGCGCATGGACTTTAAACGGTCCACATACATCGGTATGTATGAGCTCTAAGCAGCGAGTGGCACGAACACCTTGTCCAACAAAAGGTTTGTTCGTCATCTTACCCTTAACACAAGATTCACATGTACCATATGATTCGAAATCAAATGGTTCTAAGTAGTCCAACTTCCTTAGTCTTTGAATCCGTGTTTCATTGATATGGCCTAGCCGACAATGCCATAGATAAGATGGATTATTCTTCTTACATGAAGACGGTTGTTTGTTATGTATTTGAAGTAAAGGTAGACTACTTTGCAAAATATATAAACCATTCACCAAGCGAGCCTTTCCATAATACTGGTCATTTAATGAAAAATAACAAGTATTCGGAAAAACCCAAATTGTCCAACAATGGAATGGAAATAATATTTCTGACAATGGATGGAACAAAATAAATGTTATCAAGTTCCAAACATTGTCCTGAAGGTAAATCTTATCTTGCAGCGTCCAACGCGTTTGGCTTCAACTTGATTGTTGTTCCAACATGCAAGTTGATTTCACCTTACTTGACTAGCCTGTGTTCAATGGCCCCTTGTACATTATTATAAATGTGCGAGCCACAGGCTGTATCTAATACCCAACCATTGGAGTCAAAAGTAGTCATGTTCATTTCAATAACAAACATACCTGAGCCAGAAGCTGATGACTTCTTGGCCTGATCTGCCCTAAGCTTAGGGCAATCTTTCTTCCAATGTCCTTTCTGCTTACAGAAAAGACATTCATCTGTGCGCACCGTTCCGCTTCTCTTGAACTTCCTTTTCTGGTTCGGACGCTTAGGCTTATCACTCCAAGTGTTAGCCTTGGCTCCCGACTTTCCCTTACCCTTAGCACCTTTGCTTTTCGGGTTCGAGTTAGACGGTTGCCCAACAAGCATGATCGACTTTTCTTTCTTAGGAAGAGTTTGATCATATGTCTTCAGCAGATTATGAAGTTCAGGCAGTGTGACGTCTTTCGCATTCATCGTGTAATTAATGATGAACTGCGAATACGAACTCGGCAATGATTGAAGGACAAAGATCACCATGATCTTGTTCTCTAGCTTAACGCCGGCATTGGCAAGCTTTTCAAAGAGACCAATCATTTTGAGAACATGCTCAGACATGTTCCCTCCTTCACTGAGCTTGCACCTGTGTATGTCTTTGATCAAATCAAATTCAACACTTCTAGCTGTCGTCTTAAAGAGCGACTCAAGATGTTTCAACATCTCATACGGCAACATGCTTTCATGTTGCCTCTGCAGCTCATTGCTCATTGCCGCCAGCATAATACACTGCGCGGATCTAGCATCCTCATGATGCTCATCAGACTTTGCCTTGTTGGCTTGATTCCAAATCAGCAACTCGATAGGCAGTCTGATTTTCGGGACACACGGGATTAGCCTCGTCCTAGACGTACTCAATCCTTTCGTACCTCAGCACCAAACATATATTCCTGATCCAATCTAGGAAGTTTGGTCCGGTTAAAATTTGCTTCTCTAAGACAGCACGGAGCGAGATTCTCGCCATTTCGGTTTCCAAGAGAAATAATATAGAACGAAAATAATAAATCAACTATTGAAATATCATTTCGAAATACACAGTCAACATAACTAAACAACAAGGTCCTTTAGCTGTTTAGCTCCCACTATTTTCACATATGCTTGCCCCCACAACAAACATACGGGTAATGTCCAACAAGTTACCGTAGTGGCCAAGATCCAAATCCATATTATGCCTTGCTCCAACGGGGGCTGGTCGCATAGCATAATATGACCGGCAGGACTAGTAAGACTATCCAATTGCGTCACGCAACTCTTGGTTGTTAAATCTAATTTAATCCGATGCCCTACATATTGCACCTATCGAGGTCGCTAGATACAATATGCAGTAAGTCATAACCATAGACTTACTCTAATTTGACGATTACTGCGAGTCTTGTAAGACGAGGTCGCCAATACAAGAAAACGCAATGAAAGTTCAAAATTAAAGCACCCTATGGAAAGCATCTCGGAAATATGTATATATATATATAAATGTATTTTCGTACTTATATTGGTTGGGGCTTGTAGCTTGAGGGTTGTTATCAGTCATCTACAAACAAATAATGGCGCCGCCTACCCATCATGCATGAACGGTCTACACGTAATGGATGCCGCCCATCCATTCTAGTTCTAAACGCGGTCAAGCATATAATGGGTGCCGCCTACCCATACATAAATATGCGGTCCGACATATAAGAGGGCGCCGCCTACCCTCGCATGCATAGCGGTCGAACGGAATGTAAAAACATGGTATTTAAACATGCATTGTCAAACAATAGCATATAGAGCATATGAAACAAGTAGTAGCCTATGTGGATGACAAATGACTTCATAATTTCATTATGAAAATTATAATCCCATACTTATAATCTCTATGAAATAATTGAAAATTTGGACTAGATTGAACATTCGAAAATTCTATTGACCAAGTAGCAATTTTCGAAAACCCGAAGGACTTAATTGTAATTTCAAAAACCTTAGAGGTGTTAAATCTAAAATTCAAAAGTAGAAGGACTAATTTGCAATAAACAATAAACTGATAAATTACAAATAAGCCCTTTAACTTTATACTAATTAAACTTAACGCCTCTAGTTTAAAACAATTACAATTAAATCATATTTATATTCCAAATATAAAATTCAATCCTCAAAACTTTCAAAATTCGATTTTGGGTCCAACCCGAAAATATATAATTTTTTTTTTTTTTTTATAACGTGGGACGGGACCTAGTCCCGCCCCCTCCCGGTGCCCGCGGCCCCGGGCGCCCGGCACCCGTGGCACGTAGGTACCGGACGCCGCGGGTGCAGGCGCCCGGCACCTGCGTCCGCAGGCGCTGCCCGCGGCTAGCGCCCGTGCCGCAGGCAGGGCGCCTGCGGTACCGCAGGCAACCGAGCGCCTGCGGCACGCAGGCCCCGGACGCCTGCGGTATGCCGCAGGCGCGGGCGCCTGCTGCCGCTCGCGTCGCGCAAGCGGCCCGGTCAAAAATATATATATTTAAATTTTTTTTTTTTTTTGAAAAAATATAAATTCTAAATTTATATAAAAAACAAAACTTTTGAAAATCGAATTCATCATAGAATCAATTGCATCCACATATCTACAAAATCATACAATATATATACGTATATACGTAATCAATTAACCAAGCTCCGATACCACTGTAAGAAAATATGGTCAGAGTTACCCCTAGGGTACGCAGCGGAATTTTAAAAATTTTCTTAACATACTGGTTAATTGATTATGCATATGTCGTATATATATAAACACGTCAATTAGAAGACTAACCTTACTTCCAAAGCAGCTTCCAAGTCTTCGTAATAATCCGGTGTATCTTCTCCTTCGTCGAAGTCGAAGATATCTACAATACTCTGTATATCTGCAAGACAATAAGAGTTAGTTTCCAGCTCCTAGAACCTCAACCTTGGTATCCACGGATGAACAGCCTATCGGAAGAATGCTAGGATATTCTTTATGTGACCAAGAAGACGGGGCGGCAATTCCCTCCGGTGGCGGTGTGCGCGCGCGTGAGGCTAAGGGAGGAGGGGAGAGGTTTTATTTTCTCTAAGAAAACTGGGTAGAATAACTGTGTATCAAATCACATGTAACTGTCGTATGTAAAACTCTCTCCAATAGTCTACTATATATAGTAGTCTATAGAAGCCTAAAGCATAAGCAATTAGACTTCGTAAAGGAATAAGAATCTAATTCTTATCGCACAAGGAAACCAATATCAAGTCTAGATTCATTCCCAATCAAATCAAAACTCAATCAGGAAAATCTAACTTATCTCTAGGACTTCTAATAGAGGAAGGAGTCGAACTCCTTCCCCTATTCTGCCACGCGCGCGCGCGCGCCTGTTTTACGGGACGTGGGTCCCACTTTTGGGACCCACATATATTTCTAAGGCAATCCAAACTCCAAGTAGAATTTTGCCCAAGTGCATATGTTAATTCTAAATTAACATATCCTTTACAATCAAACCTCCATTATATTTCCAAAATATAATCTTTAATTGTATTTACATAAAATACAATTACTTAGCAAATTCAATTAATAATTCCAAATCATTAATTGAGCCACCAACTATTATAATTAATTCCAAATCAATTATAATCCATCAATCACAATTAATTCCAAATTAATTGCGATTCCATCTTCAAGGATATCCTGATAGGCTGCATCACCGCATAGTGTGACCCATAGGGCCTCACCGTATTAAGCAAGTCCTAGACTAGGCAACATGGAATTCCTAGACGGTTCCATTTGCAATATTAATACGTGAGGACGTTTGAGAGGTTTCTCAAAGCTAACCCTTTCGTTGCGAAGCCTGTTGCGCTCAACGCGGCGATGGTAACGTCCCTTCATCTGACTTGCTCGGATGTATCTAGGATCGATGAAGTGTCTATCCCAATAATACATCCACGGGCGTCTCAGGGAGTTGTTTGGTTAAGATATACTTATGACCATCATAATATATCATTTGCACTGGCCAGTGACTTTACCAACACAACTATGCAGACTACGAGCAGTGCTCTCCTGTGCTACACTTGAGAGATGAATCCTTCACAGAATCACTTATCACCCCCATTTGTATTTAGCATCGACGGGTCCACCAAGGATATGGAGCAACAAATGTGATGATAAAGTCCTGTAAGTGCAAAGGACGAATGGCATCACTTCGACAACTCACCGTTTCCCATAGACACGTCGGTGTAGAGTATACATCGATGGGAGTGTCCGGTGGGTACTTCCATTGTTCGATAAAGCTTCTTCGAACAACTATGCGCAGTTATGGGAACGTTCCTTGATTGTCCAACAATCCGTTCCGTGGTCGTGGGATCGGCTCATACTTGCTCCAACAAGTATAACCTCCACGCATACTAGTCTTGTCAGGTTCATTCAGACCCCCACATCCGAGATGTACCACGACTAGGGAGAGTTTGGGATAGATGATAACTCACATAGCTCCCACTAACTGTGTGATCGGTCATCTATCCGAGGGGACATGTTCAGTATCTATACAGACAGCAATATAGATATGACATGCTGCAGCCTGGTGTAATATAAATATGAAAGCAATACTCAACAGTAAAATGAAACAAACATATATTATATTACGTTGACCTGCGTAATAGTACATATATGTCCTCTACAAGGGCACCATGCCCTTAGTAAGGACTGTCTCTAGGACATATACACTATCAGAGGATTCCTACCGTCTTGTCCGTAGCTAACTTCTTGAGTACCAAACTCCGTAGCAAAGGCTTCTTCTTCGCCTCCTCGAGCCCAGTTGCCATCATCGTATGCCAGCTCCGATCTACACATATGAGCCCCATGCCCATAGTTCTTGCATATTCGGCATACTTCGTTCGAAACAGTTGTTCCGGTGGCGCTCTTGAGGACTTGCTTCAATTCGTTGGTAAAGCACTCGAATTGATTCCCATTACCCCTGTACATAGGGGCTTCTTGAGTTGGTGGAGCTTCACGTCCACGTCTCCTAACCATTGCTCTCGGGTCCTTGAACTGCGAACCCTTAGCAAGTCTTTCGAAAACAGCCCAGACGGCTTCTGCGGTTTCCTCCCAAATATTGCCTCGGCATTGGAAATCTACCACTTGTTGGTTCTCGAAGGTTTGTCCATTGTAGAAGTGTTGGACTAAGTCGGAAAGTTCAAAACCATGGTGAGGGCACTTGTTCGTGAGATCTTGGAACCTCTCGAACGCGGTGTAGATGGTCTCATCATAGTCCTGCTTGAATCCAGTGATTTGCGCCTTTAGCGCGGTAGTCAAGGTGTGAGGGAAGTATTTCTCCATGAAAGCTGAGAAAACCTTTTCCCAAGTGTCCAGCGAGCCGGCTGGTAGAGAACTCAGCCATGACTTGGCTCTGTCGCCAAGTCCCATAGCAAAAACCTTCATCCTCAACTCATCCGTTGTTATGTCAGCTCCGGGTCGTGTGAGTTGGTTGACGAAATCATCGATATCGTGCAAGTACCCCATCACATTTTCCCTTGATAAGCCATAGAACCTCGGAAGTTGTTGGAATGCGTGGTTCTTGATCTCCAGATCTCGGGTTGCAGACGAAAGAACTATCGCCGGTCCCCTCATACGATCCTTGGTGGGTTGTACCCATACCTTCAGTGGTCTAGCTTCTGCCATTCCGTCGATTTCCTTGAAGAGACTGAGTAGAGATTCAGAGAAATCGATTTCCTCTATTTCCTCTAGTGCGCGCCTTTCAAGTAGTCGCCTTCTTTGGTGGTAGACTCTATCGATCTCAGCAATTGAATCAGCAAGCGGTGTTCCTGCAGAGCGTGTATGCGGCATACACAATCTGAAGCAGAATAGGAAAGGTGATTAGAAACAAACTAGGAAAGCAGAATTAGAGAGAGATTAAAAAGGAAAAACTAAATCTAATAGAATTAGGAATCTAAAGCTGTAAATATAAACAAATTAAATAGAAAAAAGGAGTATAGTCCCCGACAACGGGGCCAATTTGATGGACGTGTCAAGGTCAATCAAATAAATTTTTTATTTAGCCAAAGGCAATCCACAACTACAACGAAAATCGTAGTGTAGTAGTAGAATGACTCGAGTGTCGTTCTCTCAGGACTATAACTAGCTTTATCAAATCTAATTTAGAATATAAAAACAGCAAACAGATAGCAGAGGGGTTTCTAGCAGATAATGGAGATTGGTGATAGTATGGTCCTTCTTAGCATAATGTGTCGATAATCATGCATAAATTCCTCGGTCTTGCATAGAGATCTTTGAATCAATCTAGTGTCCTGTTGCAAGTATTAAGCACTACGAAGATAATCTGGTCTGACTAGTCAATCACGATTTTCCTAATGTGTTCCGTAATTATTCAACACTACGAAGATAATTGGTCTGATGGTCGACTAGTGTCCAATTGTGCATAATGATCAATACAACATACGAGAATTTTGGTTACAACTGATCAACGAAATAAAGCAATGACACAGAGTATAATGCGCGACATAGCCATTAGCATGATTATCTTCCCTCGCTAAGAATTCACATACTACCACCAATGATAAGTTTAGCTACTCATATTATGCATGCAATCAACAGAAATCATAGAAGAAAACATATTGAAAGATAAATAAAATAAGTAGAATAAAACTTGTAAGATAGAAAGTTACCGAAGGTTGTCAATCTTCGGATGATTGTGGTCCTACGAGCTCCAAACTGCTATGAAAAAGTATCCCCTAAGCTATGGAACTCCCAGGACAGGCCCCGGGAAGTTCCTACCTAAAACTATAGAGAGAGGTGAGAAAGTAGGCTTGGAAAGATATGATTTTCGGAAAGAAAACTGAGCACTATATATAGGCCCCGAAATAACTCTGGGGCGGTTTGCCCCATCCTGCGGCGGTTCGCCCCCCGTTATTTTCGCGGAATTCCGCGTTTTTCGACGCGGATTTGGATTTCTTCACCTTTTCGGACTCGGTTTCAGACTTCTAGTGGCCTTCTAACCTCCAGATTCGACCCCTAGACTCCAAATCCTATCCGGAAACCTTCAGATACTCCAAATAGGCTTCTAGAACACCAATTTCTTGTCAACTTCAATATAATTGCCCGGAAATCCCCGAATTTCAACCAAAACCTGTAAAATAAAATCTAAAGGGAAACGTGACACTATTCTAATAAAATGTACTAAAATATAGCTAAATTAACGTAGAGGATAGCTAAAATAGGTGAAAAAGACTCGAATGAAAGTGTAAAATACACATTCATCAGGTGCTACTCGGACAATTTCAAATGGTCCGTCCCATCTAGAACGGAGTTTTCCAGGAAAAAGTCGCAACCGAGAGTTGAAGAGGAGTGCCTTTTGACCTGGGACCAAATCCTTGCGGATGATGCCTCTATCATGATACCTCTTTGCCCGTTCCTTGTATATCTTACCACTCTCGAAGGCTTTCAATCTTAGCTCATCTAGCTCGGTGAGTTGCAAAAGTCTTTCTTCACCGGCTTTCTCGATATCAAGGTTCAATTGCTTGATGGCCCAAAGTGCTCTATGCTCCAACTCCACGGGTAGATGACAAGCTTTCCCGTACACAAGCCGGTAGGGAGTGGTACCAATCACCGTTTTGAACGAGGTCCTATATGCCCATAGTGCATCCGGTAACTTGGTGGACCAATCCTTTCTCGAGGGTTTGACCATCCGCTCCAAGATTTTCTTGATTTGCCGATTGCTCACTTCCACTTGGCCAGATGTTTGAGGATGATATGGAGTAGCAACGAAATGTGTCACCCCGTACTTCTTCATGAGACTAGCGAAGACCTTGTTCACAAAGTGAGTTCCCCCATCGCTGATAATGGACCTCGGGGTCCCAAACCTATTGAAGATCACATCACGAAGAAAAGAGAGTACAACCTTGGCGTCATTAGTCCGGGTGGGAACAGCCTCTACCCATTTGGTGACATACTCGACCGCAACCAAGATATATTCGTACCCATTACTTTTAGTGAATGGTCCCATTAAGTCTATACCCCAAACATCAAAAGGCTCAATAACTAAGTTACCTTGCTGGGGCATCTCTTGTTGCTTGCCAATGTTGCCACTCCGTTGGCATGAGTCACATTGCGCCACAAATGAGCGCGCATCTTCATACAAGCTGGGCCAAAAGAACCCGGATTGAAGCACCTTGCGAGCGGTTTTTTGGCCACTATAATGCCCTCCACATTCTAACTCATGGCAGAATCTCAGTATCGACAATTGCTCTTTCTCGGGTACACACCTCCGCAAGACTTCATCTCCTCCCTTGCGGAACAAGTACGGGTCATCCCATATGTAATGGCGACAATTCCTCACAAGTGAACGCCGTTCAGGTCCAGAGAGATGGGTTGGCATCACATATGTGGCTAAGAAGTTAACGATATCAGCGTACCATGGTTCCAACTCTATGCGCATCAACTGATCATCGCGCAAATCATCTGGGACGGGTGTGTCATCTTGTGGAATGTTTGGCAACCAGAACAAGTGGTCCGCCACTAGATTTTCCTTGCCACTTTTATCAATTATCTCCACCTTGAACTCTTGGAGAAGAAGTACCCAACGCATCAAGCGTGGCTTGGTTTCACGCTTAGCAATCAAATGCTTGAGAGCTGCATGGTCAGTGTGAACAAAAACTTTGTACCCAATAATATAGGACCTGAATTTACTTAGAGCAAAAATAACCGCTAAGAATTCTTTCTCAGTGGTAGTATAATTAATCTGAGCAGCATCTAAGGTCTTACTAGCATAGTAAATCACTCTGAAACGGTTATCAACCTTTTGACCAAGAACAGCACCCACAGCATAGTCAGAAGCATCACACATAATTTCAAAAGGAATTTCCCAATCCGGAGAGACTACAATAGGGGCTGTTAAGAGTTTCTCCTTAAGTGTGTGGAAAGCATCAAGACATTCTTGTGTGAATTCGAAGGGAACATCTTTAGCAAGCAAGTTACTCAAGCACTTAGCTATCTTAGAGAAATCTTTGATAAATCTCCTATGGAAGCCTACATGCCCAAGGAAGGATTGCAATTCACGCACACAAGTAGGTGGAGGTAACTTTTCAATGATTTCAAGTTTCCCTTTGTCTACCTCTATCCCTCTTTTAGAAATAGCATGTCCCAATACAATTCCCTCTTTAACCATATAGTGACTCTTTTCCCAACTCAAGGTAAGATTACATTCACTACACCTCCTTAAGACACGATCAAGTTTATCAAGACAATCATCAAATGAATCACCGTAAACGGAAAAATCATCCATAAATACCTCAACAAATTTATTCACCATGTCGAAGAAGACGGAGAGCATGCAACGTTGGAAAGTGGCCGGAGCATTGCACAATCCGAAGGGCATCCTCCGGTATGCGAAAGTGCCAAAAGGACATGTGAAGGTGGTCTTCTCTTGGTCCTCGGGAGCTATAGGAATCTGGTAGAAACCTGACAAACCATCCAAGAAACAATAGAACTCTTACCTAGCTAGGCGGTTAAGCATATCATCAATTAATGGTAAAGGAAAATGATCCTTCTTCGTGGCAGAATTCAATTTCCTATAATCGATACACATACGCCACCCCGTTGTTTTCCTAACGGGTACTAATTCCCCTTTATCATTTGCTTCGACCGTGATACCCGACTTCTTAGGGACTACATGGACGGGGCTAACCCATTTGCTATCGGGAGCTGGGTAAATCATCTTAGCATCTAGGAGTTTAAGCACCTCTTTCTTCACAACTTCTTGCATAGCTGGGTTTAGCCTACGTTGTGGTTGCCTAACAGGTTTCGCATCTTCCTCTAAGGCTATTTTGTGGGTACATTGCACCGGGCTTATACCCTTGATGTCACCTATGCTCCATCCTATGGCTCCGGTGTTTCTTTTCAACACCTCCACTAACTTAGCCTCCTCCTCCTTACCAAGCTTAGAAGATATGATTACAGGTTTAGACTCATTCTCTCCTAGGAAGACGTATTTCAAATGGCTTGGTAATGGTTTAAGCTCAAGGGTTGGTTCACTAGGTGGAGGGGTCACTCCTTCTTCCTCATCTATTCCTAGAGACTCTTCTACTTCTTCTCCTAGAGAAATTTCGGGTGCATTATCTAGGAGGGCTGTCATAGCTAACACTTCTTCGGTGACAAATCCCTCTTCAAGGTTCATAGTAAGAGCGGCTTCTAAAGGGTCGCTAACATGATGAGCAGAATAAGTATCACAAGAGACAGATTCATAACAATCAACAAATTTAAGTTCTTCAATCATAGCTTCCTCAGAATCAGGTTCACATACCTGTTTGTATTGCTCGATCTGAACTTTGTCTCCGAGTACCTCCATGGTGATCTTTTTCCCTCGAAGCTCCAAACATGTGTTGGTGGTAGCCATGAAGGGTCTTCCCAAAAGCACAATATGCTCCTTTCTCGAACTTGTACCCTCGTCTGCTGTTTCCATCACCACAAAGTCGGTTGGTACAATGATTCTATCCACCTTCACTAGAATATCCTCGACTATCCCCAGTGGGCGTTTCACACTTCGATCAGCCATTTGAACGACCATGCTAGTGGGTTGGATTTTTCCCAACCCCAACGCCTTGTAGATGGAGTATGGCATTAGATTAATGCTAGCCCCCAAATCAAGCATTGCTTTTGTGGATCGGCCGTTTCCCATGGTGATACTAATTATGAAACTCCCGGGATCCTTTTGCTTCAAAGGTAACTCATGCACCGAATTAACCATCTCAAGTTCAGCCACATCCCCTTTCTGGAAAATCTTCTTATTACTCCTCACCTCTTTGAAAAATTTCGTGTAAGCGGGAATATTTTGAATCCATTCTAGAAGGGGGACGTTCACCTCTACTTTTGATAGGATCCCATATATAGGTGAGTCTCGGATGTCCTTCTTAGCTTCCTTTATCCGTTCGGGAAAGGGAAGATGGGGTTTAGGGGGCACATAAGGATTAGGCGACTTATGGAGTCCGCCCTCCTTTTGTGGTGCACCCCCTTCCTCATCTTCCTTATCCTTCTCAGTAACAAGTTCAGGGGGTGGTGCGGCTTCTTCTACCACCTCCTTCTCCAGCTGCTCATCATCACCTGTATCACATGTATTATTAGGCAAAGATTTAGTTTTAGAAGGATACATCAAAGGATATGGTGGTCTTGATTCCTTGCCACTCCGCAAAAGTATGTTTGCCTCTTCAAGTTCTTCCTCAATCCTGGAGCTTCCACATTGTTCTTCTTCGCTTTTCAGATCAGCCTCAAGTCCCTCAATGAACTCCTCTCGACGATTAAGATTTCTCTCATTTTTGGAAAGATCAGAATTTTCCTCCCAGGTCTCAGGCGGAACGCTTGACAGAGCGCAAGCGAAGCGCTTGCCAAGCGCTTCGCTTGGCTCAGGCCAAGCGCTTCGCCTGGCTCCTGGAGCTTCTTTTTTTTCCTCTTCTTTCTCTCCTGGAATTTCAAGCGGTCCGCTTGACTGTTCCAAGCGCTCAGCCTGGATTTCCAGTGAATTTTCTTCATGCATATGACACTCGGAACCCCTTTCTTCACTCATTTTCTCTTCTAGTAACTCGAGCATGACCTCGGATTCTCCTAGAACTTCATACACACACTCCATTCTAGTATCAAAATCCTCTTGGTATTTACCCGCTACTTCGAACACATTTCCCCAAACCTCCGTTAGAGTGGATAACACCTCTTCTTCCTCTTCGGTGAAGCACTCCTCTTCACCTTGAGCTTGCGAGTCTTCCACCTCAAAGACATAATATGGAATATTTTCGCCCGAGCATGTCTTCACTTTATAATCGAAGTTGTCATCATAAGAACTAATGGCAATAGGCTTGGGTGCTCGATACATCTCTGAGTAGTCAACCGGTGGCACAAGAGCATGGTTACGTGTCGCAGCGAGCAATCTCCCAAAAACCTCTTTGATTTGGGATACGGTACAATTCTCCATACCGTCACATGCACCATCTATCACCAACTGCAAGTCTTCATCCAATCCCCGATAAAAACAAGTAATCAGTTCATGTTCGCTCAACCGATGATGTGGGCATTCGCTCTTGTAGAGCTCAAATCTCTCTAGAGCATCGCAGAACCTTTCTCCTTTTCGCTGAGTGAATTCAGTTATCCGCTTCTTGAGCTCTTCATTTTCCCTAGGCGAAAGGAACCGATCAAGAAAGGCGTCTACCACGTCTTGCCAACTCCTCAGTGATCCCCCAGGCAAAGATCTCAACCATTCCTTGGGTTTTCCAGTAAGAGCACATGGAAACAACCGACGCAAGAGCTGATCATCATTCAAATCTCGTGGTGGTAACAACCCAACATCACGCCGGTATTCTACCACGAATCGTAATGCATTCTCGCAAGGTGAATCTCGGAAGGTAGCTATGCTATAGAGAATTTCATCAGTGACCTCATATAACCTAGCCTCCGGTTCAAGATAAATCCCCGGCAACGGCGCCAAATTGATGATGTCGTTTTTCACCAATTAAATTTGTTTAAAAGCCTAAGAACACTTATCACTACACAAACTAGAGTGCAATGGCAAGTTGTCCCCGAGTGTCGTTCTCTCGGGACCTAACGTGGCTTTGCTTGAGGTGTTTGCAAGTAATTTCAGTCAACGAATTCAAATGTTTAGAGAATCGTTTCCTTTGAGCAATAGCAACGAGAAATCAGATTGTTGTAAATCAAGTTTGGAAAACAGTTGGTGGTAGAAATCAAATACACATGCATGGGTTACGAATATGCTCACAAGTTCAGTGCGTAAAACCTTCGATCAAGTCTGCTAAGCAACTCGTCTAGGCAACTTTAAGACACACATCATTAAAGATCACTATCAATACTTTAGAGGTGCTTGTCACCAACACCATTTATCTAGCATGCTGCAAATCTCTAACATACAATCCTATAGCTTTCATTGACCAAGAGTTTGTCACTATACTCAATTCGAATATATTTTATAGGCAACTAAGAATCATATGAAGGGATTTGCAGCAAGATTGAATCACAATCTCATGTAAGCATAAACATAACCCATAGCATGCATATTCTACATTCTACCACCAACACAAAAGATTTAGCTACTCATATTCATCCACATAGGCATCAATTCATATGAATAATAATCAGAATACATCATATCAAACTACAAGACAAGAGAGTGATACAAGTTACCACCAAAGCTGTCACTAATCGGTGGAAAGCAAAGAAAACCTCTCCGTAGATGATTACAAAGGATGAATCCCAATCAAAACCTTGAATCCCAAGCTAAAATACAATGTAATCTGAGTTTTCTCTGAGTTTCGGGGCCTAGGAGCTCTCCAAAACCAAGTTACAATTCAAAAAATATTCAAAAAATGATCAAAGATCAGATCTAAGAAGGAAAATCCAAAAATGTAACCGCTGCCAAGCGGACCGCTTGGAGAAGCCAAGCGGAGCGCTTGGCAAGCGAAGCGCTTCTGGCACACCAAGCGCTTCGCTTGGCTTCTGTGCTAAAGCTCCTGGAAATTGAAGCGGAGCGCTTCACTATTCCAGGCGCTTAGCTTGGCTCCTGGGCAGATTTTTGTCTTCAAACTCAATCTTTTTGCCCTCGCATGGCCCTCGGGTGCCTTGGACTCATCCTTCTCGATGCTTATTGATGCTCAAACACTTACGAACAAGCCACGAAGATTGGGGAACTTCAATGGGGCCATCTTTTCAATCAAAAAGGCTCGTTTTTAGCTCCAAAAATGTCGTTTCGTACCTAAGTGCCTGAAAATGCAGAAAACACAAAACGTGACACTATTCTACAAAACTAACCAAAAAACAAGGCTAGAAGATAGCAAAAGAAGGTAAAAAAGACAAGATGAACGCGTCAAAAATACGTTCATCAAGCCCCATGCCCATAGTTCTTGCATATTCGGCATACTTCGTTCGAAACAGTTGTTCCGGTGGCGCTCTTGAGGACTTGCTTCAATTCGTTGGTAAAGCACTCGAATTGATCCCCATTCCCCCTATACATAGGGGCTTCTTGAGTCAGTGGAGCTTCAGGTCCACGTCTCCTAACCATTGCTCTTGGGTCCTTGAACTGTGAACCCTTAGCAATCCTTTCGAAAACAGCCCAGACGGCATCTGCGATTTCCTCCCAAATATTGCCTCGACATTGGAAATCCACCACTTGTTGGTTCTCGAAGGTTAGTCCATTGTAGAAGTGTAGGAATAGGTCGGAAAGTTCAAAACCATGGTGAGGGCACTTGTTCGTGAGATCTTGAAATCTCTCAAACGCGGTGTAGATGGTCTCATCATAGTCCTGCTTGAATCCAGTGATCTGCTCCTTTAGCGCGGTAGTCAAGGTGTGAGGGAAGTATTTCTCCATGAAAGCTGAAAAAACCTTCTCCCAAGTGTCCAGCGAGCCTGCTGGTAAAGAACTCAACCATGACTTGGCTCTGTCGCCAAGTCCCATAGCAAAAACCTTCATCCTCAACTCATCCATTGTTATGTCAGCTCCGGGTCGTGGGAGTTGGTTGACGAAATCATCGATATCGTGCAAGTACCCCATCACATCTTCCCTTGATAAGCCATAGAACCTCGGAAGTTGTTGGAATGCGTGGTTCTTGATTTCCAGATCTCGAGTTGCAGACGAAAGAACAATCGCCGGCCCCCTCATACGACCCTTGGCGGGTTGAACCCATGCTTTCAATGGTCTAGCTTCTACCATTCCGTCGATTTCCTTGAAAAGACTGTGTAGAGATTCAGAGAAATCGGTATCCTCTATTTCCTCTAGTGCGCGCCTTTCGAGTAGTCGCCTTCTTTGGTGGTAGACTCTGTCGATCTCAGCAATTGAATCAGCAAGCGGTGTTCCTGCAGAACGTGTATGTGGCATACACTATCTGTAACAGACTAGGAAAGCAGTATCAGAGAGAGATTAAAAAGGAAAACTAAAACTAATAGAATTAGGAATCGAAAGCTGAAAATATAAACAAATTAAACAGAAAAAAGGAGTATAGTCCCCGGCAACGGCGCCAATTTGACGAACGCGGATTTGTCGGTTCTGGTTCAGTCAAATAATATTTGTTATTAAGCCAAAGGCAATCCACAACTACAACGAAAACCGTAGTGTAGCAGTAGAATGACTCGAGTGTCATTCTCTCAGGACTATAACTAGCTTTATCTATTTAACTAGAGAATATAAAAACAACAGACGTAATAGCAAGGGGTTTCTAACAGATAATGGAGATTGGTGATAGTATGATCCTTCAAAGCATAGCGGGTCGATAATCATGCGTAAATTCCTCGGTCTTGCATGGAGATCTTTGAATCAATCTAATGTCCTGTTGCAATTATTAATGCACTACGAAGATAACGATTCTGACAAGTCAAGCACTATTGTCCTATTGTGTTCCGTAATTATTCAACACTACGAAGGTAAACTCGCGAACAGGTCGACGAGGGTCCAATTGTGCATAATAATTAATACAACATACGAGAATTTTGGGCTTAAGCCTGATCAACGAAATAAAGCAATGACACGGAGTATAATGCGCGATATAGCCATTAGCATGATTATCTTCCCTTCGCTAAGAATTCACATACTACCACCAACGATAAGTTTAGCTACTCATAATAGGCATGCAATCAACAGAAATCATAGAAGAAAACATGTTGAAAGATAAATAAAATAAGTAGAATAAACTTTAAGATACAAAATTACCGAAGGTTGTCAATCTCCGGAGAATTGCGATCCTACGAGCTCCAAAGTGCTATGAAAAAGAGTCCCCTAAGCTACGAACCCCCAGAACAGGCTCTGGGAAGTCCCTACCTAAAACTACAGAGAAAGTTGAGAAAGTAGGTCTGGAAAAGTATGATTTTCGGAGAAAACTGAGCAACTATATATAGGCCTCGAAACACTGTGGGGCGGTTTGCCCCAGAGAATTTCTCGCGGAATTCCGCATTTTCGACGCGTTTTTGGATTTCTTCCCCTTTTCGGACTCGGTTTCTGACTTCTAGTGGCCTTCTAACCTCCTTATTCGACCCCTAGACTCCAAATCCTATCCGGAAACCTTCAGATACTTCAAATAGGCTTCTGGAACACCAATTCCTTGTCAACTTCAATATAATTGCCCGGAAATCCTCGATTTTCAACCAAAACCTGTAAAATAAAATCTAAAGGGAAACGTGACACTATTCTAATAAAATGCACTAAAATATAGCAAAATTAACATAGATGATAGCTAAAATAGGTGAAAAAGACTCGAATGAAATTGTAAAATACACATTCATCACTTAGCGAGTGGAGGCTCACCGTTTTCGCAACACTTGCACGCTGCAACCTTCTTAATAGTAACCTCCACAAGGAGATCTCCCACCAAAGTCATGGACATCGACTTCTCAGTATTTCTAGGCAACTTCCCCTGCTCCCTACTCGCCCCTCGGTCTATTAGCTCTTGCAGTTTTTGGTGAGCAAGCCTAGTACTTTCCTCCAATTGATCGAGCCCACTCCTCGTCTTCTCCGAATCTTTCTCAAATCTCTTCAAAAACCCCTGAGTATTATCAACCATCTTCTGCAAAGTGTCCAAGAGAGAAGCTGATTTGGACTTTGGTGCTTCGGTCCTAGGTGGAGGGTTCTCACAATGATCATTACCGTAGTTGAGATTACTACGGTCTTGGTTGGGTCCATAGGTCTGGTTTTGAGGTGCATACTCTTGGTTGCTTCGGAACCCCTTCTTCCAATATCCACCTCGAGGATTCCTACCATCTTGCCCATAGCTAGCTTTGCCAAGTTCAGCAGCAAACACCTCTCCTTCTCCTGTTTCCACCCAATAAACCCCATCATTGGCCAAATCGGACCTATACATATGAGCCCCATGCCCATAGTTCTTGCACACCCTACAAACTTCATTGGAAAGAGGCATCCCTGTCGAGCTCTTAAGAGCCTGCCTCATCTCATGGGTGAAGCCATCAAACCTATCCCCACTCACACCGTTCAACTGCACCTCGGGTTTCATTGGAGCTTCAACTACACGCCTCATGTTCATACCCCTAGGGTCCTTGAACTGAGATCCCTTCGCGAGCCTTTCAAAACACGCCCACACATCTTCGGCGGTTTCCTCCCAGATATTTCATCGACATTGGAAATCCACAACCTGTTGGCTCTCATATGTGAGCCCATTGTAGAAGTGTTGGACAAGGTCGGAGAGTTCCATCCCATGGTGTGGGCACTTGTTCATGAGGTCCCTGTACCTCTCGAGAGAAGTATAGATGGTTTCATCGTAGTCTTGCTTGAAACAACTGATTTGCGCCTTCAGCGCGGTAGTAAGAGTATGGGGAAAATACTTCTCCATAAAAGCTAAAAACACCTTAGCCCAGGTGTCAAGTGATCCAGCTTCCAGAGAGCCTAACCATGCCTTTTGCCTTATCTCCAAGACCCATAGCAAAGACCTTCATCCTTAGCTCATCATCCGTAATCCCAGCTCCAACCTTGGAAGATTGTTGATGAAATCCCCAATATCTTCAAGTACCCCATAACATCCTCCCTTGGCAAACCATAGAACCTCGGGAGTTGTTGGAACATGTGATTCTTGATCTCTAAATCACGAGTTGTAGCAGAGAGAACAATAGTCGGACCCCTCATCCGTTCCTAGTTGGGTTGAACCCATGATTTCAAGAGTGGGTGAGCCATCACAAAATCTTCCCAACAATCCGGTTGCTTAAAAATCTCCTACAGAGATCAGAGAAATCTTCCTCCACTACCTCAACTCTAGCACTCACTCGCTTCCTTTGATGATATACCCTATCAATCTCCGCAATAGGTTCAACCAGAGGAATTCCACTAGATCTCGTGCTTCGCATAAACTACCTGAAACGAATCAAGTGAGTATCAAAGGGAAACAGACTTAAACTACTAAATTCTGGAAATTAAATGCTGAAAATAAACAAGCTAAAGAGTAAAAAGGAGTTATAGTCCCCGACAACGGCGCCAATTGGATGAACGAGATTGTCAGACTCGAACAATCAAATAAATTTGTTTGAAAGCCAAAGGGAAACTCACAATTACACAAAACACGTAGTGCAAAGGTAAGATGACCTCGAGTGTTGATGAACCAAATTTTGTCAGATTCTAATTAATCAAATAAATTTGTATTTAGCCAAAGGCAATTCACAACTACAACGAAAACCGTAGTGTAGCAGTAAAATAACCTCGAGTGTCGATCTCTAAGGATTATAACTAGCTTTATCTAATCTAACCTAAACTATAAAATCAACAAACCACTTAGCAAAGATTTTTCTTATCAGATAATGGAGGCTGGTGATAGTATGGTCATTCAAAGCATAGCAGGTTAATAATCATGCATGAAGTACCGATCGTTTTGCATAGAGATCTTTGATCAATGAATTGTCCAATTGTGTTCGTTATAATTCAACACTACGAAGATAGAGGTTTTAGATAGATCAAAGAAGTAAAGCAATAACTCAAGGTCTAATGCGCGTTATAGCCATTAGCATAATTATTAACCCTTCGCTAAGAAATCACATACTATCACCAACGATAAGTTTAGCTACTCATAGATGTCATGCAATCAACATAAATCATAGCAAGATCGAATGAAAACATGTTGAAAGATAAATAAATATGAATAGAAAAACTGTAAGATACAATGTTACCGAAGGTTGTCAATCTCCGAAGAATCGCGATCTTACAAGCTCCAAAACGATAAGAAAAAGTATCTCCTAAGCTAAGAATCCCCAGAACAGGCTCTGGAGAATTCCTACCTAAAACTAATGAGAAAGGTGAGAGAAAAGGTCTGGGAAAGTATGAAAAATGGAGAAAACTGAGCAACTATATATAGGCATTCGGCAGGTGTGGGGCGAGTCGGCCCACACACCGGGCGATTTGCCTGGTGTGGGGCAATTCGCCCCACGTCCCGGGCGACTCGCCCGGGACCTCCAGCCGGCTGTTCACGCGTTTTCGACGCGTTTTTGGATTTCTTTTCCTTTTCGGACTCGGTTTTTGCCTTCTAGTGACCTTTTAGCCTTCAGACTCGACCCCTAGACTTCAAATCCTATCCGGAATCTTCTAGATACTCCAAATAGGCCTTCGGAACACCAATTCCTTGTCTACTTCAATATAATTGTTCGAAAATCTCGTTTTTCACCCAAAACCTGTAAAATACAAACTAAAGGAAAACGTGACACTATTCTAATAAAATGCACTAAAATATAGCTAAATTAACATAGAGGATAGCTAAATTGGTGAAAAAAGACTCGAATGAAAGTGTAAAATACACGTTCATCAAACTCCCCAAACCGAACCTTTGCTTGTCCTCAAGCAACTAAGCTGAAAATGGAGTCTCATGCCAGATGCAACACAAAAAATGGAGTCTCATGCCAGATGAAATGTACTAATCTATTGAATCTATCAAAAAACATATGAACATAAACCATACAAATCATAACATGAATATCGGTTGAAGAATGCCTCGATTGACTCATACACATTCACATAAGCACTTATGTCAAGACAAGATAGTCTCTCGTAACATTCTCTACCTGGACCTAGTCAGTGACGACGTAATGAAACATGTTAAAATACGAATGGTTGTTCCCGTGCCTATGAAACTGAGGACTTACTGCTGTTCACCAAGTTAAGACTTTTCCTCAAAGAGGTCGAACCAATACTAGCTCTCATCAAACGAAGGAGGGTTCCCTAAAAAAGATAACACTCCCCTATTCTACCCATCTCTCAAGCAAAGCCTTAAGCTATTCACCACTTCTGAATGGCAGGACGAGGGTGGTCTAGAACAGATGACACTCAAACAAAAAGACAAAAAATTACAGCACGATTACGAACATTACAAAAATTGAAAAAATGAGACAACACTTTGCTAAAACTGCTTTTTGGCTCTCCTTTTTTTGGATCCTTCTTTGCTTTTTTGGGGTCTTTCTTTTTTTTTTTTCATTTTTTTCTTTTCCAGTTTTCTTTTCATTTTCCTGGAATTTTTCTTTTCTCTTTTTTTTCGATTTTATTTTAGCCAGCAGTAGCACAACGAAAAAGAAACTAAAATGTCTCACAAACAACTTCCCCAAACCTATTCGAAAGAATAGGTTGGAGTACAAAATTTACGAAAAAGGAAAAATCAAAATTCACACACTAAAAATTGAAAAACAAGTCTAATGATAGCGTAACCCCCTCCCCAAACCTATTCGAAAGAATAGGTTGCAAACAAAGGATCACACAATCTCACACTACCTCCTTCCTAGGCATTTAGCAATCTCAAAGCAAGGTGAAGTCACATCCCATCCCCCTCAAGAAACTTAAGCTAGTCCCTAGAAAAAGAGAATGAGTAAATAAAAAGTGATACTAGATGTTACCGAGCGGTTTGGCCTCGGTCGGCTGAGAGTGGACATGTGAAAAGACTAGTTATCGGAATTGTTATCCCCATAATAGTCTCTCCACATGTCAGACAGGAGATCCTGTTGCTGCTGGATGAGTTGTTGTTGTTCCCACATTACCTGCCTCTCCTCTCGGCAATACTCAATCATCTCCCAATCGCGGTTGCGCTGGGCAATGTGTCCGTCAAGGTCATGTCGCATTCCTTGGACAGTAGTGGTCAAGGCTGCGACACTAGCATCGATATGAGCCCGAAAATCAGAGAAGTCAAAACCTTGAGACCCATGTGGCGCTCGAGGCGGCGCTCTATGGACAAAAGGAATATCCGGGATAGGGGCTCGGTCATCATCAGCTTCCATAGCATCCTCATAATAATTTTCATTATCAGAATCAGTCGGTTGGAAGGGAGCTTCCACATCAGCAGCAGCAGCCGTGGGGTTCTTCATTTGATACCTAGTTAGCTGCACATCAATAGTCGAAGGTGAAAGGGCAGCGACCTCGCAATCCCCCTCATCAATGTCCTCGACCCCGTAATATTTGCAGTAGGCAGTGATGAAGCTCGGAAAAATGAAGGGCTTCTTCTTCTTCTCCCAATGGCGCTCATACTCGGCATACATGATGTGACCGATGTCGATTCGATACTTGCCTATCAAGCAGTAGAGGAGCTCCGCATAATTCAGCTGTATCCAAGTGTCATTCATTCTAGGGATCAAGTTGAAAATGCAGAATTTCATGACCACCTTAGCCTCGATGCTAAGGTCACTCTGACGGATTCGTGCAGGTTGTGCTCCGGTATCTGGATACCTATACTCCCTGTTGCAGATCACATCTGTAATGGCACTTCTGATCCCCCTAGTCGCCATTGAATATTAGTAGGAGTGGTTGCTTCCTGTGAACTCCCGTTCCCCAAGATGGATGAAGGCAGAAATTGAGGCCGGCGTCCATGGCCCCGAACGAGTACCCCCTCCTTCTCCTCAAGATCAGTGTATCCAGTATAGAACTCATGAAGGAGGCTCGTATCGTACCCCTTGAACCGGTTGGAAGTATACCAAACCCAATTCCTTTTCCTCGCCAGACGGGAGAGTGTCCTGTACCCCGCCCTGTGAGCTACTTCATCCGGAATGTCTATCCTTCTGTCCGGTATAATCGATCGCCCACCTTGAGCTAGCTCTGCTTCGAGCCTCTGTCGGACATCTATTGCGGCTAGAGACAACTCGTACAGCTCGTGGGAAGGTTGGGAGCTTGATGCTACCCCCTTACCCTTCTTGCTTGAGCCAGCTTTCTTCGATCCTCGTGGAGCCATGATTCCTACAAACAGCAGTTAGTATCTTGTATGACACAAAACAGACTTATGCATATGCAAATGCAAGAGTGAACATACGAGTTATATCTACACCAATCGAACTCCTCAAAATATCCATGTCTAGTCTAGCTATTTCAACATGCAACATATAATTGTAACTACTACATGCACATATCACATTATGCTCTTACTAGACAACAAATAGCCTTGAATAATAAGGCTCAATTCATACCATAGTAGCAAAACATCTAGCATCATAAATCCTCAACTTCATCAATCATGCATTCTACCAACATGCCCATCATTATCACATCAACAAACACAAGTTTAAACATGGGATGAAAGGAAAAGATACATTGCATAACAAGATATAGACATCTATTAGCAAAATTCTCAAACCAACAAACCAAGCCTAATTGAACATGCAATTGATAGTGAATAACATTTCTAATCACACAAATCATCAACTCATACATCATATAAGCTTAATTGAAGCATAAATCAAAAAACCCCCAAATTTGAAAAATTAGGGTTCATGTGAGATTACCTCAAATCCGAAGATTGAATGAACTAGGAAGAAATTTGTTCGGATGAAAAGAAAGAGCACGTAATGGGCTTAGATTGAAGCTAAAGAACACACAATTTAATGGAGTAATGAAGATTTTATGAAGGATTGAAGAGATTTTGAAAATTTGGGAATTTTTGGAGTTAGAAGGTGAAAGAGATGAAGAAATGAGGAAAATGGGGGGTGACCCCCGTTTTTCTTTCTGCAGAATACGTGGGGCGAGTCGCCCCGGGTGCGGGGCGAATCGCCCCGCACGTCCAGAGAGCGCGGAGCTCTCTGGACATGTGGGGCGATTCGCCCCCCACCTCATGAGGTGGGGAGACGAAACTTTCGAAAATAAAAACGCAGTTTTTTAATCCCCGAAAACCATTATACTCATAAAACCACTCGAAAAAGTTCACTCAAACACAAACATAAGCACATACGACACAGAGACGAACAAATTCACATATGAAAAGCAAATTGTTCCATGTATGAATGCATGCAAAAAGCAGTAAAAAAGCGATAAAAAACTTCGGGTTGCCTCCCGAATAGCGCCATTGTTTATAGTCTTTGACTCGACTCCTTCTTGCGCCTAGCTCTTCTTCTTGAGGGTACTAGACTTCCCCTTCATGGATCTTCTCCTCATGCCACGAACCTGTGAATAAGAATGAACATAGACAGCAAGACCACAATAGTTAACAGTGTGAGAAGCATTGAAGTGATCAGGTGGATCAGATATGGCTCGCAACACATGTCGCTTTCCATCCACCTCAATGGTGCAAGTCCTTCGGTAGATGTCTATCACGGAGCGTAGTTTGGTCAAGAACGTTCGCTCCAATAGAACAACATCCCCCATCCCAGGTGTAGACGCCGGCATAAATACAAAATTGGTGTATACAGAAGCTTAACCAATCTTAACAAATACGTTCTTCACAACGCCTTCGGGTCTCACAAAGGATCCATCCGCCAATTGCATAATAGCCTTAATCTCAAATAGTTTTCCAAGGCTACTCTTCTCAAACACATTCATCGGAAACACATTAGAGTAGGATCCTGTGTCTAGTGTAGCACGGACATCTTCAAGTTCACCAATCCCGACCTTAACATCGAAACTTTGAGGGAGTGGTTCGGGATCCTCTTGCTCCTCTTCACTCTCATCAGTACCAAGGTCCTTCTCTTCTTCCTTGGCTAGTAGGGGTTCTTTATCCTTGCAACACTCGCATTTAGCAACCTTCTTGATGGTGATTTCGACAGGTAGATCGCCCACCAAGGTAATGGACATAGACTTTTCAGTGTTGCTAGGTAGCTTCCCTTGCTCCCTACTTGCTCCTCGGTCAATCAACTCTTGCATCTTTTGATGGGCAAGCCTAGTGCTCTCTTCCAATCGATCAAATCTCGCCCTAGTTTTCTCAGAATCTTCTTCATAACGTTTGAGAAAACTTTGGGTGTGATCAACCATCTTTTTCAAGTTCTCCATCAGTAGAGCTGTCTTCGACTTCGGTTGCTGTTTCGGAGCGGGACTTTCACAGTGTCATTACCATAGTTAAGCCTACTACGGTGTTGGTTAGGGCCATAAGTTTGGCTAGCCGGTGCATATCCTTGATTGTTTCGGAACCCTCTTCTCCAAAATCTACCTCGAGGATTCCTACCATCTTGTCCGTAGCTAGCTTCTTGAGTACCAAATTCCGTAGCAAAGGCTTCCTCTTCGCCTCCTTGAACCCAGTTGCCATCATCATATGCAAGCTCCGATATACACATATGAGCCCCATGCCCATAGTTCTTGCGTATTCGGCAAACTTCGTTCGACACAGATGTTCCAGTGGCGCTCTTGAGGACTTGCTTCAATTCGTTGGTAAAGCACTCGAATCGATCCCCATTCCCCCCATACATAGGGGCTTCTTGAGTAGGTGGAGCTTCATGTCCACGTCTCCTAACCATTGCTCTTGGGTCCTTGAATTGCGAACCCTTAGCAAGCCTTTCGAAAACCGCCCAGACGGCTTCCGCGGTTTCTTCCCAAATACCACGGCATTGGAAATTCACCACTTGTTGGTTCTCGAATGTTAGTCCATTGTCGAAGTGTTGGACTAGATCCGAAAGCTCAAAACCATGGTGAGGGCACTTGTTCATGAGGTCTTGGAACCTCTCAAGCGCGGTGTAGATGGTCTCATCATAGTCTTGTTTAAATCCAGTGATTTGCGCCTTAAGCGCGGTAGTCAAGGTGTGAGGGAAGTATTTCTCCATGAAAGCTGAAAAAACCTTCTCCCAAGTGTCCAGCGAGCCCGCCGGTAGAGAACTCAACCATGACTTGGCTCTGTCGCCAAGCCCCATAGCAAAAACCTTCATCCTCAACTCATCCGTTGTTATTTCAGCTCCGGGTCGTGGGAGTTGGTTGACGAAATCATCGATATCGTGCAAGTACCCCATCACATCTTCCCTTGCTAAGCCATAGAACCTCGGAAGTTGTTGGAACGCGTGGTTCTTGATTTCCAGATCACGAGTTGCAGACGAAAGAACAATCGCCGGTCCCCTCATACGATCCTTGGAGGGTTGAACCCATGCTTTCAGTGGTCTAGCTTCTTCCATTCCCTCGATTTCCTTGAAAAGACTGTGTAGAGATTCAGAGAAATAGGTTTGGGGAAGTCGTGTGAGTCATTTTGTTTCTCTTTTTGTTATGCTACTACTGGCTAGAAAAATCGAAAAAAAAGAAGAAAGAAAATTCCAGAAAAAAAAGAAAAAAAAGAAAAGAAAGAGAATCTGGAAAGAAAAATGAAAAAAAAGAGAAGACCCCAAAAAAGTAAAGAAGGGTCCAAAAAAGAAAGCCAAATAGCAGTTTAGCAAAGTGTTGAGTCTTTTCCAATTCTTGTAATATTCGTAATCGTGTTTTTCTATTTTTTTATCTTTTTTGTCTTAAGTGTCATCTGTTCTAGACCACCCTCGTCCTGCTATTCAGGAAGTGGTGAATAGCTTAAGACTTTACTTGAGAGATGGGTAGAATAGGGGAGAGCTATCTTTTATAGGGAACCCTCCTTCGTTTGATGAGAGCCAGTACTGGTTCGACCTCTTTTGAGGAAAAGTCTTAACATGGTGGAACAGCAGTAAGTCCTCAGTTTCATAGGCACGGGGACAACCGTTCGTATCTTAGCATGCTTCATTACGTCGTCACTGACTAGGTCCAGATAGAGAATGTTACGAGGGACTATCTTGTCTTGACATAAGTGCTTATGTGGATGTGTATAAGTCAATCGAGGTATTCTTCAACCTATATTCATGCTTTGATTTATATGGTTTTGTTCATATGTTATTTGATAGATTCAGTAGATTAGTTCATTTTATTTGGCATGAAACTCCATTTTGTGTCTTGCATGTTTTTTGCATTAGAGTCTAGCTTAGTTGCTTGAGGACAAGCAAAGGTTCGGTTTGGGGAGTTTGATGAATGTGTATTTTACACTTTCATTTGAGTCTTTTTCACCTATTTTAGCTATCATCTATGTTAATTTAGCTATATTTTAGTGCATTTTATTAGAATAGTGTCACGTTTCCCTTTAGATTTTATTTTACAGGTTTTGGTTGAAATTCGAAGATTTCCGGGCAATTATATTGAAGTTGATAAGGCATTGGTGTTCCAGAAGCCTATTTGGAGTATCTGAAGGATTCCGGATGGGATTTGGAGTCTAGGGGCCGAATCTGGAGGTTAGAAGGCTACTAGAAGTCAGAAACCGAGTCCGAAAAGGGGAAGAAATCCAAAAACGCGTCGATAACGCTGAATTCCGCGAGAAATTGTCTGGAAAAGATTGCAATTCTTTCACGCAAGTAGGTGGGGGAAGTTTTTCAATGATTTCGATCTTGGCCTTGTCTACCTCAATGCCTCTTTCAGAAACTACATGTCCTAGAACAATGCATTCTCTAACCATATAATGACTCTTCTCCCAGCTTAAGGTTAAGTTGCATTCAATGCACCTTTTCAAAACAAGATCTAATCTTTGCAAGCATTCATCAAAGGAATCTCGAAAAAGGGAAAAATCGTCCATGAAAACTTCAACAAATTTAGTTACCATGTCAGAGAAAACAGAAAGCATGCACCTTTGAAAAGTGGCGGGAGCATTGCATAGTCCAAATGGCATCCTCCTATAGGCAAATGTTCCGAATGGGCAAGTGAATGTCGTCTTCTCCTGATCCTCCGGTGCAATCGGAATCTGGTAGAAACCTGATAAACCATCAAGAAAACAATAAAATTTTCGCCCCGCAAGGCGGTTTAGCATGTCATCTATAAATGGTAAAGGGAAGTGGTCTTTCTTAGTGCCGCATTTAATCTTCTATAGTCAATGCACATCCGCCATCCAGTGGTCTTCCTAACCGGTACCAATTCCCCCTTCTCATTCTCTTCCACCGTGACTCCTGATTTCTTAGGAACTACATGTACCGGGCTCACCCATCGACTATCAGGAATGGGGTAAATCATATCAGCATCTAGCAACTTGATCCCTTCTTTACCACTTCTTGCATGGCTGGATTTATCCTTCGCTGAGGTTGCCTAAAGGGTTTGGCATCCTGCTCTAGAGTGATGTTGTGCACGCACCGTGTTAATTCCTTTGATATCACTGATCCCCCATCCTATAGCTGCGGAATTCTCCTTCAATACTTCAATCAGCTTACTTTCTTCATTGTCGGAGAGATGTGAGGAGACAATTACAGGCTTCTTCTGATTTTCTCCTAAGTATACATACTTGAGGTGCGCAGGAAGCGGTTTCAATTCCAAGCTAGGTTCTTCAGGAAACCCACTTTCTTCCTCTTCTTCATCTAAAGGTTCAAGTACCTCCTCTCCTGCGGGAATTTCTGGGGTGCTATCCATTATTTCAACTAGTTTCCTTGCTTCTTCAATCATATAGCACGTCTCAGTTTGCATTGTCAGTACCTCCTCAAGTGGTTCACGGTTACTATGGCAATGATGAAATTTGGGAATCACGGACTCATAGCAATCGACAAATTTTAACTCCTCTGCGACTTCCTTATCTCCGATGCTACATCCTACCAACTCAATCTTCTCGCCCATTACCTCCATGGTTATTTTCTTGCCCTTAAGTTCAAGGCATGTGTTTGTAGTTGCCATGAATGGTCTCCCAAGTAATACTATGTGCTCACGGATATGGCTCTTTCCCTCGTCCGCGGACTTCATTACTACAAAATCAGCTGGGATTATCAATTTGTCCACCTTCACAAAGATGTCTTCTATTATCCCGACCGGCCTCTTCACACTTTGGTCCGCCATTTGGACGACCATATCAGTTGGTGTCAATTCTCCCAGTTCCAGGGCCTTGTACACTGAATAGGGCATTAAGTTTATGCTAGCTCCTAGGTCAAGCATTGCCTTCGTAGTTCATCCATTCCCTAAGGCGATGTCGATGATGAAACTTCCAGGATCCTTTTTCTTCACGGGTAATCCGGCAATCGAGTTGACCGTTTCAACCCCATTCACTTCCGTCCCTGAAGTAATCCGTTTGTTCTTGATCTCACGAAAGAATTTCGTATATGCTGGAATGTTTTGGATTAACTCCAACAGAGGTACATTGACTTCTACTTTTGACAGGCGTTCGAATAGGGGTGAATCCTGTATATCCTTCTTCGCTGGCTTGATCGGACTTGGGAATGGCACATGTGGCTTCGGAGGCACATATGGATTGGAAGACTTGTGAAGCTCCCCCGGCGTACTAGTCCCTACCTCGACTTCGTTGATTCATCATTCCTTCCTGGAACTTCTTGAGGTTCTTTGAAACTTTCGCTTACCTCTTGTTCTGTGCTTGGCCCTGTATTTTCGGTCCCCTGTAGGTTCTACCCGCTTAGGACGCACGAAGTTAGGAATTTTGGTCATCTTGGTAGTAATAGCTGGAAGTGACTTGGGATCAGTTTCGGGTGTCATATCGGGAGGACTGTCGTTGTCCGATTTCCTGGAGTTGGGGGGTGATTCGCCCCTTACCTCGGGTGGTTTGCTCACTACTTCCAGAGGGGTGTCCTCGACTGTTTTTCCGCACCTTCCACACTTCAGCAGGCTAAGCTCTTTGATAAGTCGTTCAGTTACTTCTACCGCTTCAAAAGCCTTCTCGATGCGAAGATTGTTCTCAGCTTGTCCTGCGTGTGCTATCTCGAAAACACTCTCAATGGCTTTAATCCCTGCGTAAAACGCAAGTTCCTCCTCCTCACTGATGTCTTCGTCCTCAGAATATTCTTCGCATAACCCGTCAGCTTCCCCTTGATTTGAATATATGTTGGTGACTTCATTCGACATTATTCTCTCGGATTGTGCGGATCCATTGGCGTACTTTTGAAAGACCTTCACTGCCTCTTCAACTGTACATTCTTCTAAACCTCCACACATCCCATCCACTTGAAGCCTAACTTCATCACGTAGTCCACCAACAAAAAACCAGATCAGCTCCCCATCGTCGAAACGGTGGTGGGGGCACTCACGTTTATACAGCTCAAATCGATCATAGGTGTCACAGAACCGCTCGTATTCTCCTTGCTTGAAGTGTTCAATCCGATTTCGCAGTGCAATCGTCTCATTGTAAGGCATGAAACGTGCCAAGAACTCCTCTACAACTTGGCTCCAGGTCCTCAGTGATCCTGGTGCTAACCTCGCTATCCATATCCTTGGTTCATACCCCAAAGCAAAAGGAAATAATTTCCTGCATAATTGATCCTCGGTGAACCCCTTTGCTGGAACCTTTGCTATTTCCTCTTCATAGGACCTGATGAAGCTTATCGGATTCATATCCTCTCCATCTTCGAACCTCGGTATCCTTCTCACTATAGAACTTGTTACCTCATACCCCGATAACTCTTCTTCAAAGTATATAGATGACCCCCTCTTGACTTGCGAGAACGTAGGCGTCAAGCGGGCTTTTAAGGTCGTCATACCTGGAAATCTGTATCAGGAGTAACTCAAAACTGAAAATTAGCCTCGTTAGAAATTTCGAAAATCGAGAATATTTCCAGTTATCGAATACTACTAAGGCTAGTGATGAATGTGTATTTTACACTTTCATTCGAGTCTTTTTCACCTATTTTAGCTATCCTCTATGTTAATTTAGCTATATTTTAGTACATTTTATTAGAATAATGTCACGTTTCCCTTTAGATTTTTTTTTACAGGTTTTGGTTGAAATTCGGAGATTTACGGGCAATTATATTAAAGTCTACAAGGAATTGGTGTTCCAGAAGCATATTTGGAGTATCTGAAGGTTTCCGGATAGGATTTGGAGTCTAGGGGCCGAATCTGGAGGTTAGAAGGCTACTAGAAGTCATAAACCGAGTCCGAAAAGGTGAAGAAATCCAAAACCGCGTCGAAAACGCGAAAATTCCGCGTTCACACTGGGGGGCGAACCGCCCCAGCACTCAGGCGAACCGCCCCAGAGGAATCTCGGGCCTATATATAGTTGCGAGTTTTCTCTCCGAAAATCATATCTTTCCAAGCCTACTTTCTCACCTCTCACTATAGTTTTAGGTAGGAACTTCCCGGGGCCTGTCCTGGGAGTTCCATAGCTTAGGGGATACTTTTTTCATAGCAGATTGGAGCGCGTAGGATCGCAATCATCCGGAGATTGACAACCTTCGGTAACTTTGTATCTTACAACTTTTATCTACTTATTTTATATTCTTTCAATATGTTTTCTTCTATGATTGCTATTTATTGCATGCCTATGAGTAGCTAAATTTATCGTTGGTGGTAGTATGTGAATTCTTAGCGAGGGAAGATAATCATGCTAATGGCTATATCGCGCATTATACTCCGTGTCATTGCTTTATTTCGTTGATCAGTTGAACACCAAAATTCTCGTATGTTGTATTGATAATTATGCACACTTGGACACTTGTCGACCAATCAGACCAAATTATCTTCGTAGTGTTGAATGATTACGGAACGCATTAGGACGTTAGGTTTTGATGAGTCAGACCCATATTATATTCGTAGTGCTTAATACCTGCAACAAGGACAAGATTGATTCAAAGATCTCTATGCAAGACCGAGGAATTTATGCATGATTATCGACCCATTATGTTAAGAAGGACCATACTATCACCAATCTCCATTATCTGCTTGAAACCCCCTATTGCTTTCTGTCTGCTGTTTTATATTTTCTTGTTAAATAGATAAAGCTAGTTATAGTCCTGAGAGAACGACACTCGAGTCATTCTACTACTACACTACTGTTTTCGTTGTAGTTGTGGATTGCCTTTGGCTAAATACAAATATTATTTGACTGAATTCGGAACTGACAAATCCGCGTTCATCAAATTGGCGCCGCTGCCGGGGACTATACTCCTTTTTTCTGTTTAATTTGTTTTTATTTACAGCTTTAGATTCCTAATTCTTTTAGTTTTAGTTTTCCTTTTTAATCTCTCTCTGCTTTTCCTATTTGTTTCTAATCACTTTTCCTAGTCTGTCACAGATTGTGTATGCCGCACACACGTTCTGCAGGAATACCGCTTGCTGATTCAATTGCTGAGATCGATAGAGTCTACCACCAAAGAAGGCGACTCCTTTTCAAGGAAATCGACGGAATGGCAGAAGCTAGACCACTGAAGGCATGGGTACAACCCACCAAGGATCGTATGAGGGGACCGGCGATTGTTCTTTCGCCTGCAACCCGAGATCTGGAGATCAAGAACCACGCATTCCAACAACTTCCGAGGTTCTATGATTTCGTCAACCAACTCCCACGACCCGGAGCTGACATAACAACGGATGAGTTGAGGATGAAGGTTTTTGCTATGGGACTTGGCGACAGAGCCAAGTCATGGCTGAGTTCTCTACCAGCCGGCTCGCTGGACACTTGGGAAAAGGTTTTTTCAGCTTTCATGGAGAAATACTTCCCACACACTCTGACTACCGCGCTTAAGGCGCAGATCACTGGATTCAAGCAAGACTATGATGAGACCATCTACACCGCATTCGAGAGGTTCCAAGATCTCACGAACAAGTGCCCTCACCATGGTTTTGAACTCTCCGACCTAGTCCAACACTTCTACAATGGACTAACCTTCGAGAACCAACAAGTGGTGGATTTCCAATGCCGAGGCAATATTTGGGAGGAAACCGCAGAAGCCGTCTGGGCTGTTTTCGAAAGGCTTGCTAAGGGTTCGTAGTTCATGGACCCAAGAGCAATGGTTAGGCGACGTGGACCCGAAGCTCCACCGACTCAAGAAGCCCCTATGTACAGGGGGAATGGGGATCAATTCGAGTGCTTTACCAACGAGTTGAAGCAAGTCCTCAAGAGCGCCACCGGAACAACTGTTTCAAACGAAGTATGCCGAATATGCAAGAACTATGGGCATGGGGCTCATATGTGTAGATCGGAGTTGGCATACGATGATGGCAACTGGGCTCGAGGAGGAGAAGAAGAAGCCTTTGCTACGTAGTTTGGCACTCAAGAAGTTAGCTACGGACAAGACGGTAGGAATCCTCGAGGTGGATTTTGGAGAAGAGGATACCGTAACAATCAAGGATATGCACCGGCTAACCAAACTTATGGACCTAACCAAGACCGTAGTAGGCTGAACTATGGTAATGATCACTGCGAAAACCCCGCTCCGAAAGAGCCACCGAAGTCGAAGACGGCTCTACTGATGGAGAACTTACAGAAGATGGTTGATCACACACAAAGTTTTCTCAAACGTTATGAGGAAGATTCTGAAAAGACTAGGACAAGGCTTGATAAGTTGGAATAGAGCACTAGGCTTGCCCATCAAAAGATGCAAGAGTTGATCGACCGAAGAGAAAGTAGGGAACAAGGCAACACTGAGAAGGTCGTTAGGTGCGAGTGTTGCATGAAGGAAGAACTACTACAGGCTGAGGAAGAAGAGGAGGACCTTGGTTCTGACGCAAGTGATGAGGAGCAAGAGGATCCCGAACCACTCCCTAAGAGTTTCGATGTTAAGGTAGGGATTGGTGAGCTTGAAGATGTCCGTGCCACACTAGACACATGATCCTACTCAAACATAATTCCTTTGAATGTGTTTGAAAAGAGTAACCTTGGAAAACTATCTGAGGAAAGGGCTATTGTGCGACTGGCGGATGGATCATTTATGAGACCCGAAGGAGTTGTGAAAAATGTGTTGGTCAAGATTGGTGAAGCATCTATATACACCAATTTCGTAGTTATGCCGGCGTCTGCACCTGGAACGGGGGATGTCATACTCTTAGGGCAAACATTCTTGACCAAGCTACGCTCGGTGATGGATATCTACCAAAGAACTTGCACCATCGAAGTAAATGGCAAGCAACACGTATAACAAGCCATACCTGATCCACCTGAACCGCCTGATATTACTACTCACTATTGTGGTCTTGCAGCCTATATTCTTTCTTATTCACAGGTTCGTGGCATGGAAAGGAGATCAATGAAGGGGAAGCCTAGTACCCGCAAAAACAGGAGATAGGCGCAGACAGGAGTCGAGTCAAAGACTTAAAACAATGACTCTATCCGGGAGGCAACCCGGAATTTTTTATCGCTTCCTTTACTGCTTTTCCTGCATGCATTTCATTCTTGAACTATTTGCTTCTCATATGCGAATTTGTTCATGTGTGTGTCGTATATGCTTTTGTTTGAGTGAGATTTTTCGAGTGGTTTTTTGAAAAAAAAAAATTAGTTTCGGGATTTAAACCGCATTTTCTGACATCGGGACCCGTCTCCCTGCATTAGGGAGCACGGGGCGAACCGCCCCACTTGGGGGGCGAACCTCCCCGTGGTGGGGCGAACCGCCCCACACGTGGGGCGAACCACCCCACAGTCCCAGATCTTAAAAAACGCGGATTTCGACCCCAAATCATTATTTTCTTCATTCTTCTTCATCCATACTCCCAAAAAAACCGAAAAGTGCGATTTTGCTTCTAAATCTTCATAACTTCTTCGTTTCTTGACCAAATTGAGTGTTCTTTAGCTTAATTCGAAGCCTATTACATGATCTATCACCCTAACCGATCATATTTCATCCTAATTCGTTAGATTTGCAGATCTGAGGTATCATCTTTAAGAACCCAAATTTTCGAATTTGGGGATTTTCTAATTTGAGCTTCAATTATGCTTGTTTGATGCATGGGTATGTTGTTTATGTGATTAGACATGTTATTTATTATCAATTGCATGTTCAATTTTGCTTGAATGGTTGATTTGGGTATTTTGCTATTAGATGATATATCTTGTTATGCATTATGTCTTTATCTTTGATTTATAACATATGGATATGTTTATTGGTGTAATGTTGGTGGATTTGACGATAGAATGCTTATTAGTTGAGAATGAGGATTTATGCTGTTGAATTTTTTGCGCTGCTATGGTATGAATTGAAACCTCGTTATCAAGGTTATTGGTTGTCTAGTAGGAGCATGATGTGATGTATTGCATGTAGTAGTTACGTTGATATGTTGCATGATGAAGAAGCTAGGCTAGACATTGTGGTTTGGGGAGTTCGATTGTTGATTTTATCACTTGTGTGTCTCGTTTTTACACTAGTATATCTTTGAGTCTGTTTTGAGTCATACGAGTTGCTAATCGTTGTTTGTAGGTACCATACTAAGGGAAGGCAGCATTCCCGAATGATTGCTGTGAAGAACCATGTCAAGGAAGGTGATCTCGCTAGATGTGCGTTCGAGCCAAGGGGTTTGGCAACAACGTCGTGGATTAACCAAGAGGAGGAGCTAGAGTACACATGGAGTAAGGACTCCTATGCCTATTCATGCACCACCGAAGGGTCAGAAACCACTATTATGTCAGCACTCCATCACAAGGACTACAGAGTTCGAGTGAACAGGAAGGCACCGGGACATTCTAGCAGCGACGGGTTTGACCTTGAGTTCGCAGTTACTAGAAGGTTTCGAAGCGCTAGCTTGGTTCCAAAACGTAACGACATGGGTACCCAGTCCCTCGTTGGGGCGCCCTTTGCCAACCTCTGAAGTGAACATCATATTGACATCGGGCGGAGCAACAGTGGAGAATGTGGTCGAAATTGGAGAAAAAGGTAGAAGACTTCTGAGTGTCCGAGCAGCTTACTGTAACCTTCTCGTGGTGTAAATCGTTGGAGGGGGAGGTCCTGATACCACTGCCCTTTCCCCTTCAACAGTTCACATCCTATTAGAGGGCTTCAGGATGGGGGATTCCATAACAGCGGCGGCCACTCTTGAGAATTCTACCTACCACTACAACTCCACTAGCGAGGATGTGCGTGATAGTAGTGACAATGAAGGCCATACGGGCAATGATGACTCTGATAGGGGAATTGCTCCTGTTCGGCATATAAATCGAACTACTACACCTACCAGAAGACCTGATGATCACCTATGAAGCTCACAGAGGAGGCCCAATAAATCACAAGCAGCATACTCAGCCGACCGAGGCCAAACCATGAGGTAACATCTAGTATCACATCTTATTTCCTCATTTTCTTATTGCTAGGGACTAGCGTTAATTTCATGAGGGGGGATTGGATTTAAGTGATCTAGTATTATTAGTTTGGAGCTTGACATTGGTAGGCTGAGTATAGTACCTCGCATGATTTATCAGTTTGCATTTGCATTTGCACGTTTACTGCTTTCTTAGGTTTTTAGGTTGCATTCACTACATTAATCCTAGGATAGTCTTGCATGTTTTATATGGAGTTTATTGCCGAATTTTTTGAACTTTTTTATTGGGTAGATCAGCTAGCTATGCCATTAATCGTATGCTTCATCTCTATGAATTTGTTTGAGGTTTTTCTCGCTTGGCTTGTCTCATTTATGTATTGCACTTAGTTGAGCTAGGTAGTCTCGACATCACTTAGTGGTGTTTTCTCTACTGCGGTTCACGAAGGCCTTTATAATAGGATGATGCATGTTAGGGTCTTATGGTTGTTTTCCCGAGTAATTATGTACCTAAGAGGCAACAAGTCTTCACCATGCTTTGAGATTGCTAAATGCCTAGGAAGGAGGTAGTGTGAGGTTGTGTGATCCTTTGTTTATAACCTATTCTTCCGAATAGGTTTGGGGAGGGGGTTACACCATCATAGACTTGTTTCTGTTTTTTCATTCTCGTATCGTGAGTTTATTTTTCTTTTTCCGTAATTTTGTACTCCAACCTATTCTTTCGAATAGGTTTGGGGAAGTCGTGTGAGTCTTTTGTTTCTCTTTGTTATGCTACTACTGGCTAGAAAAATCGAAAAAAAAAGAAAGAAAGAAAAATTCCAGAAAAAAAAAGAGAAAAAGAAAATGAAAAAAAAAAAAAGAATCTGGAAAGAAGAAAAAGAAAAAAAAGAGAAGACCCCAAAAAAGCAAAGAAGGGTCCAAAAAAGAAAATCCCAATAGCAGTTTAGCAAAGTTTTGAGTCTTTTCCATTTTTCGTATTGTTCGTATTCATGTTTTTCTATTTTTTATCTTTTTTGTCTTGAGTGTCATCTGTTCTAGACCACCCTCGTCCTGCCATTCAGGAAGTGGTGAATAGCTTAAGACTTTACTTGAGAGATGGGTAGAATAGGGGAGAGTTATCTTTTATAGGGAACCCTCCTTCGTTTGATGAGAGCCAGTACTGGTTCGACCTCTTTTGAGGGAAAGTCTTAACATGGTGGAACAGCAGTAAGACCTCAGTTTCATAGGCACGGGGCAACCATTCGTATCTTAGCATGCATCATTACGTCGTCACTGACTAGGTCCAGGTAGAGAATGTTACGAGAGACTATCTTGTCTTGACATAAGTGCTTATGTGGATGTGTATAAGTCAATCGAGGTATTCTTCAACCTATATTCATGCTTTGATTTATATGATTTTTGTTCATATGTTATTTGGTAGATTCAGTAGATTAGTTCATTTTTATTTGGCATGAAACTCCATTTTGAGTCTTGCATGTTTTTGTATTAGAGTCTAGCTTAGTTGCTTGAGGACAAGCAAAGGTTCGGTTTGGGGAGTTTGATGAATTTGTATTTTACACTTTCATTCGAGTCTTTTTCACCTATTTTAGCTATCCTCTATGTTAATTTAGCTATATTTTAGTACATTTTATTAGAATAGTGTCACGTTTCCCTTTAGATTTTATTTTACAGGTTTTGGTTGAAATTCGGAGATTTACGGGCAATTATATTAAAGTCTACAAGGAATTGGTGTTCCAGAAGCATATTTGGAGTATCTGAAGGTTTCCGGATAGGATTTGGAGTCTAGGGGCCGAATCTGGAGGTTAGAAGGCTACTAGAAGTCATAAACCGAGTCCGAAAAGGTGATGAAATCCAAAACCGCTTCCGAAACGCGAAAATTCCGCGTTCACACTAGGGGGCGAACCGCCCCAGCACTCGGGCGAACCGCCCCAGAGGAATCTCGGGCCTATATATAGTTGCGAGTTTTCTCTCAGAAAATCATATCTTTCCAAGCCTACTTTCTCACCTCTCTCTATAGTTTTAGGTAGGAACTTCCCGGGGCCTGTCCTGGGAGTTCCATAGCTTAGGGGATACTTTTTTCATAGCAGATTGGAGCGCGTAGGATCGCAATCATCCGGAGATTGACAACCTTCGGTAACTTTGTATCTTACAACTTTTATCTACTTATTTTATATTCTTTCAATATGTTTTCTTCTATGATTGCTATTGATTGCATGCCTATGAGTAGCTAAATTTATCGTTGGTGGTAGTATGTGAATTCTTAGCGAGGGAAGATAATCATGCTAATGGCTATATCGCGCATTATACTCCGTGTCATTGCTTTATTTCGTTGATCAGTTGAACACCAAAATTCTCGTATGTTGTATTGATTATTATGCACACTTGGACACTTGTCGACCAATCAGACCAATTATCTTCGTAGTGTTGAATAATTACGGAACACATTAGGACGTTAGTTGTTGAGTCAGACCCATATATCTTCGTAGTGCTTAATACTTGCAACAGGACACAAGATTGATTCAAAGATCTCTATGCAAGACCGAGGAATTTATGCATGATTATCGACCCATTATGTTAAGAAGGACCATACTATCACCAATCTCCATTATCTGCTTGAAAACCCCTATTGCTTTCTGTCTGTTGTTTTATATTTTCTTGTTAAATAGATAAAGCTAGTTATAGTCCTGAGAGAACGACACTCGAGTCATTCTACTACTACACTACTTTTCGTTGTAGTTGTGGATTGCCTTTGGCTAATACAAATATTATTGACTGAAATCGGAACTGACAAATACGCGTTCATCAGCTAGGAAAGGAGCTTAGAAACGGACTAGAAAGCAGTATCAGAGAGAGAGAAAAGAAAACTAAAACTACTAGAA
>CM051455.1:59721106-59743109 GCA_028274465.1 Plantago ovata
TCAGTGTTGCTAGGTAGCTTCCCTGCTCCCTACTAGCGCTCGGTCAATCAACTTTCATCTTTTGTGGGCAAAGCCTAGTGCTCTCCTCCAATGATCAGCCTCGCCCTAGTTTTTTCTCAGAAGCTTTTCTCATAACGTTTGAGAAAACTTGGGTGTGATCACCATCTTTGCAAGTTCTCCATCAGTAGAGTTGTCTTCGACTTCGGTTGCTCTTTCGAGCGGGATTTTCCGCAGTGATCATTACCATAGTTAACCTACGTACGGTGTTGGTTAGGGCCATAAGTTTGGAGCCAGTGCATATCCTTGATTGTGCGGAACCCTCTTCTCCAAAATCACCTCGGGATTCCAAACCATCTTGTCCGTACCTAGCTTCTTGAGTACAAAATCCTCTTTGCCTCCTTAACCCAGTTGCCATCACATATGCAAGCTCTGCTCACATATAGCCCCATGCCCATAGTTTCTTGTATATCGGCAAACTTCTTGACACAGATGTTCCAGTGGCGCTCTTGAGGACTTGCTTCAATTCGTTGGTTAAGCACTCGAATCGAATCCACATTCCACCCATACATAGGGGCTTCTTGGTAGGTGGAGCTTCAGGTCCACGTCTCGAACCATTGCTCTTGGGTCCTTTAATTGCGAACCCTTAGCAAGCCTTTCCAAAACCGCCAGACGGCTTCCGCGGTTTCTTCCGAAATATTGCCACGGCATTGGAAATCCACCACTGGTTGGTTATATGAAGTTAGTCACTTGTAGAATGTTGGACTAGATCCGAAAGCTCAAAACCATGGTGAGGGCACTGGTTCATGAGGTCTTGAACCTCTCAAGCCGGTGTAGATGTCTCATCATAGTTTTGTTTGAATCCAGTGAATTTGCGCCTGAAGCGCGGTAGTAAGGTGTGAGGGAAGTATTTCTCCATGAAAGCGGAAAAAACCTTCTCCCAAGGTCCCAGGCGAGCCCGCCCGTAGAGAACTCAACCATGACTTGGCTCTGTCGGCCAAGCCCCTAGCAAAAACTTCATCCTCAACTCATACGTTGTTATTTCAGCTCCGGGTCGTGGGAGTTGGTTTGACGAAATCATCGATATCGTGCAAGTACCCATCACATCTTCCCTTGCTAAGGCCCAGAGAACCTCGGAAGTTGTTGGAATGCGTGGTTCTTGATTTCAAGATCACGAGTTGCCAGACGAAAGAACAATCGCCGGTCCCCTATTACGATCCTTGGAGGGTTGAACCCATGCTTTCCAGTGGTCAGCTTCTGCCATTCTGTCGATTTCCTTGAAAAGACTGTGTAGATATTCAGAGAAATCGGTATCCTCTATTTCCTCTAGTTCACGCCTCGAAGTAGTCCTTCTTTGGTGGTAGACTCTGTCGATCTCAGCAATTAATCAGCAAGCGGTGTTCCTCTAGCGTGTATGTCGCATACACTATCTGTAATAAGCTGAAAGAGTATCAGAGAGAGATTAATAGGAAAATAAAAACTACTAGAACTAGGAATGAATGCTGAAAATAATAAAAGCTAAACAGAAAAAGGAGTATAGTCCCCGGCAACGCGCCAATTTGATGAACCGGATTTGTCAGATTCTAATTAATCAAATAAATTGTATTTAGCCAAAGAAAATTCACAACTACAACGAAAACCGTAGTGTAGTAGTAAAATAACCTCGAGTGTCGATCTCTAAGGACTATAACTAGCTTTATCTAATCTAACTTAAACTATAAAATCAACAAACTACTTAGGCAAAGGTTTTTCTTATCAATAAGGAGAGGCTGGTGATAGTATGGTCATTCAAAGCATAGCAGGTTAATCATGCATGAAGTACCCGATCGTTTTACATAGAGATCTTTGATCAATGAATTGTCAATTGTGTTCATTATAATTCACACTACGAAGATAGAGTTTTAGATAGATCAAAGAAGTAAAGCAATAACTCAATGTCTAATGCGCGTTATAGCCATCTAGCATATTATTAACCCGTCGCTAAGAATCACATACTATCACAACGATAATTTAGCTACTCATAGATGTCATGCAATCAACAAATCATAGCAAGATTGAATGAAACATGTTGAAAGATAAATAATAATGAATAGAAAACTAAGATACAATGTTACCGAAGGTTGTCATCTCCGAAGAATCGCGATCTTACAAGCTCCAAAACAATAAGAAAAAGTATCTCCTAAGCTAAGAATCCCCAGAACAGGCTCTGGAGCCTACCTAAAACAGGCTGGAGCCTACCTAAAACTAATGAGAAAGGTGAGAGAAAAGGTCTGGGAAAGTATGAAAAACGAGAAAACTGAACAACTATATAGAGGCATTCGGCATGTGTGGGGCGAGTCGCCCCACACACCGGGCGATTCGCCTGGTGTGGGGCGATTCGCCCCACGTCCCGGGCGACTCGCCCGGGACCTCCAGTCGGTTGTTCACACGTTTTCGACGGGCGTTTTTTTGGATTTCGGTTCCTTTTCGGACTCGGTTTTTGGCCTTCTAGTGACCTTTTAGCCTCGACTCGACCCCTAGACTTCAAATCCTATCCGGAATCTTCTAGATACTCCAATAGGCCTTCGGAACATCAATTCCTGGTCTACTTCAATATAATTGCCCGGAAAACCTCAGTTTTCACCCAAAACCTGGAAAATACAACTAAGAGAAACGTGACACTATTCTAATAAAATGCACTAAAATATAGCTAAATTAACATAGAGAATAGCTAATTGGTGAAAAAAGACTCGGATGAAAGTGTAAAATACACGTTCATCAAGTGTCGATCTCTAGGGACTAAACTAGCTTTAACCAATACTATATATAATTCAGAAAACAAATTTATCTCTAACGTAACTAACGATATATGGAGAAGCTGGTGATAGATGCTCGTTCTAAGCATAAACTTCTAATTATGCATGAAAGTGCAACTCGTACTGCTTAAAGTAATCGATTACAAACACAAAGACGATTTGTAGACGTGTTTTTGAAAGCTTCCTATCTATACTAAGTTGGCTAAGGTTGTCATCTTAGTTCAAGCAGTACTTGCAAATTATATAGATCGATGGATGATCTTGAATTGGTCCTAGTGTTTCTAACACTTTTCTACGAAGATTTAGGGCTTAGTCGGATCAAAGAATCGAATTAAGATAATATTAAACAAGTAAAAGACTCAGAAACTCAATCATGCATACTCGAACCTAGCTACGCATTCACATACTATCACCAACTAGATGATTAGCTACTCATATCAAAACACATCAACAATCATAATCGAAGTAATAATGAATGAAACATGTTTAATTGAAAGATAAATAGCAGAATTGTGAGATACAAGGTACCACCCAGGTTGTCAATCTCCGGTGAATGGCTAAAACTCACAAAGATCTAGCAAGGTGAGATAAAAACGGTGTCCAAATCTCTCCTCTAACTCCAAATTCGCTAAGATACAAAGTTATAAGAGAAAATATACCTAGAACAAGCTCTAGGGTTTATGTCTGAAAAATATGATGAAAAATATGAAAATTCGCAGATTTTGGGACATATATATATAGAGCTGTCGGAACGCCCCCGGCGCACCGCCCCATACGCGGCGGTCCGCACGGGCAGAACGCGGCCCTTGCGAAATTCCTCCTTTAGATCTTCGAATTCGGCCCCTTGCATGGTTTTGAGCTCCGAAACTTGATCTCTTGGCCTTGAAACTCGTCTCGGTACTCCTTGACACACCACGGTGATCTCGTTGCACCAAAACATCATTGTTTCACCATGAATTACATCAAAAAATGCGATTGTCACCTAAAACCTGAAAAGAACAAAAGAAATGGAAACGTGACACTATTCTAACAAAATGCAGTAAAATGCATGCAAGAGGATAGCTAAATTGGTGAAAAAAGACTCGAATGATAGTGTAAAAAACACTGTCATCACCACCCATCCTTAACTCTTTCTGACCTACCTTTTAGGGTGTCTGAGAGAAGCGACGACAGTCAGAATTGCCGTGAGGTCGAAGAGTATGTGAGCGACCACGATACATCACCCGAGACGTCATAAATATAGGCGACCTTTCTAGATAACACTCTAGAGCAAACCTCCGTGGCCTAGGAGCATGTCCAGGAATCCGAGGAGGAAGCAGGAGCTCAAGATGGTAACGAAGAGAATGATGTTGATGAGCACGAGGATGATGAGGGACCCGAGGATGGTGAAGAAGGCGAAGATGCCAACGACGAGGATGAGTCCGAGGAGGAAGAAGAAGAAGATGAATATCGTCTTCAAACCCGGAAAAGACATAGGAGTAGCGACAGCTTTATTGATGATAGGACCAAGGAGGAACGTTGTCCGGCCAACACTAGGGTTTCTGCCGAATTAATCACCCTAGCTTCTCAAGTCCATGGTCGGAATTATGGTTCCTTCGACGCGTCCCCTTGATATCCGAGTAGAAAACATGGACGATACGGATCGACCAGATCAAGTCCTTTCGTGGTTCGAGGAGGGTGATCACTCCATCCAGGAAGGTAGTGGTGAGGAGAGCGAGGATGACGATGCCACTTCTCCTAGGACCAATCCTCCCAAGAAAAAGCTAAGGCTTAATTATCCTCCTCATACTACTCGTCGGACCGTGGTCACGGATGATGAAGAGTCTCCTCGAGCTATAGGAGATGTCCATGAAAGTGAAGCTTGTCCGAGTATCCATAGGTTGCCTTCTCCTTCATTCTCCGAGATGAATAGGCAAGCCCAAAGGGACTTGCAAATCGGACAGAAATATGCTCCCGAGGAGGAGACGAGTTACCACTCGATAGATCCTCGCGCCATCAATTTCTCTTTCCATGGTGATAATGCGCGACGGGTAAGTCCACTGGAAGAGGCCGAGAAGCGTCAACGTCTCGAGGCAATGGATACGACCGAGGAGCAGCGAGAACATGCTCCTGGTAAGGCACCAAAGAAATCGAGGAAGTCTTCTCGCTCGAGGAAGAGAAAAATGGCGGAGGTGGTCGAGGAGGAGCCTAAGGTGACAAAGGCTACTCATAAAAAGTTCACCCAAAGTTCTCTCACAGTGAATCTCCCCGATCCTGACGGTGAGCAAAACGAGGACGGGATAATACCGACCACCGTCTCAACTCTTAAGGAGGATGAAATTCCCACTCTCCGGTGGAAGTATACGCTTCCTCTTAGTAAATTTGACATCCTCGTTCCCAAGGAGAACCAAACTTTTTACAACGCTCCTCCTGGCTACATGGCAGTCCACTGCCTTACTTTGGATCGAGGATGGATCCTCCCCTTTTGCGATGCTTTCAGAGATATTTTCAACACCCTAGGGATCGCTCCTTGGCAGCTCGTTCCAAGTGCTTTTGGGACGCTTGTGTGTTTTGCAAGAAGCATGGGGTCGAGCTCAACTTCCACAACTTAAATCAGATTTTCAGAGTATCGATGAGCTCCGGCAACAAATACTTCTATTATTTCAATGCTCGGCCCGGTTTAGGCTTAATCATGGACGTCCTACCTCCTCGGGATACAAGTGGTTCCATAGGTACTTTTACATAAAGAAAAAGAAGCTGCCAGGGATGAGCGACGAGGAAGCTGAGTGGGGTGTTCCTAAGCTCATGTATCGAGGACGTATAGCTGAGAAGCACCCGCTTCCATTTGAATTAGATCCTTAGGTGTTAGAGCTCGAGGAGAAGAACCAACGGGTATATCTCGAGAAGTATTTTTACTGGGGTCTTGTGTTGCGACCCCTCCCTTACTTAGCCGATCTTTCACCCCCGGTTTACAATGGATATACAGGCAATCGATACTCCGACGACGCCCTTTTCGGTATACTTTATTAAGTAGATAGTTTCATACTTGTCTTTTTTCAATACTTGCATTTTTATTTTGGTTGTGCCTTTTGACTGTGTTCCCCTCGATCTATTAGCTTCCTCGCTTTACTATCCTCCTCGCTATAGATACTAACTATTTTCTTCTCCGCAGCTTCCTGGTTTCAATAGATCATGTCGAAGACACTTGCAGCCAAAGAAGAGCAGAGGAGGAAGCAACGTATGACAAATAAAGGTACCAAGATAATTGGCTCGCTCAATTTGTCTCCTCTGAGGAGTGCCACCCATCACCGAGACGCCCTTGTGAAAGAGGGGCTCGAGGTAAGAGAGAATCCCATCGAGGCACTCAAGAAGGCCGAGGAGGAAGCGACGACTAAGAGGGACGAGGAAGCCGCAGTTGGAGATCTAGAGAAGCGGCCCGAGAAGCCGGTTACCAAGAAAAGTGCGGGAGCGAGGAAGCTCACTCTTGGGGGCACTACTGAGCCTCCTCGCAAAAAGAGCAAGACCTCCGGTACAAGTCAGGACGCGGAAGTAAAGCGCCTCATCCAGCTGTCCGAGGTAGATCGCACTCATGAGCTTAGCTTGTGCTCGCTCCAGGTATTACCCTTATACTGTTCAAATAAATTTCTAAGTTCAAAATCCATCTCCTCGTTCGTAGACCTTACTCGTCGTCCTTTCCTTACAGCTCGAGAACCTCAAGGAAGCCTATGGGCAAGTTGCTACTGACTAGAGCTGATATTGGTGTCGTGATCGAGGACCTTGAGAAAAAGCTCAAGGCCGAGAAGAGTAAGAACAGATCCGCTGAGGTCGAGATGGGCAAGGTCTATGCGAAAGTCGACCAGCTCGAGAAGGAGTTGTCTAGGGAGAAGCAGAGGACCAAAGGCTACAAGGGGGCTTGTGCCACCTTGTCGATCTGCATGGAGAAGTTCAAGAATAGTGTCCTCTCCTTCCTCCTGGGCAGCCTCTTAGAAACTGCTCGAGCTTTTATGGCCTCGGATACTTACAAGATTGCCATGCAAGATGTCAAGGACGCAGCGCGCGAGGAGGGATTCTTTTCGTGCATCGGGCAGCTCAAGCGCATCGATCTCCTGCCCAAGGACTTTGATGCTGATGCGCGTGAGGATATGCATGCTGGCCAAAGAGAAGAGCTTTCTCGATATCCCGATGAGGAGATTACTGATGAGATGCATCAAGCATGTGAATTTGGGGAGCTCGTGACCGACCCAGAAGTCCCTTATCCGAGCAAGCCCACATTCCTTCCAGCATGGGTGCCTGAATGCTTAAGGAGTGGAATCCTCCATCCTTTGAGAAGGCCGCTCTTCAAAACGCATAGTGGATTAAGGTGAGCGACCCAGTACTTGGTCGTCCTCAAGATTTCGTGGAGCCCGAGCTGATCAAGTTCGAGAAGGCAATCAAGGAGTCTCAAGAAAAAGAGTGAGATCCTAATGAAATCCTTGAACTTATGAGCCCAAATCGAGGAGGAGGCAGCACGACTAGTCCGAGCCCTGTAACTGATTTGACTGGTAGCCGCACGCTCTGCTCCGAGGAGTGGTAGGTTCGAGGAGCTTGAGAAGCCCGAGTATGCTCGGTGAAGTTGTTGTACTTTGTTTTTAAGTTATTTCCGAACAGTTTTCGTACTTTCTATTCGGCCCTTTGTGCAGTTGCTAGAACATCGTTGTTATATAAATTGTGATTTCTCCATCTTCATGGTGGTCGCTTTTCCAATTCAATGTTGTTGTTTCTCGCTCCATCTTTCCAAACTTATGCATTTTACTAACTCCTTTTTTAGTTATGACGTATAACTTTGTTAGAGTAGTTACTCTGCATGAATTTGAACTGAAGTCGAGGAGGTAGACTCCCCGCGCCATTTGTGAAATGAAAAAATCCAAGTGTCAATGACACTACTTGAGATGTGCTCCTCTAGCTATCGGCGTAGTTGCTACTCTTGTCAAGATTTTCCTCTACTCGATATGAGATAAACTTCCTCGCACTCAAACCACTTTCTCGGATCAATCCGGGAAAAATCCTAAGTGTAGGATTTTCCCTGTTCGCTCCTTGCTACTTTCTTCGATTTTATCAAATTAAAGGGCTTTCCAAATGGCTCGAGGAGGCCTTTTCTTTGACAAAATTCGAGGAGATACGGATCAATAGGTAGATCGAGTAACTCTTTGCTCCTCTTTCGTTTGATCTTTAGAAAATTATAGAGCTTTATTTGAACATTTTTGTTGAAAGATATGCATTGTATTGATTTGACGGAAATTCAATTACAATTGTGGGCTTCATGGCCGGCGTCCTTACAACCTTTTTCTTCGTTGCTCTACTTCAAACTTCTACTTCCTAAAAACTTAAACCAAAAAGAGGAGGGTGCCTTTCACATGAGCTTGTGAGGAACTTCTCTTGATCAAAATGTAGGGGGCCTTTCACAGGAGCACTTCAAACACTTCACCTTGTCTTTCATAACTCCTAGGCATAGAGCCTCTGGAGGTTGGAGGTGTTCCAAGGGTTCTTTAACACTCTCCCTTCCATGTCTTGGAGACGGTAGCTTCCATTGGACCTTCCTTCAAAAATCTTGTAGGGGCCTTCCCAGTTGGGTTGTATCTTTCCAACTCTGCCCAGGATGTCTGTTGTTCGAAGTACTAGGTCTCCTACCTGGAAGTCTCTCTCTTTCAAAGTCTTGTTGTAGGCTCTGGCGATCAACGCTTGGTACCTCAAGATGTTGGCTAGAGCAGTGCTCCTTGCTTCATCTAGTGTCTCTAGATCGAACATCCTCGCGGTATGATTGTCCTCGGGCTGATACCCTTGGATCTTAAGGGTTTCCACGGCTACTTCTGTTGGTATGACCGCTTCAGAACCATAAACTAGAGAGAATGGGGTTTCCCTTGTGGCGGTCTTCGAAGTTGTGCGATATGCCTACACTACTCTGATGAACGTGTATTATACACTTTTATTTGAGTCTTTTTCACCTATTTTAGCTATCCTCTATGTTAATTTAGCTATATTTTAGTGCATTTTATTATAATAGTGTCACGTTTCCCTTTAGTTTATATTTTACAGGTTTTGGGTGAAAATCGAGGTTTTCCGGGCAATTATATTGAAGTAGACAAGGAATTGGTGTTCCGAAGGCCTAATTGGAGTATCCAGAAGATTCCGGATAGGATTTGAAGTCTAGGGGTCGAATCTGAAGGCTAGAAGATCACTAGAAGGCAAAAACCGAGTCCGAAAAGGAAAAGATATCCAAAAACGCGTCGAAAACGCGTTTCTGGCCGAAAAAAGCTCTCGGGCGAGTCGCCCGGGACGTGGGGTGAACCGCCCCACACCAGGCGAATCGCCCGGTGTGTGGGGACCTTTGCCCCACACCTGCCGAATACCTATATATAGTTGCTCAGTTTTCTCTGTTTTTCATACTTTTCCAGACCTTTTCTCTCACCTTTCTCAGTAGTTTTAGGTAGGAATTCTCCAGAGCCTGTTCTGGGGGTTCTTAGCTTAGGAGATACTTTTTCTTAGCGTTTTGGAGCTTGTAAGATCGCGATTCTTCGGAGATTGACAACCTTCGGTAACATTGTGTCTTACAGTTTTTCTATTTATATTTATATATCTTTCATCATGTTTTCATTCATTCGTGGTATGATTTCTGTTGATTGCATGACATCTATGAGTAGCTAAACTTCTCGTTGATGATAGTATGTGATTTCTTAGCGAAGGGTTAATAATTATGCTAATGGCTATATCGCGCATTATACTCTGAGTTATTGCTTTATTTCTTTGATCTATCTTAAACCTCTATCTTCGTAGTGTTGAATAATTACGGAACACAATTGGACAATTCATTGATCAAAGATCTCCATGCAAGATCGAGGAATTTATGCATGATTATTAACCTATTATGCTTTGAATGACTATACTATCACCAATCTCCATTATCTGTTAAGAAAAACCTTTGCTAAGTCGTCTGTTGATTTATATTCTTAATTTAGATTAGATAAAGCTAGTTATAGTCCTTAGAGATCGACACTCGAGGTTATTCTACTGCTACACTACGGTTTTCGTTGTAGTTGTGAATTGCCTTTGGCTAAATACAAATTTATTTGATTAACTAGAATCTGACAAATTCACGTTCATCAAATTGGCGCCGTTGCCGGGGAATGAACCCGGGTCACCCGCGTGACAGACGGGAATACTCACCCGCGTGTTGGTCAAGAGGAAGTCGTGGAGGAAGTGATAACGGAATCCATTGCTTCACTTGAGTCAAAAGGTGATGGCGTGAGTTGTGCTGAGGTCGAGGAGTCAATCTCTGAAGATTTTGGTGTCTTTGAATCAATTGCGGCAGATACTCTTGATCTTGACTCCTACGTTCTGGTCCATGCACCCACCTATGAGTCCCAAAGGAGTTTTGATCCTCTTTACTCCTTTTATTTTCCATTTGATTCCCTTAGTTATTTTTTAGATTTTGTTTTTCTTGGTTTTGTTAATTTTACTTTTCAGGGAATCATGGACTTGCTTGAGCAGATACGGAGGGGAGCCGAGGATGGTTCCCAAGATGCGAGGAGTACAGGAACGGATGCACAAGATTCGTTCCCATTTGATAATGGATAACATTAGTGGTAATGGTAGCAAGTAGTTTAGTTTGATCGCTTTCTTGCATTGCATGCATATCATTCTGTTTTATTTTATATTTTCGTATGTTTTTGGTGATAAAATAGGTCTCTAGATGATAATTTAGCATTTTAGGAGGGAAACCGACGCCTCCAGGAGTCTGGAGGTGCCGGACGAATCGCTTCCCACGTGGGGCGGTTCGCCCCGGACATCCAGTAAACCCGAGATCCCGATTTTCTCCTATTATGCTAAATTATCGATCTTTTTACCTCGTTTATCGCCCGTTTTGTTTTCTCACGAGTTTGATTGAGTATTATAGGTCACATATACAAGTATTAGCTCTCACCTTGAATCCACTTTCGACGTTCGAGACGAGCGACGACGTTCAGGTTTGAGGGGGGGGAGGTTATCGTTGGTTATCTCTATACTTGTCTTGCTTATGATAAACTCGTGAAATATCTAGTTTTTTGTTTACATTTGCACGTTTACCGCTTTCTTAGTTTTTAGTTGCATACACTACATTCATCCTAGGATAGTCTTGCATGTTTTATGTGGAGTTTATTGCCAAATGTTTTGAACTTTTTTGGGTAGATCAACTAATTATGCCATTAATCATATGCTTCATCTCTATGAATTTGTTTGAGGTTTTTCTCGCTTGGCTTGTCACATTTATGTATTTCACTTAGTTAAGCTTGGTAGTCTCGACATCACTTAGTGGTGTTTTCTCTACTGCGGTTCACGAAGGCCTTTATAATAGGATGATGCATGTTAGGGTCTTATGGTTGTTTTCCCGAGTAATTATGTACCTAAGAGGCAACAAGTCTTCACCTTGCTTTGAGATTGCTAAATGCCTAGGAAGGAGGTAGTGTGAGATTGTGTGATCCTTTATTTACAACCTATTCTTTCGAACAGGTTTGGGGAGGGGGTTACGCTATCATTAGACTTGTTTTTCAATTTTGTGTTGTGAGTTTATTTTTCCTTTTTCGTAAATTTGTACTCCAACCTATTCTTTCGAATAGGTTTGGGGAGGTCGTTTGTGAGTCATTTATTTTTCGTTGTGCTACTGGTGGCTAAAAAAAAAAATCAAAAAAAACAAAAAAAAAGGAGGAAAAGGAAAAAATTCCAGAAAAAAACTGGAAAAGAAAAAAAAAAGAAAAAAAAGACCCCAAAAAAGAAAAGAAAGGTAAAAAAAAAAGAAAGCCAAAAAGCAGTTTAGCAAAGTATTGTGTCTCATTTTCCAAATTCATGTAATGTTCGTAATCGTGTTTTAATTTTTTATCTTTTCTTTTGAGTGTCATCTGTTCTAGACCACCCTCGTTCTGCCATTCAGGAAGTGGTGAATAGCTTAAGGCTTTGCTTGAGAGATGGGTAGAATAGGGGAGTGTTATCTTTTTTAGGGAACCCTCCTTCGTTTGATGAGAGCCAGTATTGGTTCGACCTCTTTGAGGAAAAGTCTTAACTTGGTGAACAGTAGTAAGTCCTCAGTTTCATAGGCACGGGACAACCATTCATATTCTAACATGTTTCATTACGTCGTCACTGACTAGGTCCAGGTAGAGAATGTTACGAGAGACTATCTTGTCTTGACATAAGTGCTTATGTGAATGTGTATGAGTCAATCGAGGCATTCTTCAACCTATATTCATGATATGATTTGTATGGTTTTTGTTCATATGTTTTTTGATAGATTCAATAGATTAGTTCATTTTATTTGGCATGAGACTCCATTTTTTGTGTTGCATTGTTTTTTGCATTAGAGTCTAGCTTAGTTGCTTGAGGACAAGCAAAGGTTCGGTTTGTGGAGTTTGATGAACGTGTATTTTACACTTTCATTTGAGTCTTTTTCACCTATTTTAGCTATCCTCTATGTTAATTTAGCTATATTTTAGTGCATTTTATTAGAATAGTGTCACGTTTCCCTTTAGTTTGTATTTTACAGGTTTTGGGTGAAAAACGAGGTTTTTCGGGCAATTATATTGAAGTAGACAAGGAATTGGTGTTCCGAAGACCTAATTGGAGTATCCATAAGATTCCGGATAGGATTTGAAGTCTAGGGGTCGAATCTGAAGGCTAGAAGGTCACTAGAAGGAAAAAACCAAGTCCGAAAAGGAAAAGATATCCAAAAACTCGTCGAAAACGCATTTCTGGCCGAAAAAAGCTCCCGGGCGAGTCGCCCGTGACGTGGGGCGAATCGCCCCACACCAGGCGAATCGCCCGGTGTGTGGGGCCCTTCGCCCCACACCTGCCGAATACCTATATATAGTTGCTCAGTTTTCTCCGTTTTCATACTTTTCCAGACCTTTTCTCTCACCGTTCTCAGTAGTTTTAGGTAGGAATTCTCCAGAGCCTGTTCTGGGAGTTCTTAGCTTAGGAGATACTTTTTCTTAGCGTTTTCGAGCTTGTAAGATCGCGATTCTTCGGAGATTGACAACCTTCGGTAACATTGTATCTTACAGTTTTTCTATTTATATTTATATATCTTTCATCATGTTTTCATTCATTCGTGGTATGATTTCTGTTGATTGCATGACATCTATGAGTAGCTAAACTTCTCGTTGGTGATAGTATGTGATTTCTTAGCGAAGGGTTAATAATTATGCTAATGGCTATATCGCGCATTATACTCTGAGTTATTGCTTTATTTCTTTGATCTATCTAAAACCTCTATCTTCGTAGTGTTGAATAATTACGGAACACAATTGGACAATTCATTGATCAAAATTTCCATGCAAGATCGAGGAATTTATGCATGATTATTAACCTGCTATGCTTTGAATGATCATACTATCACCAATCTCCATTATCTGTTAAGAAAAACCTTTGCTAAGTCGTTTGTTGATTTATATTCTTAAGTTAGATTAGATAAAGCTAGTTATAGTCCTTAGAGATCGACACTCGAGGTTATTCTACTGCTACACTACGGTTTTCGTTGTAGTTGTGAATTGCCTTTGGCTAAATACAAATTTATTTGATTAACTAGAATCTGACAAATTCCCGTTCATCATACTCCATCAAGCTCGTCGACCCAATCCTTGTTGGTGGCGAATCTCTTTTGCAAATTTTTGACAAGGTTCTTGTTGACGACTTCAGTCTGCCCATTGGATTGAGGATGTCCTAGTGAGGTGTATCTCCTCTCAATCATCATTTCCTTGCACCACTCGTTGAACTTCAGTCCACAAAATTGAGAACCATTATCGGATATGAGGACTCTAGGTAGGACAAATCGACACACAATGTTTCTCCACCCGAAATTCATCACTCTTTGCTCGGTGATAGTACACACCGCTTCAACTTCCGCCCACTTCCTAAAGTATTCTACCGCGACAATGATGAATTTCTTCTGTCCCGTGCCTCTTGGGAATGGACCAACTATGTGGATACCCCAAATGTCAAAAGGGCATGTGATCGAGATAGGCAGAAGAGGCTTGGAAGGAACGTTGATCAAATGGGCGTGAAATTGGCACTCCTCGCCTCTTCTCACGAATTGGGCAGCATCCTCACGAACAGTTGTCCAGTAGAAGCCCTGGCGGATGACTTTTTGTGCAAGGGTTCATCCTCCAGCATGGTCCCCGCAACTTCCTTGGTGCATCTCTCCCAACACTTTTTGCACTTCTTGCTCAGCCACACATCTCAAGTAGACTCCCTCAAAGGATCTCTTGTACAAGCTAAGTGGTCTCCTTGTATGATGTAGTTGCCCGCACTACAAGAAAAACGGCAAATAGCGTCGCTAATTTACCGACGCATAGCTCATGCGTCGCTAATTAGCGACGCATGAGTTTTGGTTGCTAAATTAGCGACGCATGGTTATGCGTCGCTAATTTTAGCGACCCATAGCCCATGCGTCGCTAATTTTAGCAACCAAAACTCATGCGTCGCTAAAATTATATGCATCGCTAATTTAGCGACCAAAACTCATGCGTCGCTAATTAGCGACGCATGAGCTATGCGTCGCAAAAATTAGCGACGCATGGGCTGTGGGTCGCAAAAACTGCATAATTTTCAGGTGGGTCTCCTCGCATTCAACTGGAGCTATAGGGCACATCTGTTATCGGATTGGTGCGCATAACCTACCGTTGGATACCTCGTTGAGTTATCTACGCGTGGACGTTGATTTGAGGTTGATTCAATATCGTATGAAGGAGTTATGGATGAAATGGCTAGACTGCACTAATCTTGCACACTTGAACGACTCCAAAACCTTTATTCGAACTTCTGAATATGTGCTTCTAAGGTAAGTCTAAGTTTTTCCCAAATGAACTTCTTGGCTTAAATCGAACTACGGTCACTCACGAACATATCCTTCTGAATATTCTTTTGTGAGGAAACCACGTTGTTTTATTAATCAAAAGCTAAACTGAATGACAAACAAAGCTATTAGTCGCTACATATAGAAGACTAAAACAAATACGAAACTATATAGGAATCGAAATTCTAATACTAAAACAACTTGACAATATTGAAATTAACTAGGAATTGAAATCTAATCCTAAAAGAACTTGAAATATAAACTACGAACACAGTAAAACTGCGTTTAGACCCCCTAAACGATCTCCGATGGCTGAAAAACGAGGAAAGCTACCATGCATGATATAGGTAACAATCTCTTGCATCCAACTTGGTTGAGTATCAATTGCCAAGACCGTTGGCTTTGATGACCAGAGGGATGACACGTTGATTTTCATGAGTATCACATTCCGGGTATTGATGAATGTGTATTTTACACTTTCATTTGGGTCTTTTTCACCTATTTTAGCTATCCTCTATATTAATTTAGCTATATTTTTGTGCATTTTATTAGAATAGTGTCACGTTTCCATTTAGTTTTTATTTTACAGGTTTTGGTTGAAAAACGAAGTTTTCCGGGCAACTATATTGAAGTAGATAAGGAATTGGTGTTCCAGAAGCCTAATTGGAGTATCTGAAAGATTCCGGATAGGATTTGAAGTCTAGGGGTCGAGTCTGAAGGCTAAAAGGTCACTAGAAGGTAGAAACCGAGTCCGAAAAGGGGAAGAAATCCAAAAACGCGTCGAAAACGCGTTCTGGGCCGAAAAACACTCCCGGGCGAGTCGAGCGGGACGTGGGGCGAATCGCCCCACACCAGGCGAATCGCCCAGTGTGTGGGGCCCTTCGCCCCACACAATTCGAATGCCTATATATATGAGCTCAGTTTTCTCCGTTTTTCATACTTTTCCAGACCTTTTCTCTCACCTTTCTCTGTAGTTTTAGGTAGGAATTCTCCAGAGCCTGTTCTGGGGGTTCTTAGCTTAGGAGATACTTTTTCTTAGCAGTTTGGAGCTTGTAAGATCGTGATTCTTCGGAGATTGACAACCTTCGGTGTTAGGAAACTTGTAATTTTGATGAGCAATTTACCATGCTAAATTAAGGAAAGTCCAGTAACTAGTACTCTTAAGGTCCATAGGAATTTAGAATTTTAAGGACATTGTAAAAGAGGAACGTTTGCTGATGACTTAGTTAGGTGCTAGATAAGTTATTTCTTTTGTGTATGACGTATTTTATTTTCTGAAAAGAAAATATCTTATTGACACTTTAGCTTATGATGTGTCTTATTTTCTGAGAAGAAAATAACCTATTGAAGCATTTGCTGAAGATATATTGTGTTTATTACAAACAAATTGTTTTAAGCAAGTAGAAATCGCTCAGAATCTTGAAGACTTTTTGAAGATCTGAAGACTAGAAGATTGCTGAAGACTGGTATCTACAAAGGCACGTGTTGTTCAGAAAGTGAAATGTTCAGCAACAGCATTGCATAAGTGAAAATCTGAAAGACAGAGTAGGTTGTGCTTGCTGAAACTAAGACTGACCACTTGCTGATAAACATATGTGACCTCTTGCTGAATGTACGTAAATTTGCGCTCCAATGTTACTGTTTGAATTCTATTCAAATGTGCATTTAATGCAAAGCTTACACACGAAGGACATGAAGACTAGAAGACAAACAAAGTGGCTGCTGAAAGTACAAAAAGCAAGATACTGACATGTTAAGGAACAAAAGCCTTAGGATTCGAAATTCAAACGGCTCCTTACTTGCACTATAAATAGAGGTCATCCGGCAAAGAGTTGAAGTGTGTCAACAACGTGATCAAACTCTCACTTGTGCTTAAAAACTCACAAACCTTCAAACACTCTTACTGCCATTGATCCGTTCCAAGACTTAAAGCTTGAAAAAGCTACTTGTGAAGAAGTAGAACAAACTCGGCTAAGAAATTAGTTAAGTGTTCTTTCTTTCGAACAAGAACAAGTCTTGACACCAGAAACAATCAAACTTGTTTACTGCAAAGTATTCCAAGTTGTGTTTCTTAGATTACTTGTTGTAACTGAATAAGTTATAATTAAGTCATCTCACCCCAAAACTCTCTAACTGAAAATACACCCTTTCAGGCGTGATATTCAGGGGGAACTTAATCGAGCATAGTTTTGCTGATTAAAAGTACCAAGTTTGGTGGAGAACAACGTTGAGTTCTCTAGTTTAGGTTGGATACAAAGCAAGTGTGCTTTGGTGTCTGTTGAATCGCTTTAGATAGGAGATTGTAAGGAACCTCAATCATATCTTAGTGGATTCAGTCCTAGAAAGGACGAAGTGGATTAGTTGAGAGATTACGCCACTCTCAGATACCACTATAAAAGTGTTTGTGTGATTTACTTACTGTATTTAGCTTTCAGCAAATTATATCTGTTTGTACACAGTCACTCACCTCACTTGCTGAAACCTTTACTTGCTGAAAAAGTACTTATTGTTTCAAAGACTTCCGCTCTCTGATTTTAAGTATCAGCCAACCAAGTTACTGTAAAGTAACTTACGCTTGCTGAGAAAGTTAAGTATCAGCAAACTCATTACTGAAAAGTAATAAGTACTTGCTGAGAAAGTTTTAAACGACGAAAGTTTGAAAAGATTATTCACCCCCCCCCCCTCTAGTCTTTTCTTGTTGTTTAAAGGGACCAACAAGTGGTATCAGAGCAGGAGGTTCTTTAGCCTTCTGCACTGAACCTAGATCCTATTAAGTGCTTTCCGTAAATCACTCTCACTTGATCAGTTTGGTAGTGCTTTGCTGACAGGATGTCTTTAGGAGATGCTCCCTTGCTGAAGCTGGAAAATTACGAGAAATGGCGAAACAACATGATGCTACATCTTGAGGCCATTAGTGATGAGATGGTCACCGTCATTAATGATGGACCTATCAAGATCACTAAGATTGAAAGGAGTTTCCCTCACAAGACCACTGAAGCTGGGAAGGAAACCATCCTTGGCGAACCATCAGATACGGTTGTGCCAAAACCAAGAGAGGAATGGACTTCTGACGAAGCTAAGAGATTCCGTCTTGATGGCCAAGCAAGAAATATCATCATCAGATCAACTCCGGATACCATACAGTGCAAACTGTGGGGTGCTAAGACTGCAAAGGAGGCTTGGAAAATGGTTCAAGATCTTTGTGCTGGATCTGACAAGACCAAGGAAAACAACCTTGAAGTACTTAAGCTAAATTTTCAAAACTTTAAGCAAGGTGCAAACGAGTCACTGGAAGACTTGGACTTCAGATTCACAACTCTTGTTAGTGAAATGGCAGCATTGGGTGTTGGAAACCTCTACTCAGATTCTGAGAAAGTGAAAACTATCATCAGCAGTCTGAATCAAGAATGGATCCACACTCAGAATTTCTATTATAATCAAGGAATGCCAGACATTACACCAACAGAGTTGTTCTCTCATCTTGCTACTGTCAATTATGAGACAAAGCAAAGAGAAAATGTGTTTGCTAAAAAATCGCAAAACATTGCTCTTGCTGCAAAGCCGTCATCTTCTGAAAAGAAGAATGATAAAGAGCCTTCTGATGAAAATGCTTTAGTTGTTAAAAATATGAAGAAATTCATCAGTAAGGAACTTGAAAGGCGAAAAGCAAAAGAGAAGCTGAAAAAGCATCTTGGTAACAACTACCATAAGTACAAGAATGATTCTAGCTCGCTGAACAAGCAAGCTCAGCAAGCTACTTCATCAGAAGAGCCAGCAGTTGGAAATGATCTATATTTTTACTGCAAAAAGCCTGGACACTTCAAAGCTAATTGCCCTTTGCTGAAAGGCAAATCTGCTGAAAAGAAGAAGAAGTTCAAAAGAGCTTTTATTGCTGAAGAAAAGAAGAAGCTTCAAGCAAAAATCGATGCATTGTGCATTGATACTAGCTCCGAAGACAGTGAGGATGAAAGTTCAGACACCGACGATGAAGAAGCCACTCTAGACGTGGAGATTGGCAAGGAAGTTTGTGGAATAGCTATGGAAGCTTATCCAGATGTGTCTAACTACGAATTCTGCCTCATGGCCGGTCAGGTAAACAACTCTACCTCTGACTCAGACTCAGAAAGTGAAGACGAGATTGACCTTGACAAGATTCAAGGAGAAATCGAAAGATTTGAGAATACTCTCAGCAAACAGCAAGAGAGACTACAACTTGCTGAAACTCTGACCAAGCAGACTACTGAAAAGTATGTTTTGCTGAAGGAAGAGACAGAAGAAAAAGATGCTGAAATAAGGCGTCTTAAGAAGTTGATTGCTGAGGCTGCAGAGAAAAATTCTCAAATGGCATTAGAATTGGAAGAGTATCAGTCCTCAATTCTAAATTTACTTGCTGAAATCCAAGAAATGAAAAAGATGAAAGTCAATTTCAAATCCTACGTGGAAGCAAGTAATACGCTGACTGAACTAAACTCTTATTTGAGAGATCCATCTCAGAAAGAAGGTTTAGGAGCAACGTGTGAAGGTGATAACGTAGAAATCTTGAGAAAAGATAAATCATCTATCTCCTTTGTACGTGCTACTGATAGTAGTCCTCCAGTAATCTATCAGTTTGGTCAAACTAAGGTTGCTGAAACATGCAATCAAGTACCTATGACCATAAAGCCCGCTGTTGCTACTCAAAGTAACAAGACTTTAAAAGGAAAACAGGTTGCTGAAAAGCAAACTGGAAAGAAGAAGAATGCTGTGAAGCATTCCGCCAAACAAGTTGCTGGAAAGCAAGTTGTTAAGACTAAAGGCAAGATTACTAAAAGTAATCAGAAGTCCTTTGCTGACAAACCTGAATCAAGTAAGGTTGCTGAAGCTAAAGCTCAGCATTCTCCAAAGAGTGGACTCGGTTTCAAAACCAAGCAAAGTCAACTCTTTCATGAGTATAAGCAAAGTCAGCAAAGATACTTCAAAGAGATGAAGAAAACCAAGCCTAAGAGTTCTGAAAAGACTCCCAATGCTAGGACTAGAAGGAACCTTGCTAGAAAAGAACTTACTGAAAAGTATGTTCAGCAAAAAGGTCAACAGAGCAAGACACCACATCAGAAAGTGGATTTGACCAGCACGAGTCAAAAGTCTTTCAGCTCAAAACCTCCTAGTTCCTCAGCAAGTAGAAAACAAGTCAAAGTTGAAAAACTTCAGACTTGGGTTTCCACTGGACGCATTCTTGAACATGTTAATGGACATCCATCATTGGATAATTAACTTGTTTGCTCTTGATTGTGCAGACTGCAGCCACGGAGACAAACGATGCAATCTGGCACTTTGATAGTGGTTGTGGAAAGCACATGACGGGCAACAAGAATAACCTTATAAACTATAGACGGTGGTCTAAAGGTCCAACAATAAGGTTTGCTGGTGGAGGCTCCGGATCTACAAAAGGCTATGGTGATGTGAAGTTAGGATGCATAACCATTTCTGGAGTTCTTTATGTCAAAAATCTTAAGTTTAACCTTTTCAGCATGAGTCAATTTGCTGACAAAGGATACTTCATCGAAATTAAAAGTGATGAATGTAAACTTGTAGATTTTGAGACTAAAAAGGTTATAATGATTGCAAGAAGATCAGGAGGCTTGTACACCGTTGATTGGTCTTCAGCAAACGTTGAAAAATGCCTTGTCTCAGATCATGATTGCCTTGCTGAAAAGCATGGTTATGGCATAAACGAACAAGTCATCTAAACTTCAAGACGCTGAATAAGCTGTCTAAAAAGGCACTTGTAGTTGGATTACCTAGGTTACTTTTAAGAAGGATGGTGTTTGCAATGCATGTCAGCAAGGAAAGCAAACCAAATCTTCTTTCAAGAACAAGGCAGTACCGTCAACTACAAAACCTTTACAACTCTTGCACATGGACTTGTTTGAATCTTCTTCAACAAGCTATGCTGGTAAGAAGTATGGTCTAGTCGTGGTAGATGACTATTCAAGATTCACTTGGGTAGTATTCATCAAGCACAAATCTGAAACCAAGACTGAAATACCTAACTTGCTGAATAAGCTTGAAGTCATGAAAAATGACAAGGTAAAAGTCATAAGGACAGACCATGGTACTGAGTTTGTAAACCAGTACATAACTGAATATTGTACCTCAAAAGGTATTCAACATCAGTTATCCTCAGTAAGAACACCACAGCAAAATGGTGTTGCTGAACGGAAGAATCGTACCCTGAAAGAAGCCGCAAGAACAATGCTTGCTGACACTGAAATAAGTGAGGCTTACTGGGTTGAAGCGATTAATACCGCCTGCTATACTCAAATAGATGTTTGATTACTAAGGAATACAACAAAACTCCTTATGAATTGTTTGTTGGAAGACCTCCTAACATCACTCATCTAAGAGTATTTGGTTGCAAGTGTTTCGTTCTTAACAATGGTAGAGAATACCTAAGAACATTTCAACCAAAGGCAGACGAAGCGATATTTCTTGGCTACTCCTTGCATAGTAAAGCTTATAGAGTTTACAACAAAAAGGCACAAAAGATTGAAGAATCTGTGCATGTTGTATTCTACGAAAAGTCACAAGGTGTGCCTGCTGAAGAAGAAATATCAGAATGTATGAAAAAGCTAATCATACATGAGCAAAGAACTGAATCTGATGCTAGGAAAATCAAGTCATTGAACTAAATGATGATTCTGACAATGACTCTCCTCCCCCGAGTCATGACAAGATAAATATAGTTCACGACAAAGAATTTCCAGCAAAAGATGCGGTTGCTCCGGAAGTTGCTGAAATTACGCAATCTCCAGTGCCTGCTGATGAAATACCTCAACCCAGCAATGCTGAACAAGCAGTTGCTGACGAACAAATCTCAGCAGAGACACAAATTCCCAGTAGTACTGAACAAGTACATACTGAAGAGTCACATGCTGATGAGCAAACATATCCTGATCCAACAAACAGGAAACCTGTTAATAAATGGATTAGAGATCATCCCTCTACGGATATGATTGGCGATATTAATAAACGCCAAGTGACTAGATCCAAAGCTACTCAAGGACTTGCTGAAGAAGCAACTGTCGTAGAAGTAGAATCTTTATTCTCTTGCTTTGTTTCAGAAATTGAACCTAAAACCATAGAAGAAGCTTTGAAGCATTCTGAATGGATAAAGCAATGCAAGAAGAATTGGATCAATTTGAAAGAAACAAAGTCTGGAAACTTGTGCCACTTGCTGAAGATAAGAAAGCTATTGGTACAAAGTGGGTGTTCAGAAACAAGCTGAGCGAGTCTGGTGAAGTAACAAGAAACAAAGCACGCTTAGTTGCTCAAGGTTACTGTCAGACTGAAGGATTGGACTATGATGAGTCTTACGCTCCAGTTGCAAGATGGATGC
>CM051455.1:59743209-59993065 GCA_028274465.1 Plantago ovata
TGTGAAGGTGTAACGAGAAATCTTGAGAAAAGATAAATCACCTATCTCCTTTGTACGTGCTACTGATAGTCATCCAGTATCTATCAGTTTGGTCAACTAAGGTTGCTGAAACATGCAATCAAGTACCTATGACCATAAAGCCCGCTGTTGCTACTCAAAGTAACAAGACTTTAAAAGGAAAACAGGTTGCTGAGAAGCAAACTGGAAAGAAGAAGAATGCTGTGAAGCATTCCGCCAAACAAGTTGCTGAAAGCAAGTTGTTAAGTCTAAAGGCAGATTACTAAAAGTAATCAGAAGTCCTTTGCTGACAAACCTGAATCAAGTAAGGTTGCTGAAGCTAAAGCTCAGCATTCTCCAAAGAGTGGACTCGGTTTCAAAACCAAGCAAAGTCAACTCTTTCATGAGTATAAGCAAAGTCAGCAAAGATACTTCAAAGAGATGAAGAAAACCAAGCCTAAGAGTTCTGAAAAGACTCCCAATGCTAGGACTAGAAGGAACCTTGCTAGAAAGAACTTACTGAAAAGTATGTTCAGCAAAAAGGTCAACAGAGCAAGACACCACATCAGAAAGTGGATTTGACCAGCACGAGTCAAAAGTCTTTCAGCTCAAAACCTCCTAGTTCCTCAGCAAGTAGAAAACAAGTCAAAGTTGAAAAACTTCAGACTTGGGTTTCCACTGGACGCATTCTTGAACATGTTAATGGACATCCATCATTGGATAATTAACTTGTTTGCTCTTGATTGTGCAGACTGCAGCCACGGAGACAAACGATGCAATCTGGCACTTTGATAGTGGTTGTGGAAAGCACATGACGGGCAACAAGAATAACCTTATAAACTATAGACGGTGGTCTAAAGGTCCAACAATAAGGTTTGCTGGTGAGGCTCCGGATCTACAAAAGGCTATGGTGATGTGAAGTTAGGATGCATAACCATTTCTGGAGTTCTTTATGTCAAAAATCTTAAGTTTAACCTTTTCAGCATGAGTCAATTTGCTGACAAGGATACTTCATCGAAATTAAAAGTGATGAATGTAAACTTGTAGATTTTGAGACTAAAAAGGTTATATGATTGCAAGAAGATCAGGAGGCTTGTACACCGTTGATTGGTCTTCAGCAAACGTTGAAAAATGCCTTGTCTCAGATCATGATTGCCTTGCTGAAAAAGCATGGTTATGGCATAAACGAACAAGTCATCTAAACTTCAAGACGCTGAATAAGCTGTCTAAAAAGGCACTTGTAGTTGGATTACCTAGGGTTACTTTTAAGAAGGATGGTGTTTGCAATGCATGTCAGCAAGGAAAGCAAACCAAATCTTCTTTCAAGAACAAGGCAGTACCGTCAACTACAAACCTTTACAACTCTTCACATGGACTTGTTTGAATCTTCTTCAACAAGCTATGCTGGTAAGAAGTATGGTCTAGTCGTGGTAGATGACTATTCAAGATTCACTTGGTAGTATTCATCAAGCACAAATCTGAAACCAAGACTGAAATACCTAACTTGCTGAATAAGCTTGAAGTCATGAAAAATGACAAGGTAAAGTCATAAGGACAGACCATGGTACTGAGTTTGTAAACCAGTACATAACTGAATATTGTACCTCAAAGGTATTCAACATCAGTTATCCTCAGTAAGACACCACACAAAAATGGTGTTGCTGAACGGAAGAATCGTACCCTGAAAGAAGCCGCAAGAACAATGCTTGCTGACACTGAAATAAGTGAGGCTTATTGGGTTGAAGCGATTAATACCGCCTGCTATACTCAAAATAGATGTTTGATTACTAAGGAATACAACAAAACTCCTTATGAATTGTTTGTTGGAAGACCTCCTAACATCACTCATCTAAGAGTATTTGGTTGCAAGTGTTTCGTTCTTAACAATGGTAGAGAATACCTAAGAACATTTCAACCAAAGGCAGACGAAGCGATATTCTTGGCTACTCCTTGCATAGTAAAGCTTATAGAGTTTACAACAAAAAGGCACAAAAGATTGAAGAATCTGTGCATGTTGTATTCTACGAAAAGTCACAAGGTGTGCCTGCTGAAGAAGAAATATCAGAATGTATGAAAAAGCTAATCATACATGAGCAAAGAACTGAATCTGATGCTAGGCAAATCAAGTCAATTGAACTAAATGATGATTCTGACAATGACTCTCCTCCCCCAAGTCATGACAAGATAAAATAGTTCACGACAAAGAATTTCCAGCAAAAGATGCGGTTGCTCCGGAAGTTGCTGAAATTACGCAATCTCCAGTGCCTGCTGATGAATACCTCAACCCAGCAATGCTGAACAAGCAGTTGCTGACGAACAAATCTCAGCAGAGACACAAATTCCCAGTAGTACTGAACAAGTACATACTGAAGAGTCACATGCTGATGAGCAAACATATCCTGATCCAACAAACAGGAAACCTGTTAATAAATGGATTAGAGATCATCCCTCTACGGATATGATTGGCGATATTAATAAACGCCAAGTGACTAGATCCAAAGCTACTCAAGGACTTGCTGAAGAAGCAACTGTCGTAGAAGTAGAATCTTTATTCTCTTGCTTTGTTTCAGAAATTGAACCTAAAACCATAGAAGAAGCTTTGAAGCATTCTGAATGGATAAAGGCAATGCAAGAAGAATTGGATCAATTTGAAAGAAACAAAGTCTGGAAACTTGTGCCACTTGCTGAAGATAAGAAAGCTATTGGTACAAAGTGGGTGTTCAGAAACAAGCTGAGCGAGTCTGGTGAAGTAACAAGAAACAAAGCACGCTTAGTTGCTCAAGGTTACTGTCAGACTGAAGGATTGGACTATGATGAGTCTTACGCTCCAGTTGCAAGATTGGATGCAATTAGGCTTTTCTTGGCCTTTGCTGCTCACAATGACTTCATTGTTTACCAAATGGATGTTAAAAGTGCATTCTTAAATGGTGAACTTGCTGAAGAAGTCTACCTAGAACAACCCCCTGGCTTTGAACTTCCCTCAGAAACCAAGATGGTATATAAGCTTCAGAAAGCTGTATATGGTCTAAAGCAAGCACCAAGAGCATGGTATGATACCTTAGCTAAGTTCTTGCTGGAAAATGGTTTCAAGAAAGGTGAAGTTGACAAAACTTATTTACCATGAACCATGATGGTAAATAATCTTAGTTCAAATTTATGTGGATGACATAATTTTTGGATCTAAGGACAAGCAACTTTGTGATGATTTTGCCAAACTCATGACAAATAAGTTTGAAATGAGTATGATGGGAAAATTGAATTATTTCCTAGGATTGCAAGTCAAGCAACTCAAAGATGGAATATTCATAAATCAAGCAAAGTATGCGAAAGAAATGCTCATAAAGTTTAGGATCAAAGAGGATGAAAACCTGAAAAGATCCCTATGAGTGTTGGTACCAAATTGGGCTATACTAAAGAGGACAAAAGTGTTGAAGAACACAAGTATAGGAAGCTCATTGGTTCCTTGTTGTATTAACAGCAAGTAGACCTGACATTCAGTATGCTGTTTGTGTGTGTGCAAGATTCCAATCTGATCCAAGAGAATCACACTACAAAAAGGCAATCAAATACTGAAATATGTTAAAGGTACAGTCAATGTTGGATTATGGTATCCAAAAGATTCTGGACTTGAATTGGTTGGCTATTCTGATGCTGATCATGGTGGATCAACTCTTGATAGAAAAAGTACCTCTGGAACTTGTCAGTTTTTGGGTACTAGATTAATATCATGGTTCAGCAAGAAGCAAACGTGTGTCGCCAATTCATCTACTGAATCTGAATACATTGCAGCTGGTTGTTGCACAGCTCAAATCCTATGGATTCAGCAACAATTAAGAGATTATGGTATTTCTGCAAAGAAAACACCAATCTTTTGTGATAATACAAGTGCTATTGCAATTACGCAAAATCCTAAGTTTCACTCTAGGACCAAGCACATTGATATTAGACATCATTTCATTAGAGATCATGTGGAAAAAGGTGATATTGAGGTTGTGAAAGTAGGTACTGAAGATCAGCTTGCTGACATCTTTACCAAGCCCCTACCGGATAATAGGTTCGCAATGCTAAGGTATAACCTTGGATTGATTGAACTACCTCAATAAAGGATACACTTGGCAGAATGCTGAAACAGGTATTCAGCAAGCCAAAGTATTCCTGTCCAAAAGACCAAGTCACTGATTTCTTCCAAGAAATGATAAGTCACTACATGATTGCTGAAACAGGCATTCAGCAAGTAATTCCTTCAAAACGGGCATTTGTTAGGAAACTTGACCACTTGCTGAGACAGGCACTCAGTAAGAGAAAGAACTTTAGGATTGCTGAGACGGGTACTCAGACAATCGAAAGATACTGAAACAGGTATTCAAGTATCAAAGGAATTCTCTGAGACGGGAACTCAGAAAAAGAGCAAAGCTCATCTCTCAGGTTTTACCAAAGGATGTCTCAAGTACAAAAGAATTTACTGATACGGGAAATCAGAAATATCTTTTAAACTTAAAGAAATATGAGATATCTAAGTAAGGGGGAACTTTCAACAAGTATCTACATTGTTAATTCAAACTCGCTGAAAAGATTCTTGTCTATTTCAGCAAGCAATCTATCCCTTATTACTCGGTAAAATCAATTTGTGACGTTAAGCTGGCACAGATAAACTCGCAATAATCATGACATGAAATTCAATCGTGGCCATTGATTAAAAGGAGTTACTAATCTAACGGCTGACAAAACAAAGAGAGAGAGTGCTCTGACGATTTTAGTTAGTGGGCCACTACGCATTCAATGCAAAGGCTCCACTAACTCCAGTGTTTCTCTGTTTTAACCCTTGTTGAGAGCTCAAATCGATTGAGTTTCTCACACACCAGAGACACTATATAAAGAAGGAGTTAGAGAAATGACAAAATTCTTTAACTCACATTTCCTTTCTCTGCAAATTCTCGCATGAATCTACTGTACCTCCGGTCAAAAAAAGCAAACTATCTCTTTTCGTACACTCTTTCTTGCTCTATATAAGAAATGGCTCCCAAGAGACAGTTATCTAAGTCTTCAAAATCGTCAAAGGTTGATAGTGCTGAAACACGCACTGCTCCGGTGACTACTCTGGCCCAGACACAACGAAAGTTGTGTTGAAAAACGACCGAATCACTGCAAAACCTATGCCTCCGTCATATCTTGACACTGCAAAGTGTGAGATGTTGATGCAATGGGGAGGGTTTGCAAAAGAAAAGTACATTAGGTACTTTTATGAACAAGAACTTGATGACCAAAATGAAGAGGCGCTTGAGTTCATCAAGCAACAAGGCCTCATGAACTTTATCTCTGCTCGCTCTAAGCAAGTGAGCATGATTGATACAATGGAATTCTACAACAATGCAGAAATCCAGTCCCTTACAGAAAGTAATGGAATCACTGAAAAAGTGATCCTTACTTATGTTCAGAACACGCAAATCGTCCTGAAATGGACTGATTTAGCGGAAATCTTTCAGATTCCAACCACTGGAACTGAAGATGACGTCACTGCTACTGACGAAGAATTAGAAGCTTTCTACAGTGACTTCAGAAATGCAAAGATGAAGAAAGGCGAGATAGCTCCCGTGACTTGGACAAAGCACGTTAAGAGAAAGCATCTCTGCCATTCACTTGGTCTAGTAGCTCTACTACTGATAAAAGTTCTTGACTCCCAAGTTGGAGGAATTGACCAAGTCGGCCTGAGAAGATGGCCATTGGTGATGCATATCTATGAAAATAAATTGGAACTTAACTGGGCTAAGTACATTTTTCAACAGGCTTGTTGATTGTGTCACTAAGTTCAAGGTAAAGGTAGAAGACAACAAGGTCTCACCTTCCTTTCCAGTTATGTATGGAATCAAGATATGCTATATCCTTGAACATTTCAGGATTCATCTAAGAAACCCATTGCCAATCAAGAAATCTGTGTGCAATGTGGGAAGATCTTTCTACAAGCAGAATGTACCTAAGATTGCTGGAAAGAAAACTAAGAAGACAACAACTGCAAATGTTGTCAGCACAAGCCAGCAAGAAAGGTATACAACAGCTGCAGATGTTACCACCCAACAACTTAGAGATGAAACTGTTGTGGATGGTGGTAACACAAATGAAACTGCTGTAGAAAATCAACAAGGTACGTGTACAACACCTGTTGCTGAAAAGGCAACAACAGATGACTCTGGGAAACTGGAGAAATCTAAAAAGAAAAAGAGGAAAGCTGATGATGACACTCAGACTGCAGCGTCATCAGCAAATCCCGTACCTAAGAGGAAACGGACAAGCAACAAAAGAAAGAAGACACTGGCTTCTCAGTCAGTCCCTAATGTCCAAGACTCCTCAGTCAATTCCCAGACAAATGATGAAACGCATTTGCCAGTAGATGTTGCTGAAGTAATTACTGAAGCATATGTCAACAATGTTGAAGTGTTTGCGGAAGCCTTCAACAATCAACTTAATGTTGATAACTCTACTGAGAATAGACCACAAGGCAGTGGAAATGAAATTCCTGCCCAAGTCCCAGATATCTACATTGTAGATATTCCAAATGATCCAACTATGGAACCAGCAAGTGACATTGCTGATGATCTGCAAAGAGCGGCACTTGCTGATGCTGCTGAAAAGATGGTTGCTGAACAAGCAACTCATCAAGTTGCTGAAACCCAGCTTGCTGAAGAACCAGTTGCTGAAATAGCAATGGTTCCAGTTCCTGAAGTTGCTGAAACTCAAGAAGCATTATTCAACGACGTATCTCGTGATGCTGAGAATACTGGCCCAAGTTCACCCAAGACATCAATTGACAAAGTCCAGCTTGTTCTGGAAGATTTAAGCAAACAGATGGAGTTGGAGATTGAAGAATCATCCAACAAGTCAATTGATCTCTTCATGACAAACAGTGAGCTTAAAGGTCACGATGCTTCTGCTCAACTTGTCATTTCAGAGACAAGGGAGATTGCTGAAACCACACAGCTTTCTCAGATAAAGCAAAATCAGAAGTCTGCTGAAGAAACAGTCCAAGAAGCTGAAGAAACTGTTAATGCTGAAAGGACTGAGCCACAACCTGTCCTTCCTCAGCAGGTAGTTAATTCAACCATCAGTAAAACTTCAAATTCTGAAAATTGTTCTTTTGCTAAAATTATTCTTTCTCTACAGACTTCTCAAGATGCAAGTCAGATGGTTGCTGAAGCCTCTGCACCAGAACCAACATTCCCTGCTCAGCAGGTAGTTAATAATTTTGGTATAAAAACTAAGTTTGACAGCTTAGTACTTGTGTCTAATTTTAATTTATTTCAGGATGAACAAATGGAGGATGCTACTCCAGCTCCTCATGGAATGGAAATTGTACGACATGAGCTTGCTGACTCTCAGCAGGTAAATCATGTTTCAGATATAAACTCTAAAACAATTCTCCAACCAATCCTGATCTAAATAAAATTCTTTTTCAGGCTCAAAAGGAGACCACTGAAGTGGTACTCATCACTGAAGATCAGCAAGTTAGTTCTGAAGAACTTTACTTGAACTTCAAAAGGACAACTTTGTCAAGAGTTGCTAAGTCTGTCAGAACTGGCAAAGGTACAGAAGAATGGATTTCTCAGATCTTCACCTTCATCTCTCAAACGAGAAAAAGAGAACCTCTCTGTTAAAGCTCGAAACATTTGTCCACTCCATCCTTCCTGAAGAAATGACATATTCTCAGCAAATGAGCTCCAATCTAATTGCTCAAATCAGAGAGAATATGAAGGCCAAATTTAAGAGTGTCTCTCCAGCTGAACAAGCTGTGATGCTCAAAGGTCTTTTTGTTCCTGTGATGGCTGATCCCCACAAGTTAACTGAGGAAGAGGAAGTGACAAGTGTTGCTTTGTATAAGCACGTTGAGCTAGTCATTCTGACAGATGATGAAGAAGAAGAGGAAGATGAGAACATTCCCACTGATCCCAGTGATGATGAAGGGAAAGATTCTAAGGACAAGAAAGACGACGATGATGACAATCAAGGTCCAAGTCCTGGTGCTGGTGGACTGAAGTTAACAGCTGCTGAAAATACTCCAACTGACAATCAGCAAGCTGAACAACAACAATCTCAGCAAGAATCTCAACCTCCTCCTGCTGATGCTGAAAATCAAGAACCTGTGCAAGGTGCTGATACTGAAGAAGAATACGCCAGAAAAAGGGCTGCCTTGAAAAATGGCAAAAGTCCAGTTTCTGACGCCAAGGTTATTGAAGAAAACCTTGGAGAAGAGGATGAAGAAGATGAAGATTACCAACGAGCTCTACAAAATAGTCTCGTGATCCATGCAAGGCATACGCAGGATCTGGAAATTGGTGAATCTTCAAGACCAAAATCAAAGGAAGTTCCATCCCTTCCACTTACTACTAGCGAAACTCCAGTTATTGAGTCTCAAACGTTGCCTTCAGCAACTACTCAATTAAAACTAACTACTGGCGAAACTCCAGTAATTGAGCCACAAACTCAATTGAAACAACTAACTACTGGTGAAACTCCAGTCGTTGAGTCTGAAGCGTTGCCATCAGCAACCACTCAACAAAAAGGAAGTGAAGCTACTGACAAAGGCTCAAAAGTCGCTCAACTTGATGAATCTGAGGATGATGACGACTTGTCAGAAAATGAAGATGAACAATCCAAGCGAGACCCAAAAGTTGTTCAGATTCCTCCTCCTGATTACATCAATGATTTAGACGATGGTCTAAGAGCAGAATTGCTGATGCGTGATGATCAGTTTGCTTCAGAAATTAAGGTTCATTCCTTAACACCTCATTTAGTGTCGTTCCCAAGAGTTGAGGAGTTTACTCCCAGAATTCTAGCACTAAAGCAAGTCCATGATGCCTGCAAAGCTGAGGATGAGGCATTGCTTGCTGAGAGCCCACTTGACATTGGAAAAATATTGGCTACAGTGCTGAGACGCACTACAACTTTGACAATAGCTCAGAAAGACATCAGTCTTTATCACAAGAGCTATGAACAAGATGTAAGTCAGGCGCTCAAGCTTGCAAAGAATGCTCTCGTCAAGGCTCAGAATATTATGGATGAGAAGGCCGCAACAGAGAAAATACATGAAGAGAACATGATGAATATTCAAAAAGAGTTGTCCACAATGAACTCTGACCAACAGGCAATCATCATGAAGTATAACAGTCTCAACACTCTTTCTAAAAATTGCAATGAGTTTTATTCTCTACACATCACTCCGATGTTGCAATCCATGTCTAAGGGGGAAGAAAAGAAAAGATCCAGAAAGAGAAACCAATCTCCTCCTCCCGTTGCTGATGTGCCTTTGCCCATAGAACCGCTTGCTGAAAAAGAGGAAAGTTCTAAAAGGCAAGCAAAATCTGAGTTAAATTCAGCAAGTACCAAAAAGAGAAAAACTGTTGCTGAAACTCAAGGTTTCTGTCACACTGAAAGTCATCACAATCTGAATGAAGATGATGATGAAGATGATGACAATCAAAAAATAGCTCAAGCCATAAGAGCTAGACCCTTAACAGCCGTAACTCCGTCTGGCCATTCAAAGCATTTTTCGTCTGACTCTTCAGCAAGAGATCAAGACAATGCTAAAACAAGAAGAAGAAGGCAAAGACAGGAAGAGAAAAGGCTGGCCAGCATTGCTATTGGCTCCGGCATTGAATATACAAAGACCAGCAATGAGGAAACCACTCAGAATGTAATCAGAAACATTCATGGTTGCTGGATCTTAAAGCTGGAAGACTTGCTGGTGAATGAGTTCTTTCCTACAGCCATATTGAATCAAATGTTCAAATGGATTGAACTCAAGGTCCAAAGAAATCAAAGGGAAGAATCCCTCCCAAGAAATGTTGCTGGGAAATGGTTGAATCTAGAGGTCTATGTAAGAAGAGTTGCCATTGGTAAGACATACAAACTGGAACCAAATCTGATCAAACCACCTGGCATTGCTTACTACTCAGACCCGGTAACAAAGAAACCTAAGAAGAAACTTGGATTGATTCCTTATGAGTACTTCTATCTCACTGCTAAGGATCAAGAAGAAGATCTTCTCTGGCTAAGAAAGATTCATCCGAAAAGCATTTCAGATACACAGCTTCTCCATGCCAGCAATTGGGGCATGCATTTGTGGGTAATTAATTACATGGAAATGAATGCTGAAAAGCATCATCATACTGCCTGCATAAACGCAAGAATTCTTCAACTACAAGTCCGTAGGCTTCTGGAAAATTACGAAAAGGATTGTGTTGAATTCACTGAACTTGCTGAGAAGAGTGTAAGAGAGATTTTGAGAAAATCCAACGAAAGAGCTTAAGTCCCTGCAATAGTTTTTGTTAAAGTTTTTGTTTGCTGATTCTGTTTATGTTATCTATGCTTTTTCATGTAAACTTCTGAATGATAACTATCAGCAATAAATTCTTTTGACTCTTATTGGTTTTTGATTATGCAATCTATTTATGCTTACTGTTTAATTATTCAAGTATGCTTGCATTAATCAACTGATTTATTCAACATCAGAAACCTCTAAATGGGTAACAATTAATTTAGCCATGGATTGCTAATATCAAAAAGGGGGAAATTTGTTAGGAAACTTGTAATTTTGATGAGCAATTTACCATGCTAAATTAAGGTCCATAGGAATTTAGAATTTTAAGGACATTGTAAAAGAGGAACGTTTGCTGATGACTTAGTTAGGTGCTAGATAAGTTATTTCTTTTGTGTATGACGTATTTTATTTTCTGAAAAGAAAATATCTTATTGACACTTTAGCTTATGATGTATCTTATTTTCTGAGAAGAAAATAACCTATTGAAGCATTTGCTGAAGATATATTGTGTTTATTACAAACAAATTATTTTAAGCAAGTAGAAATCGCTCAGAATCTTGAAGACTTTTTGAAGATCTGAAGACTAGAAGATTGCTGAAGACTGGTATCTACAAAGGCACGTGTTGTTCAGAAAGTGAAATGTTCAGCAACAGCATTGCATAAGTGAAAATCTGAAAGACAGAGTAGGTTGTGCTTGCTGAAACTAAGACTGACCACTTGCTGATAAACATATGTGACCTCTTGCTGAATGTACGTAAATTTGCGCTCCAATGTTACTGTTTGAATTCTATTCAAATGTGCATTTAATGCAAAGCTTACACACGAAGTGGCTGCTGAAAGTACAAAAAACAAGATAGTGACATGTTAAGGAACAAAAGCCTTAGGATTTGAAATTCAAACGGCTCCTTACTTGCACTATAAATAGAGGTCATCCGGCAAAGAGTTGAAGTGTGTCAACAACGTGATCAAACTCTCACTTGTGCTTAAAAACTCACAAACCTTCAAACACACTTACTGCCATTGATCCGTTCCAAGACTTAGAGCTTGAAAAAGCTACTTGTGAAGAAGCAGAACAAACTCGGCTAAGAAAGTAGTTAAGTGTTCTTTCTTTCGAACAAGAACAAGTCTTGACACCAGAAACAATCAAACTTGTTTACTGCAAAGTATTCCAAGTTGTGTTTCTTAGATTACTTGTTGTAACTGAATAAGTTATAATTAAGTCATCTCACCCCAAAACTCTCTAACTGAAAATACACCCTTTCAGGCGTGATATTCAGGGGGAACTTAATCGAGCATAGTTTTGCTGATTAAAAGTACCAAGTTTGGTGGAGAACAAGGTTGAGTTCTCTAGTTTAGGTTGGATACAAAGCAAGTGTGCTTTGGTGTCTGTTGAATCGCTTTAGATAGGAGATTGTAAGGAACCTCAATCATATCTTAGTGGATTCAGTCCTAGAAAGGACGAAGTGGATTAGTTGAGAGATTACGCCACTCTCAGATACCACTATAAAAGTGTTTGTGTGATTTACTTACTGTATTTAGCTTTCAGCAAATTATATCTGTTTGTACACAGTCACTCACCTCACTTGCTGAAACCTTTACTTGCTGAAAAAGTACTTATTGTTTCAAAGACTTCCGCTCTCTGATTTTAAGTATCAGCAAACCAAGTTACTGTAAAGTAACTTACGCTTGCTGAGAAAGTTAAGTATCAGCAAACTCATTACTGAAAAGTAATAAGTACTTGTTGAGAAAGTTTTAAACGACGAAATTTTGAAAAGACTATTCACCCCCCCCCCCCTCTAGTCTTTTCTTGTTGTTTAAAGGGACCAACATTCGGTAACATTGTATCTTACAGTTTTTCTATTTATATTTATATATCTTTCATCATGTTTTCATTCATTCGTGGTATGATTTCTGTTGATTGTATGACAACTATGAGTAGCTAAACTTCTTGTTGGTGATAGTATGTGATTTCTTAGCGAAGGGTTAATAATTATGCTAATGGCTATATCGCGCATTATACTCTGGGTTATTGCTTTATTTCTTTGATCTATCTAAATCTATATCTTCGTAGTGTTGAATAATTATGGAACACAACTGGACAATTCATTGATTAAAGATCTCCATGCAAAATCGAGGAATTTATGCATGATTATTAACCTGTTATGCTTTGAATGACCATACTATCACCAATCTCCATTATCTGTTAAGAAAAACCTTTGCTAAGTCGTGTGCTGTTTTTATATTCTTAAGTTAGATTAGATAAAGCTATTTATAGTCCTTAGAGATCGACACTCGAGGTTATTCTACTGCTACACTACGGTTTTCGTTGTAGTTGTGAATTGCCTTTGGCTAAATACAAATTTATTTGATTAAGTTGGAACCCGACAATCCAACCGTTCATCAAATTGGCGCCTCTCCCGGGGACTATACTCCTTTTTTCTGTTTAATTTGTTTATATTTTCAGCATTCAATTCCTAGTTCTAGTAGTTTTAGTTTTCCTATTTAATTTCTCTCTGATACTCCTTTCCTAGTTTGTTACAGATAGTGTATGTCACATACACGATCTAGAGGAACACCGCTTGCTGATTCAATTGTTGAGATCCACAGAGTCTACCACCAAAGAAGGCGACTACTTCAAAGGCGTGAACTAGAGGAAATAGAGGATACCGATTTCTCTGAATCTCTACACAGTCTTTTCAAGGAAATCGACGGAATGGCAAAAGCTAGACCACTGAAAGCATGGGTTCAACCCTTCAAGGATCGTATGAGGGGACCGGCGATTGTTCTTTCGTCTGCAACTCGTGATCTGGAAATCAAGAACCACGCATTCCAACAACTTCCGAGGTTCTATGGCTTAGCAAGGGAAGATGTGATGGGGTACTTGCACGATATCGATGATTTCGTCAAGAAACTCCCACGACCCGGAGCTGAAATAACAACGGATGAGTTGAGGATGAAGGTTTTTTCTATGGGGCTTGGCGACAGAGCCAAGTCGTGGTTGAGTTCTCTACCGGCGGGCTCGCTGGACACATGGACAAATACTTCCCTCACACCTTGACTACCGCGCTAAAGGCGCAAATCACTGGATTCAAACAGGACTATGATGAGACCATCTACACCGCGTTTGAGAGGTTCCAAGACCTCATGAACAAGTGCCCTCACCATGGTTTTGAGCTTTCCGATCTAGTCCAGCACTTCTACAATGGACTAACCTCCGAGAACCAACAAGTGGTGGACTTCCAATGCCGTGGCAATATTTGGGAGGAAACCGCGGAAGCCGGCTGGGCAGTATTCGAAAGGCTTGCTAAGGGATCGTAGTTCAAGGACCCAAGGGCAATGGTTAGGAGACGTGGACCTGAAGCTCCACCTACTCAAGAAGCCCCTATGTATAGGGGGAATGGGGATCAATTCGAGTGCTTTACCAACGAATTGAAACAAGTCCTCAAGAGCGCCACTGGAACATCTGTTTCGAACGAAGTTTGCCGAATATGCAATAACTATGGGCATGGAGCTCATATGTGTAGATCGGAGCTCGCATACGATGATGGCAACTGGGTTCAAGGAGGCAAAGAGGAAGTCGTTGCTACGGAGTTTGGTACTCAAGAAGCTAGCTACGGACAAGATGGTAGGAATCCTCGAGGTGGATTTTGGAGAAGAGGGTTCCGAAACAATCAAGGATATGCACCGGCTAGCCAAACTTATGGCCCTAACCAAGACCGTAGTAGGCTTAACTATGGTAATGATCACTGCGAAAACCCCACTCCAAAAGAGCAACTGAAGTCGAAGTCGGCTCAACTGATGGAGAACTTGCAAAAGATGGTTGATCACACCCAAAGTTTTCTCAAACGTTATGAAGAAGATTCTGAGAAGACTAGGGCGAGGCTTGATCGATTGGAAGAGAGCACTAGGCTTGCCCATCAAAAGATGCAAGAGTTGATCGACCGAGGAGCAAGTAGGGAGCAACGCAAGCTGCCTAGCAACACTGAGAAGGCGATGTCCATTACCTTGGTGGGTGATCTACCTGTCGAAATCACCATCAAGAAGGTTGCTAAGTGCGAGTGTTGAAAGAAGGAAGAATCTCCACTAGCCAAGGACGAAGAGAAGGACCTTGGTTTTGACGAGAGTGAAGAGGAGCAAGAGGATCCCGAGCCACTCCCTCAAAGTTTTGATGTTAAGGTCGGGATTGGTGAACTTGAAGATGTCCGTGCCGCACTAGACACGGGATCCTACTCGAATGTGCTCCCAATGAATGTGTTTGAGAAGAGTAGCCTTGGAAAACTATCTGAGCATAAGGCTATTGTGCAATTGGTGGATGGATCCTTTGTGAGACCCGAAGGGGTTGTGAAGAATGTATTGGTCAAGATTGGTGAAGCTTCTGTATACACCAATTTTGTAGTTATGCCAGCGTCTACACCTGTGATGGGGGATGTCGTTCTCTTGGGGCGAACGTTCTTGACCAAACTACGCTCCGTGATAGACATCTACCGAAGGACTTGCACCATTGAGGTGGATGGCAAGCGACATGTGTTGCGAGCCATATCTGATCCACCTAATCGCTTCAATGCTTCTCACACTGTTAACTACTGTGGTCTTGCAGCCTATGTTCATTCTTATTCACAGGTTCGTGGCATGAGGAGAAGATCTATGAAGGGGAAGTCTAGTACCCTCAAGAAGAAGAACTAGGCGCAACCAGGAGTCGAGTCAAAGACTTTAAACAATGGCGCTATCCGGAAGGCAACCCGAAGTTTTTATCACTTTTTTACCGCTTTATTGCATGCATTCATACTTGAACAAATTGCTTTTCATATGTGAATTTGTTCGTCTCTGTGTCGTATGTGCTTATGTTATGTTTGAGTGAGCTTTTTCAAGTGGTTTTATGAGAAAAATAGTTTTCGGGGACTTAAAAACCACGTTTTTTCGAGAAGTTTCGTCTCCCCACCTCAGGAGGTGGGGGGCGAATCGCCCCACAAGTCCAGAGAGTGCGGTCTCTGGACGTGCGGGGCGATTCGCCCCGCACGGGGCGACTCGCCCCACACCAGGGGCGACTCGCCCTATGAGCTCAGCTGCTTAAAAACGCGAGAAACTCCCTTTTCTCCTCATTTTCTTCATCTTCTCCACTTCTTTTTCCCCAAAATCCGAAAAAAGCATAAATATTTCAATCCTTCATAACTTCTTCATTATTCCATCAAATTGTGTGTTCTTTAGCTTCAATCGAAGCCCGTTACGTGCTCTTTCTTTTCATCCGAACAAATTTCTCTCTAGTGCATTCGTTTTCCAGATCTGAGGTATCTTCTTATGAACCCTAATTTTTCAAATTTGGGGGTTTTCTGATTTGAGCTTCGATTAGGCTTACATGATGTATGGGTAGGTTGTTTGTGTGATTAGAAGCGTTATTTACTATCAATTGCATGCTCAATTATGCTTGGGTTGATGATTTGGGAATTTTGCTACTAGATGATCTATCTTGTTATGCAATATATCTTTTTCTTTGATTCCATACATATGATTGTGCTTATTGATGTAATAATGATGGATATGATGGTAGAATGCATAATTGTTGAGTATGAGGATTTATGATGATAGAATTTTTCGCTACTATGGTATGAATTGGGCCTTATTATTTAGGTTATTTATTGTCTAGCACGAGCGTAATGCGATATGTACATGTCGAATTTATTTTGGTGTGTTGCATACCAATAAGCTAGATTAGACATGAAGGATTTGCGGAGTTCGATTGTTGATTTTATCACTTGTGTGTTTCGTTCTTACATTAGCATGTGCTTGAGTCAGTTTTGTGTCATACGAGGTACTAACTGTTGTTTGTAGGAACCATGCCACAAAGGGAGAGGAGCAATCCCGTTTGGCTACTATGAAGTATTGGAGGGGGATCTATTACAACCATGTCAAGGAGAGTGATCTCGTTAGAGGTGCGTTCGAGCCACGGGCTCTTGCAACAACGTCGCGGATTATCCAAAAGGAGGAGCTAGAGTACACCTGGAGTAAGGACTCCTATGCCTATTCATGCACCACCGAAGGGATAGAAACAATTATTATGTCAGCAGTCTATCACAAGGACTGCAGAGTTCGAGTGAATAGGAAGGCACCGGGACGATCTCACCACAACGGATTCAGTCTTGAGTCGACAGTGGTGAGAAAGTTCCGAATCGCTAGCTTGGTTCCAAAACATAATGACATGGGTGCCCAGCCCCTCTTAGGGGTGCCCCTTGACTGCCTCTAAAGAGAGCATCATATAGACATCGGGGGCATCAACCGTAGAGAATGTGGTCGACATTGAAAAAAATGGAAGACAACCTCTGAGTATCCGATCAGCTTACTGTAACCTCCTCGGGGTGTAAAACATTGGAGAGGGAGGCTCTGATACCACTGCTCTTTCCCCTTTAACAGTTCACAACCTATTGGAGGGCTACAGGATGGACGATTCCATAACATCGGGGGCTAATCTTGAGGATTCTCTTCGTCAATGCAACTCTACTGGTGACGATGGTGATGACAATAGTGACAATGAAGACCATAGGGACAATGATGATACAGATGGAGGAGTTGTTCCTATCCGGTCTATTAATGGAACTACCGCCACTACCACAAGCCCCGATGATCACCTATAAGGCTCCCGGAGCGGTCCCAATAACTTACAAGCAACATACTCAGCCGACCGAGGCCAAACCATGCGGTAACATCTAGTATCACATCTTATTTCCTCATTTTCTTACTGCTAGGGACTAGCTTTAAATTCATGAGGGGGGATGGGATTTAAGTGATCTAGTGTTGTTAGTTTGGAGCTTGACATTGATGGTTTAGAGCTTGCCATTGATGGTTTAGAGCTTGGAATTGGTAGGTTGAGTATAGTACCTTGCATGTTTATCCGTTTGCATTTGCATTTGCATGTTTACTGCTTTCTTAGTTTTTAGGTTGCATACACTACACTCATCCTAGGATAGTCTTGCATGTTTTATGTGGAGTTTATTGCCAAATTTTTTGAACTTTTTTATTGGGTAGATCAACTAATTATGCCATTAATCATATGCTTCATCTCTATGAATTTGTTTGAGGTTTTTCTCGCTTGGCTTGTCACATTTATGTATTGCACTTAGTTAAGCTTGGTAGTCTCGACATCACTTAGTGGTGTTTTCTCTACTGCGGTTCACGAAGGCCTTTATAATAGGATGATGCATGTTAGGGTCTTATAGTTGTTTTCCCGAGTAATTATGTACCTAAGAGGCAACAAGTCTTCACCATGCTTTGAGATTGCTAAATGCCTAGGAAGGAGGTAGTGTGAGACTGTGTGATCCTTTGTTTACAACCTATTCTTCCGAATAGGTTTGGGGAGGGGGTTACGCTATCGTAGACTTGTTTTTCATTTCTGTGTTGTGAGTTTATTTTTCCTTTTTTCGTAAACTTTGTACTCCAACCTATTCTTTCGAATAGGTTTTGGGAAGTCGTTGGAGAGTCATTTTTATTTATTTTTCGTTGTGCTACTGCTGGCTAAAAAAAAATCAAAAAAAAAAAGAAAAAGAAAAATTTCAGAAAAAAAGAAAAAAAAGAAAAAACTGGAAAAGAAAAAAAGAAGGAAAAAAAAGAAAAGACCCCAAAAAAGCAAAGAAGGGTCCAAAAAAAGAAAGCCAAATAGCAGTTTAGCAAATTGTTGTGTCTCATTTTCCAATTCTTGTAATGTTCGTAATCGTGTTGTAATTTTCTATCTTTTCTTTTGTTTTTGAGTGTCATCTGTTCCAAACCACCCTCGTCCTGCCATTCATGAAGTGGTGAATAACTTAAGGCTTCGCTTAAGAGAAGGGTAGAATAGGGGAGTGTTAACTTTTATAGGGAACCCTCCTTCGTTTGATGAGAGCCAGTATTGGTTCAACCTCTTTGAGGAAAAGTCTTAACTTGGTGAACAACAGTAAGTCCTCAGTTTCATAGGCACGGGACAACCATTCGTATTCTAACATGTTTCATTACGTCGTCACTGACTAGGTCCAGGTAGAGAATGTTACGAGAGACTATCTTGTCTTGACATAAGTGCTTATGTGGATGTGTATGAGTCAATCGAGGCATTCTTCAACCTATATTCATGTTTTGATTTATATGGTTCTTGTTCATATGTTTTTTGATAGATTCAGTAGATAGTTCATTTCATTTGGCATGAGACTCCATTTTTTGTGTTGCATTGTTTTTTGCATTAGAGTCTAGCTTAGTTGCTTGAGGACAAGCAAAGGTTCGGTTTGGGGAGTTTGATGAATGTGTATTTTACACTTTCATTTGGATCTTTTTCACCTATTTTAGCTATCCTCTATGTTAATTTAGCTATATTTTAGTGCATTTTATTAGAATAGTGTCACGTTTCCCTTTAGTTTTTATTTTACAGGTTTTGGTTGAAAAACGAGGTTTTCCGGGCAATTATATTGAAGTAGACAAGGAATTGGTGTTCCAGAAGCCTAATTGGAGTATCTGAAAGATTCCGGATAGGGTTTGAAGTCTAGGGGTTGAGTCTGAAGGCTAAAAGGTCAATAGAAGGCAGAAACCGAGTCCGAAAAGGGGAAGAAATCCAAAAACGCGTCGAAAACGCGTTTTGGGCCGAAAAACACTCCCGGGTGAGTCGCCCGGGACGTGGGGCGAATCGGTCGGTGTGTGGGGCCCTTCGCCCCACACAATTCGAATGCCTATATATATGAGCTCAGTTTTTCTCCGTTTTTCATACTTTTCCAGACCTTTTCTCTCACCTTTCTCTGTAGTTTTAGGTAGGAATTCTCCAGAGCCTGTTCTGGGGGTTTTTAATTTAGGAGATACTTTTTCTTAGCAGTTTGGAGCTTGTAAGATCGTGATTCTTTGGAGATTGACAACCTTCGGTAACATTGTATCTTATAGTTTTTCTATTTATATTTATATATCTTTCATCATGTTTTCATTCATTCGTGGTATGATTTATGTTGATTGCATGACAACTATGAGTAGCTAAACTTCTCGTTGGTGATAGTATGTAGCGAAGGGTTAATAATTATGCTAATGGCTATATCGCGCATTATACTCTGAGTTATTGCTTTATTTCTTTGATCTATCTAAATCTATATCTTCGTAGTGTTGAATAATTACAGAACACAACTGGACGATTCATTGATCAAAGATCTCCATGCAAAACCGAGGAATTTATGCATGATTATTAACCTGCTATGCTTTGAATGACCATACTATCACCAATCTCCATTATTTGTTAAGAAAAACCTTTGCTAAGTCGTCTGCTGTTTTTATATTCTTAAGTTAGATTAGATAAAGCTAGTTATAGTCCTTAGAGATCGACACTCGAGGTTATTCTACTGCTACACTACGGTTTTCGTTGTAGTTGTGAATTGCCTTTGGCTAAATACAAATTTATTTGATTAAGTTGGAACCCGACAATCCAACCGTTCATCAGGTATCCACTCCTCCAGAGGCTGAAGCATATTTGGACAGAGCATCCGCTCTTCGATTGATATCCCTTGAGAATTTTTCAATTTCCCAATTCTCAAAATTTTGGATTTCTTCCGTGATGGCGCTCATGTATTCTGCTAGTGAATCCTTCTTTGTTTTGAACTTTCCGGAGATTTGCTTCTCGGCCAATTGAGAATCAGTGAAGAGGTGGAGCTTCTTCACTTCAAGTGCTTTCGCCATGCGTAGAGCTATAAGGATGACTTCATACTCAGCTTCATTATTGGAGACCGGGAAGCTTAGAGTAACGACGTACTCGAGCTCCGCTCCTCCTGGGCTTTTGAAGTAGATTCCTATCCCGCAATTCCTTCCCGAGGAAGATCCATCAACATGAAGAATCCAAACATCACCAAGGTCGGTGAGCACTTTGGGTTTTGAAGAGACGATCTCCTTAACCTTGGGCTCCTCGATCTTTTCTGCTAGGAACACTTCATGTCTTTTTCTCTTTGTCTGCGACATCTCTTTGAGCTCTTTCAAAGCATCTTCTAAGGCTTGCATCGCTTCGCTCTTCCGTGGTCGCTCCTCGACCATCATTATGACATTTTGGCTTTCTGGAGGGGTTTCCTCTGACACTTCCTTAGAGAGATACTCTACTAGGAAATCAGCAATAACTGGGGCTTTCTTGGCCAATGGGGCTTGGTTGACGATGTCATACTCACTCAACTCAATTGCCCACCTTGCTAGCGTTCCTGAGTTTTCTGGTTTCCCAAGGACTTGCTTAAGAGGCTGCTTTGTCAAAACAACAATCTTGTGAGCTCCGAAGTAAGGCTTCAGTCTCCTTGCTGTGTAGACAACAACGAAGGATAGCCTCTAGATATCCATGTAGCGTGTCTCTGCTCCGGCAAGTACTTTGCTCAAGTAGTAGATAGGCAAGTGGTCGTTTTCTTGGATCCTCACTAAAACCTAACTAATGGCTTCCACTGTTGCGGCCGAGTACAAGTAAAGTACTTCTCTTTCCATTGGTTTCGATAAGAGCGGAGGGGAGAGTAGATACTCTTTGAGTTTGGCGAAGGCTTCCTCGAACTCCTTTGTCCATTCGAAATCGTTGCTCTTTCGCAAAACTTTGAAAAATGGAAGGTTCTTCATGACGGATCTTGAGATAAACCTGCTCAACACGATGGACTTCCCTACCAATTGTTGTATCTCATTGATAGTTTGGGGTTGAGGAAGGACAAGAATTGCCTTAATCTTTTCAGGGTTTGCTTCAATTCCTCTTTCTGTTACCATGTAACCGAGGAACTTCCCACCTTTGACTCCAAAGGTACACTTTGCCGGTTTGAGCTTCATGCCATACTTCCTCAGAATAGAGAAGCACTTCGTCAGGTACCCTACGTGTTGCTCCTCAGTCTTACTCTTGACCAGCATGTCATCAACATATACTTCCATCGTTTTTCCCAAATCTTCCTTGAACATCTTGTTGACCAACCTTTGGTAGGTTGCCCCGGCGTTTTTGAGACCGAAGGGCATCACGTTGAAGCAGTATATGTTTCCATTTGCAAAGAAGGCAGTCTTCGGTATATCATCCTTGGCCATTTTGACTTGATAGAACCCCTGGTACGCATCCATGAAACTCAAGAGGGCGCATCCCGCTGTTGAGTCGACCAGTTGGTCGATCCGAGGTAGGGGGTAGGGATCCTTCGGGAAAAACTTGTTAAGTCTTGTGAAGTTGTTACATATTCTCCACTTGCATGGTTCTTTATCTACGAGGACTACATTGCAAACCCAGTCGGAGTATCTCACTTCTTTGGTATGACCGGCCTTGAGTAACCTTTGCACCTCTGCTTCAATGATGGCATTATCTTCCGCACTGAAGTTTCTTCGCTTTTCTCGAATATGGGTGATCGATGGATCGAGGTTCAGACGGTGAACAGCCAAGGTCCCCTTGAGGTCCTCGGTACTCCACGCGAAGACATCATTGTTGTCTCTTAAGCATTGAATGAGCTTCATTCTTACTTCAGTGGTCATCTCGGTACCAATCTTAGTAACCTTGTCGGCACTTCCTTTGACAATCTGAATTTCTTCAAGGGTTTCTCTTGCCTCGATCTTGTTTTCCTCGAAAAACTTCTTCTGTTTGGAGGATGGTGGTACCGGGGGTATCACTTGATACTCCTCGATCTCCTTAACATCTCCTACTGGACTTTCCTTTTCTTTCTTTTGAATTGCTCTCCTTCGCCTAAATGACGGAATTGGCTTTTTAGACTTCTTCTTCACTCGTCGAACCGTATAAAAACGGTAAGGAGCATGGTTAACTAAGGGTTGCTCCTCGAGCGCTTGACCCGGATTTGGCTCTCCAATGGCAACATTGGAAGTGAACTTTGATGTAACGCCCCAGATTTCAGAGGCTTAAAAAGGATTGAGAACGCTACTCATATCAACAAGGTGCACCTTTCGTTTCGGGAATCCACCTAGAAGAACTTCAGAGTTAAGCGTGCTTGCTCTGGAGCAATTCTAGGATGGGTGACCCACTGGAAAGTTCCCGGTGCGCGCACGAGTGAGGACAAAGTGCGAGGATTAGAACCCGTGTTTGTCTGTGGGGCCAGCATATCACCCCGGAGAGCTGCCCAGGGTTAACCTCGTCGGCCCGTTGGGCTGGGTCTCGGCCCATTAGTGGGTCGGATCGTTACAAGTGGTATCAGAGCGGGACTATCCGGAACTATACGAGCTAAGTGCCATACGGGGAAAAGTGCTACACTGTATGGGCAGTGGGAGCCACCTCTTGAGCTCGTAGGGGCCACCTTTAGAATCCTGCACGGATGGTTGGTCTCGGGACAGCGCGCAACGAGGACGTTGCGCAATTTAAGTGTGGGTGATTGTAACGCCCCAGATTTCAGAGGGTTAAAAGGTTTAAGAACGCTACTCATATCAACAAGGTGCACATTTCTTTTCGGTAATCCACCTAGAAGAATTTCAGAGTTAAGCGTGCTTGCTCTGGAGCAATTCTAGGATGGGTGACTCACTGGGAAGTTCCCGGTTCGCGCACGAGTGACGATAAAGTGCGCGGATTAGAACCCGTGTTGATCTGTGGGGCCAGCATATTACCCCGGAGAGCTGCCGAGGAGTAACCTCGCCGGCCCGTTGGGTCGAGTCTCGGCCCATTAGTTGGTCGGATCGTTACATTTGCTGACATATTGTAGCATTCCCATGTTTCTCTTATGTTTCCCACTTCTTGTCCAATTCCCAAAAGAGGGGGGAACTTCAACTTGTTGTGGACTGTAGATACTACGGCTCGGAATTGAGAGAGGGCAGGTCTTCCTAAGACCGAAAAGTAGTCAAAGGGCATATCTACGACCACAAATGGGACGTGTTGAGTTAGTCTTCGAGGAGCACTCCCCATTGAGACTGTCAAGTTGATCATTCCAAGGGGCATGATGGGTTGTCCTCCAAATCCTACCAGGGCACTCCTTACTTCTCTGAGACCTTCCCTTGGGTTCATATGCATCCTCTTCAAAGTGCCCGTGAAGATTAAGTTAGCCGAACATCCTGTATCGACTAGAATCCTTCCCAAGCTGTACGATTGGAAATCGAGGGATAATACTAGCGGGACACATTGGTCGTAGATGCTTCCTCCTCCGGCATGCCTTAGAGGGAGTTCACTATCATCGAAGGAAATCACATTGGTTCCCGGCTGCGCAACTTGGTCATACTTCACATCTCTGATCTTGAGATTATATGCAGTGATCTCCCTTTGGTTTCGGATGTCGCCTCCTGCGGGTCCTCCGGTAATTGTAAGATTATGGATGCTCCCATTTACCGGGCGGTTCTCATAATTGTTGAAATTATGAATATCATCATAGCCAGGGTTTCCTTGGGGATGGTGCTCGATCCTTACTTGTGGTGGTGGAGGGAGGATAGCTAGAGGTTCTCCCTTCCGAATATAGTTGACCAACTGTCCATTGCGAATCATCCTCTCGATCTCGTTCTCGAGCTCGACGTACTCGTCGGCAGTATGTCCCTTTCCTATGAAATTGACAAAATGTCTCTGAACTCTTGTTCTTTCGCCTTTCTTGGATTGGAGGTGGCTATGAAACATCTAGCTTCCTCGAGACTATATAGTTCAAGATGTCGGATGTTGGTCTATTCAAGTCTGTGTAGTTGCTATACCTCCTTGGGGGAGATCTCCTCGGAGGGGTTCTCTTGTCTCTAAACTCATTCCTTGAAGGACCTTCCTTGATCAAACCATGCTTTTGATCTCTCCTTTGTTTTCCAGGATTTTTTGCCTCGGAGGGTATTCCTTCTCCCTTTCCTTTTCCTTCTCTTTTTCTTTTGGAGGGTTGGTTCTTACGGTGACCTTTTTCGGAATTCTTCCGCCTCAAGGAAATCCTTGCAAATTGAGCTTCACTATCGACGCATGATGCAGAGAGCACCTCTTGGAACTTGATATTGGTAGTGTTACCATACAAGTATTCCTTCCTTTCATTGATCGAGTGATCCTCAACTTGGAGGGCTGCTTCATGAAACCGATTGATGAAATCCATCAAGTCTTCATTGTACTTCTGAATGATTTCGGCAATGTATCTCACTCTTCTTTTGGTGTTCATGACCTTCTCGAATCTCTTAGAGAACTCTTGGCAGAGCTCTCTGTAAGATTTGATTGAGCGCTGAGGAAGTCGCGACCATCATTTCATGGCTTCCCCTGAGAGGTTAGCCGGGAAGAGTAATGCCTTCGTTTTCGAGTCGTGACCATACGCATCCATTGTGGTGCCAAATCTTACCAAGTAGTCTTTTGGACAACTTGTTCCGTCATAGCTTTTGAAGGTAGGGAAACCTCTCTCGATCTTTGCTTGATGTCTTCTTATCTCGTCGCATAGCGGGCTTGGATCTTGGTCTTGTTCTTGCTCTTGCACAACACCCTTCAAGGTTTCTATATGGGCTTCAAGTGCGGTCCTTTGAGTTTTGAGTTCTTCCAAAGTGAGCTTCCTCTCCGTGACTGGGTCGATCCCAATCAAAGGGGTTACCTCCACTACGGTCCTCAAAGCGTTGTTTTCCGCCATTGCCTCGGGGTGATTCTGAGGAGTTACTTGGTTGGGAGTAACTTGGTTTGGGAGAGTGAGAGGGGTAGCGACCACTTGAGCTTGGTTCTCTTGAAGAGCGGCATTTTGCATTGACGCCCTTATTCTCCTATCAATCAAATCTCTCAAATCATCAGGAGCACCTTGTGGTCCCAACCTAGATTGAACTCTTGAAGGTCCAAGTCTAGATTGGATTGGCCTTGTGTTGGATCTTGAATGAGCCTCATGTTGAACTGGAGGTGCTCTTGGTTGGGATTGATGAGGTACGAGAAGATTCTCATGAGGTTGCTCCTGTACTTGGGCTTGTCCTATTCCTCGGGCTTGAAGTTCTGCTTCGACCCTTGCAGCTTCATTCTCTCCCAAGAATCCTTGTATAGTGAGAAGAAATAAGCCGTATTGAGCTTCGCCCATCCCATAATATGATGGTCAGACTACTCGTCCGTTGGGAAGGGTGAAGTTCAATGCGGCCGGTTGAGGAGGATTCACTGCTACACGAGGAGGATGTTCGCTTGGTGCAACATTGTTTGTAACTCTTAAAGCCCCGTAAGCACTTCCGGCAGGGATGCCTTGGGGATGGTTCTCTCTCGAACTTTCTTCTCGGGAGCCCGTGACATTTGTGAATGCCCCCTCCATCATATCTTGATTCCTTTCAACATTGTTATTTCTAGGTGCCCTTGAAGTAGCTACCCTTCCTCCTCCTCGGCCATTTATAGGGGGACGACCCCTTGGGCGAGGAGGATTCTCTGGTACTGCATTGGCAAGTCGAACACTTCTTCGGGGAGGCATCTCGAGGAGTGTATCTTGGCTCGACCAGTAGGGAAAGGAATGACCTTTCGATCAGTTTCCCACAGACGGCGCCAAATGTTGAAAGGTAGTTCGTGCTATCTCTTAAGTTCGTACTACACCGTCAAAGAAAACTACTTAGGTCTTCTTCATGTAGTCTTCCTCTGATGAATATAGGTATTCTTCGTGTAGCTTCTTCATATCTGAAAGAGACTGTAGGAGGGGGTTAGTACCGCGTGCCCGGTCTGTCGAGGATAAGACCGAAGGGACGACTTTACGTGTAGGGAGTTGAAGAGCTTCCCTAGTAAGAATAATAAATGTGGTAGGTGAGTGGTAGGTGAGAGCTATGATTGCTTACCTTGGGATTATGAATGAGATCCCTTATATACTCATAGTATTTTATTGTCATTTTATGTAGGATCGTGACAAGTGTCCGGCTGAGATAGAAGCCTCCTTTGGCCCAAGCCCATTAAGGAGGTCCATGGACTTTGACCCAAACATCTTGACTAGGGTTTGGAGGGCATTATTGACTTTGCAGGTCTCATGGAATATTCTGGAAAGCGGGCCCCTCAGGGACCGACCAAAGGTGGTCGACCTGGGTCCTCGTGCCTTCCTCTGATACCCATGGTCTAAGTTGTGCTCTTCCTGTTCTCCTTTGGAGGGTGTCACCTTGACGTAAGAAACTACTCGTGCCCTAGAGATGCTCCTCGTGCCACATTGTGGCCAATCTCATCCTTGTATTGAGCCATCTCGAGGATGAGCCTCTTGAGGGTGGTCGGACCATATGCTGGTCGAGCCACACTCAAGTGACAGACCTGGGTGTGGTCGAGCCCCTTGAGGGACGGTACTTAAAGCCTTGTCTCGCTCTTAGACCGCTCCAGTTCGTAAATGCGGACTGGACATATTTTAACACCAACACATATACGTAAGATTGACACATGTACGCACCAGATTAAATCGAGTTAAATAAGATTAACGGATTAGATTTAAATTTAATGACTGGTCTAATTTTCTCACTGTTTGGTTATATATACTAGGGCTTCTTACATATAGCATCCCTCTTAGTCGATTTTATTACAAATAAGCCCTCCTAGATGTAATAGTTTGACTAAGAGTGGTGTATCTCTAATTGGGTCGTCTAGTAGGGGTGGTAGATGTAAAAAACCCTATATTTAAAGTAATATACTAAGCATGTTGATTCATTCAATTGATTGACCTACCAATCAATTTTAAACCGTTGATCTTACTTATTCAGTTTCAATCTGGTGCGTACATGTGTCATTAAGTATTTTTTCCTTTTGAAATTCCTATTTTGATATTTGATATAAAAAAAATTATTGAGATATTTAATTTTATTCCAACTCTTATGTAATGGATAAAAAAGAGATATTTTCCCACAAGTGTACAATAGAGACCTACATAACATATAATTCCTAATAAATTACTACTATATATATTCCCACTATATATATAATTCAATTTTAGTCCGTTGATCTTACTTATTCAATTTCAATCCAGTGCGTACATGTGTTATTATTATTATTTTTATTTTAATAGTTAACCTCTATCTATAATCATAATAATAAGAGAGAATTTTTCTCTAATTCTACGCTCACCAAGTACACCGGAGATGGAGCTACCCGCCCCTGGAGATAGAGCTACTTGCCTTTGACTGCCCGGATATCAAGAGCCTGAGTTGGAAATTGAAAGTAAAACTTTGAAAGATGAATTGCAGAGGTCCGTATGTTAAAGTGAAACTTACTTTTTTGGACAAATTACTTCTTTAGCAATATAGCCTCAATTTTCAATAGGAAACAAATTCTTCAAACTGTGTTAGCAACATGTGCAACTTCTTTGACCTAAGCTAGCTCTGCAGATTCTGTACTTTATAGGATTAGACAAGGAATGATCAGTTTCGTGATTTTCTAAGTTCACTTGTAACTCCTTAGATTTGAGTTCATGAGTCTATGTTACTAGCTTTGTTGGTCGAAAACTAAAACGTGTTGAGTAATTAATTAAATATAAAGGATGTAGAAAAAGAAACAAATTCTATAAGATGCAGTATATGTTCTTCACAATTTAAAACTTTTGATATGTAGCTCATTGGGTGACATGATATCGATTAAAAAATTTATGTTATCATTGAATAAATCAAAGATTACTTTATGTTGATCCTAAGCTCTACTCTGATAATTTTGAGCTGATGTAATCTCATTTCAGGTTGAACTCTAGGCAACTTGTTTAGTAACTCTTGCAGCATATAAGCTAACATGGTATGCAAAATGTTTGTGTATTTGCGTTTTGCAATTTTATTGTTATTTTTTTTTTTATAAATGCATTTGGTGATTGTCTTCTCTTTTCCTCAATCAGGAAGGAAAGAAACAGTTTTATACGTATTTGGCAAAGTTTGTTGAAAAGGGTGTCCAAGTCAAACTCACTGGTGGAAGGCAGGTGAGTGGTGTTTCCCCCCTTCTTCAATTCTTTTTTCTTTTTAGTATTTGTCCCTCTCTTATCGTACATTGATGCACTAGAAAGACTTGTTTACTCGTAATTTCACATTGAATTGATCAGATGTTTCGGATCTGATAATTATATTAGCTACGAGTGAACTATTTTAGTAGATTATGTGTTGATCATTCTTTGTGCAGGTATTTGAGTGTTAGAGGTTTTGCTAATGACGTCATGAGGGGTGGAGTACCTTTACAAACGTGGAGTACTATGCTAGACTGAGTACATCGTAGACTGTTGCAACCTGGTTATGGTTGATTTCTCTATTCATTTATTTTAAAGTGACTCAACTGAGTCTTCAGCCGTCTCTGTGATGTTGATGACTTCATAACACCATAATGAATAAGGTCATTTTTTGCCTTCGATTGGGAACCAGCTAGCGTCTATGTATGTCTACTGTGGTTCAGAATGTCATGCAAGGGAAGATTGAATAGGCTATCTAAATTAGTGATTCTCTTAGCTGCATCATGTTGTATCAGTAACAAAGGAACCACCTCTTGAAAACATTTTTTTGCCAAGTTACTCAAATAAGTCTGTCTACAATTCTGATAAATAAAGTTTAAAGTTGTTATTTTTCTGAACTTCTGATTTAGATATAACTCTATGTTAATAGATTGCTTGAGAAAGACCTATTTTCAGTACCAGAAGGATTGCTTTCTCAATAATTTCAATGACTGTTGCTGGCATTATTGAGAAGTGTCTTACTACTGCTACCAAGTATGGGTTGGTAAACATGGCGGAGGTAATAATTTTGTTGAGTATATGTAGTTGATTCCTTAATACCTGGCCCCAATTTGACCATTTTGTTATAACCATCCACTCTCAATGTAGTAATGGATTCCAATCCACACAGTTTCCACTCCGATAATTAGATATTAGTCCACCCCTCATGGTCATTCTCTCCAATGTAGCAAGAGTTCACATGTGTGAGATCCATTGTTATAGTGAGAAGGTATACTATGTTGGAATATCATAAATCTCTAAGATAGTAATGACTGTTATAGTGATAGGAATAACCACAATGTAATAATGTGTACAAAAGTATAAAAAACATTACATCGGACAAGGGTATCAAAGACACATGGAAAATCGAATCAACATTATATAAACCGATAATATATTACAAGAAGATGTGCATACACGCGTGGTTTGTGAGGCATATTTAAGTGCATTCTTTTCAATGTGAACTAGAACGAAGAGAAAGTTGCAACTATTACTTGGCAAACTGGAACACCAACTTATTCATTTGTATCCTAACCATCATTGTTGATTAAATTTTTCCCAAACATTATTATTGGTTAATGTTAGTTAGTTTCAATTATATCCTACATACACATTAATTTATAAATAAATTTAACTTAATTAGGAAAACGCATCACACGCTACGCGTGTGACGCAAATTCTAGTACTATAATATACTATTAAAAATTAATGTGTGAAGATGATTTACGGTAAATATCAATTATTGGCTCTATATAAATGGAATAAATCATATCCTAAACATTATCCAAGTCATGTATGACATGAAATATCGTAGATATATACAGTATCATCTTAGTTTATCTGAGATAACATGTTTGACCAACAATTAGTTAGTGATATATTACTAATATAGCCAAATTTGATATGTACAATATGCATATGGTATTATATATTTCTTACTATTATATATACTATATATAATTACAACGTATATACTGTACTAGGAAGATTACAAATTTGACACTAATGTGTGCTTTTTATACGCAATACTCAAATCATAATGTGTGCTATATAAAGCACATAAAAATTAGTATTCATCCAAACATTAATCTCCATCTTCACATAACTGGAAGAATCAAAGATGAGACGCTCGACATTGTGTTTTCTCCTAGTTGTCTTCTTATCATTAGGTAATTAGCCAGTCTACTTGGTCTTCCTTTATCTTGATTATTTGAAAACCAATAACATTTTATATTTTAAGTTGGTTTTAAGATAAATTCTAGATTCTTAACAATGACACATTTTTCAGCAAATGTCCTGGAAATCGATGGGCTACGCAATGGAAAAATAAGACGTTCCAGAACTGCAAGAGTTCAAGTATGAAACTCTTATATATATATATTTTGTTTTAATGTTTACATGGGAGCGGACACCCTACAATGCCCCCTATTCTCTTCCATTCCGCCTCTACCTGGATGTGCTATTTGTGTAATATATTTAATTTAATTTCCACTTGCAGACCGTATATGGTGACATGTATGATTGCGTCGATGTGAAGAATCAACCATCACTTAAGCATCCGACTCTCCGAGGCCATAAAGTGAGGGTAAGTGATTCATTGTTATTTTGTAATTGAGTATCATCTTGGTTTATAGAAATTTCTATTTTATAATTTAGATGAAATTTTTTCACCGGATTCAATCAATTATCTTGATTGTGAAATATCATTGAGAAATAGAAATGATCTTTTTGGAATAACACGTTACATTCTAATTAAAAATTATTAGAATAGAAAAGGAATCGAAACAAAAACTCAAATGATTTTACTCAAAATGCTATTAGTTAATTTAAAACCGCATGCTGGAGTAGTAATAAAAACCAAGAGGTAATCGTGCCGATCCAAAGGGTCGGGCCTTCGGTTGACTAGGTTGCTCTCCGGAGTGATATGCTAACCGGAACATTACAAAGTATATATTAATATTTCAGTCGGTTAAAAAAAGAGAAATGTTCCATATTACATTCTTGTAATTTAGGCGATGAGCTTTAAAGCCTGTTGGAAATTTTTTTATTAAAATGATAATTAAAAACCGTGTGCCTAATTTCATACTAGTAATAAAAGAAATATATATAATGATAACTCATTTGCTTTAAAAAAGAAGTGAGTAATATTACATTCTTGTAATTGAGACGATGAGCTTTAAAATTAGTTAAAAAAAAAAAAAAAAGAGCCGTAAAGCCTATTGGTTTTTGTTCAAGAAATAAAAAAAAGCGTGTAATACTCTATTTTATACTATTTATTTTGGGCCTGAAACTATCACATTTGGTATGGTTTTACTTGTATATTTTGGTATTACCACGGAGAATAATAATTAACGTAAAAAATTGTCAACATGTAAAATGAGTTATACATTTTGTACATGCAGATGAGACCAAGCAAAAGTCTGGAACAAGCATTCCATGGAAATCATTTCAACAATCGAGAGGAGAAAAACGATCGACGACAATTTGATTTTGACCCTAAAAAAATTTGGAAGTATGGAAGGGGTTGCCCTACCGGAACAGTCCCAATTAGAACTGCAAAGCCCAACAACATTAGTCCATATAGTAATATTATCAATGCTAGTTCAAGTGATGAGTTTTTAGGTTCCAATAAATGGCAACATGGAGTTGAGGTACATTTACTATTATATTTTTAATTTCCTCTTCTTTCTTAGAGCTACATAAGTCGAGGACAACCTGTGTGTTAAAAAAAAATTGTTTATCATCAATATAATGTGACATCGCATGTACCACGCGCGGTTTAATAATAAAATGTTTGACAATACATAGACTAGCTAATTTCTCCTGGTCCTCTCTCCGGTAAACAAAATCATCTTAAATGATATCATTGTCCATATTTTAATTATCTTCATTGTGATAAAATAATAATAGCCGTTTTAATAAAATAAAAAATAAACTTAAATAAATTTATCTATATTTTATATTTATATACATTATGAGCACCTTTTTCATATCCTTTCACTTGATCGCAATAGGAAAATAATGTTGTTGTTTTTTTTTTTTTTTTTTTTTGGATTTATACTAGTATCAAAACTATTTTGCTTATATTTGTTTATTGTATAACAATTTGTACCATACCAATTTACTAGTATACTGAAGTTTTTTTTTAAGGATACTTGTTATCGTTTTTTAATTGTGCATATGTATAGTTTGCAGGGATATCTACCAATCCTGGAAAAAGATTTTATTTTGCCGCAGCAAACATCAATATACGTAATCCATGGATCCACGACCCTAAAGAGTATAGTAAAGCAGCAATATTTGTTGAAAGCCAGAATACACCAGATTTTAACCAAATTCAAGCCGGTTGGACGGTATGACTTTTTTTTTTCTCCCTATATTCTAGCTTCTTTTTCTCTCTTTTCTTTTTAAAATAAAATAAAAATTGAAATGAAAATACAGTTGGAGAATTAGTAACGACTCAATCCACAATCAATTGTTTGAAGCTAAAACGTTTTACCAACTAAATTACACCTCATAACTAGTCATATGACATTTATAATTTACTCAATTCTACATATATATAACTGGTTATTTAGAATGCTTTAAAAAATTTTAAATTGTGTGTATTGTACTTGCAGGTGAACCACGAGTGGTATGGTGATTATCGAACACGTTTCTACTCATCATGGATTGTGAGTATATTATTTGATGTATTAGTATAGTACAAGCTGCTCCCGCTATGTAAGTAATCCATCTGTTCCAAAATAGTTGTACCATTTTGACTTTTCGCGGTCAACATTTTTCAAGTTAACTACAAATTAATTTTAAACTATAATGGTAAAATATTTAACAAAATTACATGTTGAGAATTTATGATGTAAAGTTTCATAATATAATTTTAGTAAATTTTATGTCATTATAGTTTAAGGTTAATTTGTAGTCAAACATTAAAACTGTTGACCGCAAAAAGTTCAAAGGGTACAACTGTTCTCGGAGGGAGGGAGTATGTATATAATATGCACATACATATCACATATGTGTGTTATGTATATAAATTATTAGATCATACCAAATCAATGTCGTGGCTCAACGAGTCTTTATTCTCGTGGAAAATAACAGGGTCCTCGCGGTGTCGGCTGCTACAATATACATTGTCCGGGATTTATCATTACTAACAACAGTGTACCTCTCGATTACGCATTTCCAAACATTTCGATTACGGAAGGTCAACAATTTGAAGTGTCTCTTTTCGTGAGATATGTATGAATTTGAATTTATGTCAAAGCAATTTCCCATGGTGCAACATGATGTTTGATGTACATATATCATGCTGTTTTAGGTGTCGTAGAGTACAACACATAAAACACATGGTACAATTCACTAAAACACCGTATTGTATAACAATATGATTCACCATGGAAGAAAACCGCAGTTGGATATATATTTCAGTTTAATTTATCATTCCTTGAATTACATATATGTTACAGGATGGTGACGTAGGATGGTGGCTCGGGTTGAACTCACCCATTGATGTTTCTATTGGGTATTGGCCAATTTCATTATTTTCAAGTATGCATCGCAGTGCTGATCGTCTACGATTCGGAGGTCAAATTTACACACCACCAGATGTAGAGGACAGTCCTCAAATGGGTAGTGGAATGTTTAAGAATGGACAAATGGACAAGACTTGTTACATGCGCAGAGTTTATATCATTGATGAAACCGACACCGTTAAAGATGTTGATAACTCTTTTATTACTCTTGGTGAGTCTCGATGTTTTTTTGCGGATACTTCATTTAGAGGCGAGCCTGATAGGTTCACTGTTCTCTTTGGAGGAAAAGGTGGTAAAGATGAAAAAGTTTGTTTCTATTAAAGCATAGTAACATATTGTCGGCACGTCGAGTGACTGTGATGGATGAAGTGTTAGAATATATGTCCTAGAGAGAGGACATTTATACTTTTTCTTTCTTTTTTTTTTTTTTTTTTAGATTTTTACATTCTGTAAAAGTTATATTCACATAGTATTATAATGTTTGACATTGCATGGGCTAATATTCCCATGAACATACTGTAGTTGTCAAGTGCGTGAGAATAAATTTAAGGATGTTGGTATATGCGGTCAATGTCATGCTCAATGTTGAATATAATGTTGAGATCAATGTTTACCGATGCAGTCAACATAGGCTCACAAACCCAAATAAATAGAGTAGGACTACGAATTGGTTGGATGTGTTCCTGCCTGCAGTTTACATCACTTGGAGTTGGAGAAGGAAAATACTTGCTTAATATTTTGAATGTACACATGCAGTCAACATTGGCTCACATTTTTCATTTTGAAATACAATACTTGCTTTATGTTGGCTCTTTAATTCTTCCAAATTTTTGTTGTCCACAAATTGAATGGAACATATTAAGCAAGTATTGTACTTTATAATAAAAAATGTGAAACAGAGAAGAGAAGGAATAATTTATCAATGCATCCGCAACATATTAGATGTATTTGATAGTGTATATGTCCTAGAGACAGTCCTTACTAAGGGCATGGTACCCTTATAGAGGGCATATATGTACTAGAGGCCATAATTTTTTAGGGGCCTCTTAGAGTCTCTAATATTAGAATAGGGCCCCTTAGATAAACAATTACAGATTAGGCCCCGACTTTGACCAAAACTCTGAAAACAAAAGCCCAAATTCTGAAAACAAACAGGCCTTATCTTTAAAAATAAAAAAAAGGTAAAAAAACATTAAAAAAAAAAAGAAATAAAAAAGATTTTTTTACAGCAAATCGGAGCTGCACATCAGCTCCGATTTGCTGAGCTGCTCCGATCTGATCGGAGCTGTAGAGCTCCGATCTGATCGGAGCTGTTGAGCTCCGATCAGATCGGAGCTGTAGAGCTCCGATTATCAAATCGGAGCTCTACAGCTCCGAACAGATCGGAGTTGTTGAACAGCTCCGATCTGTTCGGAGCTGTTGAGCTCCGATCTGATCGAAACTCAACAGCTCCGATCAAATCGGAGCTCTACAGCTCCAATCTGTTCGGAGCTGTTGAGCTCCGATCTGATCGGAACTCAACAGCTCCGATCAAATCGGAGCTCTACAGCTCCGATCTGTTCGGAGCTGTTGAGCTCCGATCTGATCGGATATCAACAGCTCCGATCAAATCGGAGCTCTACAGCTCCGATCATATCGAAGCTGTTGAGCTCCGACCGACTTACAGCTCCGGTGCCGGAGCTGTACCGGAGCTGTTTTGAAGAACAAACAAAAAAAAAAAAAAAGGAAAAATAATTTAAAAAAGAAAAAGGAAAACAAATATAGCTAAGGCCATGTTTGGAATCATGTTTTAAGGCTGAGGGAAATTCCGTAAATAACATGTAGTCAACCCAAAAAAACCCCAAATTGGCCTAATCTGTAATTGTTAATCTAAAGGGCCCTTTTCTAATATTAGGTCCTCTAAGGAGCCCCTACCGTGATATTATCTCTATGTACTATTACACAGGTCAACGTAATATAATATATGTTTGTTGCATTTTACTATTGAGTATCGCTTTCATATTTATATTACACCAGGCATGCAACATGTCATATCTCTATTGTTGTCTGTTTTGATATTAAACATGTCCCCTCGGATAGATGACCGATCACACGGATAGTGGGAGCTATGTGAGTTATCATCTATCCCAAACTCTCCCTAGTCGAGGTTCATCTCGGATGTAGGGGTCTGAATGAACCAGACAAGACTAGTATGCGTGGAGGTTATACTTGTTGGAGCAAGTGTGAGCCGATCCCACGACCACGGAACGGATTGTTGGACAATCGAGAAACGTTCCCATAACTGCGCATAGTTGTTCGAAGAAGCTTTATCGAACAATGGAAGTACCCACCGGACACTCCCATCGATGTATACTCTACACCGAAGTGTCTATGGGAACCGGTAAGTTGTCGAAGTGATGCCATTCGTCCTTTGTACTTACAGGACTTTATCATCACATTTGTTGCCCCATATCCTTGGTGGACCCGTCGATGTCAGCTCTGAATAAGCAGTTGACCTAAGACACGGTCCAGGATTATGGCTACATACAAATGGGGATGATAAGTGATTCTGTGAAGGATTCATCTCCCAAGTGTAGCACAGGAGAGCACTGCTCATAGTCGTTCATAGTTGTGATTGGTAAAACCGCTGGCCAGCGTATCAATATTATTATGATGGTCATAATAGATATTGGATTCACCATGCAACTCACTGAAGACGCCCGTGGATGTATTATTGGGATAGACACTTCATCGATCCTAGATACATTCGAGCAAGTCAGATGAAGGGACGTTACCATCGCCGCGTTGAGCGCAACAGACTTCGCAACGAAAGGGTTTGCTTTGAGAAACCTCTCAAACGTCCTCATGTATTAATATTGCAAATGGAACCGTCTAGGAATTCCATGTTGCCTAGTCTAGGACTTGCTTAATACGATGAGGCCCTATGGGTCACACTATGTGGTGATTCAGCCTATCCGAATATCCTTGAAGATGGAATCGCAATTAATTTGGAATTAATTGTGATTGATGGATTATAATTAATTTGGAATTAATTATAATATATAGTGGCTCAATTAATGATTTGGAATTATTAATTGAATTGGCTAATTAATTGCATTTTATGTAAATACAATTAAAGATTATATTTTGGAAATATAATAGAGGTTTGTTTTGAAAGGATATGTTAATTTAGAATTAACATATGCACATGGGCAAAATCTACTTGGAGTTTGAATTGCCTTAGAACTATAAGTGGGTCCCAAAATAGGGACCCACCTAACACCCTTAGGACACGCGCGCGCGCGAGATGGAGTAGGGGCGCGCGCGAGATGGAGTAGGGGAAGGAGTTCGACTCCTTCCTCTATTAGAAGTCTAAGGGATAAGTTAGATTTTCCTGATTGAGTTTTAATTTAATTGGGAATGAATCTAGACTTGAAATTGGTTTCCTAGTGCGATAAGAATTAGATTCTTATTCCTTTATGAAGTCTAATTGCTTATGCTTTAGGCTTCTATTGACTACTATATATAGTAGACTATTAGAGAGATTTTGACATAGATTTTCACACAGTTGAAGAATCAAATTCTTAGAGAATTATGCTACCCAGTTTTCTTAGAGAAAATAAAAGCTCTCCCCTCCTCTATAAGCCACACGCGCGCACCACCTGCCGGAGGAATCGCCGCCCCATCTTCTTGGTCACACAAAGAATATCCTAGCATTCTTTTCGATAGGCTGTTCATCCGTGGATACCAAGGTTGAGGTTATAGGAGCTGGAAACTAACTTTTATTGTCTTGCAGATAATCAAAGTATTGCAGATATCTTCGACTTCGACGAAGGAGAAGATACACCGGATTATTACGAAGACTTGGAAGTTGTGCTTGCTTTGGAAGTAAGGTTAATCTTCTAATTGACGTGTTTATATATATACGGCATATACAAAAATCAATTAACCTGTATGTTAAGAAAATTTTTGAAATTCCGCTGCGTACAGGGTAATTCTGACCGTATTTTCTTACAGTGGTATCAGAGCCAAGTTAATTGATTACGTATATACGTATATATTTTGTATGATTTTGTAGATATGTGGATGCAATTGATTCTATGATTAATTCGATTTTCAAAAGTTTTGTTTTTATATAAATTTAGAATTTATATTTTTTCAAAAAAAAAAAAAAATAGAAATATATATATTTTTCGGGTTGGACCCAAAATCGAATTTTTGAAAATTTTGAGGATTGAATTTTATATTTGGAATATAAATATGATTTAATTGTAATTATTTTTAACTAGAGGGGTTAAATTTAATTAGTATAAAGTTAAAGGGCTTATTTGTAATTTATCAATTTATTGTTTATTGTAAATTAGTCCTTCTACTTTTGAATTTTAGATTTAACACCTCCAAGGTTTCAAAAATTACAATTAAGTCCTTCGGGTTTTCGAAAATTGCTACTTGGTCAATAGAATTTTCGATTTTTCAATCTAGTCCAAATTTTCAATTATTTCATAGAGATTATAATTATGGGATTATAATTTTCATAATGAAATTATGAAGTCATTTGGCATCCACATAGGCTACTACTTGTTTCGTATGCTCGATATGCTATTGTTTGACAATGCATGTTTAAATACCAAGTATTTTACTTTCCGTTCGACCGCTATGCATGCGAGGGTAGGCGGCGCCCTCTTATATGTCGGACCGCATATTTTATGTATGGGTAGGCGGCACCCATTATGTGCTTGACCGCGTTTAGAACTAGAATGGATAGGCGGCATCCATTACGTGTAGACCGTTCATGCATGATGGGTAGGCGGCGCCCTTATTTGTTTGTAGATGACTGATAACAACCCTCAAACTACAAGCCCCAACCAATATAAGTACAAAAATATATATATGTATGTATTTCTGAGATGCTTTTCACAGTGTGCTTTAATTCTGAACTTTCATTGCGTTTTCTTGTATTGGCGACCTCGTCTTACAGACTCGCAGTGATCGTCGGATTAGAGTAAGCCTATGGTTATGACTTACTGCATATTGTATCTAGTGACCTCGATAGGTACAATATGTAGGGCATCGGGTTAAATTAGATTTAACAACCAAGAGTTGCGTGACGCAATTGGATAGTCCTACTAGTCCTACCGGTCATATTATGTTGTGCGACCAGCCCCCGTTGGAGTATAGCATAGTATGGATTTGGATCTTGGCCACTACGGTAACTTGTTGGACATTACCCGTATGTTTGTTGTGGGGGCAAGCATATGTGAAAATAGTGGGAGCTAAACAGCTAAAGGACCTTGTTGTTTAGTTATGTTGACTGTGTATTTAGAAATAATATTTCAATAGTTGATTTATTATTTTCGTTCTATATTATTTCTCCTGGAAACCGAAATGGCGAGAATCTCGCTCCGTGCTGTCTTAGAGAAGCAAATTTTGACCGGACCAAACTTCCTAGATTGGATCAGGAATATATGTTTGGTGCTGAGGTACGAAAGGATTGAGTACGTCTTGGACGAGGCTAATCCCGTGTGTCCCGAGAATCAGACTGCCTATCAAGTTGCTGATTTGGAATCAAGCCAACAAGGCAAAGTCTGATAAGCATCATGAGGATGCTGGATCCGCGCAGTGTATTATGCTGGCGGCAATGAGCAATGAGCTGCAGAGACAACATGATAGCATGTTTCCGTATGAGATGCTAAAGCATCTTGAGTCGCTCTTTGAGACGACAGCTAGAAGTGTTGAATTTGATTTGATCAAAGAGATACACAGATGCAAGCTCAATGAAGGAGGGAACATGTCTGAACATGTTCTCAAGATGAGAATAAGATCATGGTGATCTTTGTCCTTCAATCTTTGTCGAATTCGTATTCGCAGTTCATCAATAACCACGATGAATGCGAAGGACGTAATACTGCCCGAACTCCATAATCTGCTGAAGACATATGATCAAACTCTTCCTAAGAAGGAAAAGTCGATCATGTTTGTTAGGCAACCGTCTAACCCAAACCCGAGAAACGAAGGTGCTAAGGGTAAGGGAAAGTCGGGAGCCAAGGCTAACACTTCGAGTGATAAGCCTAAGCGTCTGAACCAGAAAAGGAAGTTCAAGAGGAGCGGAATGGTACGCACAGATGAATGTCTTTTCTGTAAGCAGAAAGGCATTGGAAGAATGATTGCCCTAAGCTAAGGGCAGATCAAGCTAAGAAGCCGCTGGCTTCTAGCTCAGGTATGTTTGTTATTGAAATGAACATGACTACTTTTGACTCCAATGGTTGGGTATTAGATGCAGCTTGTGGCTCGCACATTTGTAAAAATGTGCAAGGGCTAATTGAACACAAGCTAGTCAAGCAAGGTGAAATCGACTTGCATGTTGGGAACGGCAATCAAGCTGAAGCCAAATGCGTTGGACGCTGCAAGATAGATTTACCTTCAGGACAATGTTTAGAACTTGATAACGTTTATTTTGTTCCATCCATTGTCAGAAATATTATTTCCGTTCCATCGTTGGACAATTTGGGTTTTTCCTAATACTTGTTATTTTTCATTAAATGACCAGTATTATGGAAAAGCTCGCTTAGTGAATGGTTTATATATTTTGCAAAGTAGTCTACCTTTATTTCATATACATAACAAACAACCGTCTTCAAGTAGGAAGAATAATCCATCTTATCTATGGCATTGTCGGCTAGTCCATATCAATGAAACACGGATTCAAAGACTAAGGAAGTTGGACTACTTAGAACCATTTGATTTTGAATCATATGGTACATACGAATCATGTGTTAAGGGTAAGATAACGAACAAACCTTTTGTTGGACAAGGTGTTCGTGCCACTCGCTGCTTAGAGCTCATACATACCGATGTATGTGGACCCTTTAAAGTCCATGCGCGTGGGGGTTATCCTTACTTCGTTACCTTTACTAACGATTTCTCAAGGTATGGATATATTTATCTCATGAAGAATAAATCCGAGACCTTTGGGAAATTCAAGGAGTTTAGGAATGAGGTCGAGAATGAATTGAACCTAAGGATAGTCACTCTTCGATTAGATCGAGGAGGTGAATATCTTAGTGAAGAATTTATCGACTACTTGAAGGAAAATGGAATTCAATCGCAATGGAACACCACAGTTAAATTGTGTGTCTGAGAGAAGGAATCGAACCCTGTTAGACATGGTGAGATCAATGATTAGATTCTCGACTCTTCCAAAACATCTATGGGGATATGCACTACAAACTGCAATCTACATTCTGAACCGTGTATCATCTAAATCAGTGGAGAAAACTCCTTATGAGTTATGGAAGGGAAAGAAGCCCTCACTGGGCTATCTTAGACCTTGGGGTTGTCTTGCGATAGTCAAATTGATGCTCACTGATAAGTTAGATGCCAAGGGTGTCAAAGTATATTTCATAGGCTATCCTCGTTAGACGAGAGGCTATGAATTCTATCATGCTGAAGATCACTAGGTGATAGTATCTAGAAACGTCAAGTTTTTAGAAGCAGAATACCTCGAAGAAGAGAGGTTAGATGACATGATAGAACTTGAAGAAATTCAAGACTTTGACACGCGCGAACATGAGTTCTATAAATCTTCTGATTTGGACTCAAGTTCAGTGGGAGCTTTCGAAGCAGACAAGGGTAATGATATGACACTTCCTAGGCATGTCATAGTCAGTGGGAGTCCTGTGATTAGATCAACAGTTGAAACCACACCAATAGAACCCGTTGTCAACCAACCTGTGCAACAAGTTGCACAAGAGCAGCCTCCCGCTAGGGAACAGGGTCGCGGGGCGCGACCAGCTGCATCAGTGCCCACTGATAATGTTCGTGTTACACGAAGCCAGAAAAGAAAAGCACCAAAACCAGTCGAGCTCCGTAGGTCGAAGAGGATCCTAAGAGGACCTCAGAAGCAAAGCCTTATGATAGAAGACATCAGTGAACTTGATGTCGGCTTATCAGATCGGGAAAGATCCCGAGACCTACAAAGAGGCAATAATTGATATTGACTCAGACAAATGGCAAGAGGCCATGGAATTGGAAATGGACATGTACCTGAACCAAGTTTGGAACTTGGTAGACTTGCCCCAATGGGTTAGACCTATTGGGTGCAAATGGGTCTTTAAACGAAAGACATATGCCGATGGCAAGGTACAAACGCACAAAGCTAGGATTGTGGCGAAAGGCTACACGCAAAGGTATGTCATCGATTACGATGAAACCTTTTCACCGGTAGCAAAATTGAAGTCCATTCGAATTCCACTTGCGATAGCTGCCTACTACGATTATGAGATCTGGCAGATGGATGTAAAGACTGCCTTCCTCAATGGCAACCTTGAGGAAGAGGTCTATGTGGTACAGTCGGAAGGTTTTATTAGTAAAACCAGGCCAACTGCTGTATGCAAATTACAGAGATCCATCTATGGGCTATAGCAAGCGTCTAGGAGCTGGAATATCCGATTTGATGAAACTGTCAAATCGTTCGACTTCATCAGAAGCAAGGAAGATCCCTGTGTCTACACTAGGCACAGCGACAAGGGAGTCGTTTTCATGATCATCTATGTTGATGACATTTTGATCATGGGAAACAATGACTCTATGCTAGAAGAGACTAAAGTTTGGTTATCAAGTCCTTCTCGATGAAGGACTTGGGTGAAGCGAACTACATCCTAGGGATCAAGATCTTTAGAGATAGATCCAAGAGGATGTTAGGATTGACACAGTCCACCTACATCGACAAAATACTGAAGCGTTATAAGATGGACGACTCAAAGAGAGGCTTTCTCCCAGCTAGGCATGGGATTGTCTTATCAGTTAAGGATGGTCCTAAAACTGATGAAGAAAGAAATGCAATGAGTCGTGTGCCCTATGCTTCGGCAGTAGGGTCTATAATGTATGCAATGAATTGCACAAGGCCCGATGTGGCATATGCGCTTAGTGTCACTTGTCGACACCAACAGAATCCAGGAGTACCTCACTGGACTGCTGTAAAGAACATTCTTAAGTACCTTTGACGGACTAAAGAGATGTTCTTGGTGTTTGGTGGAGAACCAGAATTAAAGATGTCTGGTTATGTCGACGCTGGATTTGAATCAGATCCTGATGACTTTGAGTCACAGACAGGATACGTATTAACGGCGGAGCTATCTGTTGGAAGAGTTCTAAGCAAGCCACGATTGCTGACTCATCCACAGAAGCCGAGTACATTGCTGGATCAGAAGCTTCGTAAGAAGCTGTCTGGATTTCAGAGTTCTTGAAGGAATTGAGGGTTGTTTCTGCTCCTAGTCCAATAATGATTTATTGGGACAATACGGGCACCGTCGCTCAAGCTAAGGAGCCTAGATCTACAAACAAGAACATACATGTACTTACAAAGTATCACGTTACACGTGAGATTATAGATAGAGGAGAAGTTAGTATAGAACGTGTCTCTACCACGGACAACGTGGCAGATCCTTTCACCAAGGTCTTATCAGTGGAATTCCACTTAAGACATTATTCTAATCTGGGTATTAGGCATAAAGGTGACTGGCTCTAGTCCAAGTGGGAGATTGATAGTGTATATGTCCTAGAGACAGTCCTTACTAAGGGCATGGTACCCTTATAGAGGGCATATATGTACTATTACACAGGTCAACGTAATATAATATATGTTTGTTGCATTCTACTATTGAGTATCGCTTTCATATTTATATTACACCAGGCATGCAACATGTCATATCTCTATTGTTGTCTGTTTTGATATTAAACATGTCCCCTCGGATAGATGACCGATCACACGGATAGTGGGAGCTATGTGAGTTATCATCTATCCCAAACTCTCCCTAGTCGAGGTTCATCTCGGATGTAGGGGTCTGAATGAACCAGACAAGACTAGTATGCGTGGAGGTTATACTTGTTGGAGCAAGTGTGAGCCGATCCCACGACCACGGAACGGATTGTTGGACAATCGAGAAACGTTCCCATAACTGCGCATAGTTGTTCGAAGAAGCTTTATTGAACAATGGAAGTACCCACCGGACACTCCCATCGATGTATACTCTACACCGAAGTGTCTATGGGAACCGGTAAGTTGTCGAAGTGATGCCATTCGTCCTTTGTACTTACAGGACTTTATCATCACATTTGTTGCTCCATATCCTTGGTGGACCCGTCGATGTCAGCTCTGAATAAGCAGTTGACCTAAGACATGATCCAGGATTATGGCTACATACAAATGGGGATGATAAGTGATTCTGTGAAGGATTCATCTCTCAAGTGTAGCACAGGAGAGCACTGCTCATAGTCGTTCATAGTTGTGATTGGTAAAACCGCTGGCCAGCGTATCAATATTATTTTGATGGTCATAATAGATATTGGATTCACCATGCAACTCACTGAAGAAGCCCGTGGATGTATTATTGGGATAGACACTTCATCGATCCTAGATATATTCGAGCAAGTCAGATGAAGGGACGTTACCATCGCCGCGTTGAGCGCAACAGACTTCGCAACGAAAGGGTTTGCTTTGAGAAACCTCTCAAACGTCCTCATGTATTACTATTGCAAATGGAACCGTCTAGGAATTCCATGTTGCCTAGTCTAGGACTTGCTTAATACGATGAGGCCCTATGGGTCACACTATGTGGTGATTCAGCCTATCCGAATATCCTTGAAGATGGAATCGCAATTAATTTGGAATTAATTGTGATTGATGGATTATAATTAATTTGGAATTAATTATAATATATAGTGGCTCAATTAATGATTTGGAATTATTAATTAAATTGGCTAATTAATTGTATTTTATGTAAATACAATTAAAGATTATATTTTGGAAATATAATAGAGGTTTGATTTGAAAGGATATGTTAATTTAGAATTAACATATGCACATGGGCAAAATCTACTTGGAGTTTGAATTGCCTTAGAACTATAAGTGGGTCCCAAAATCGGGACCCACCTAACACCCTTAGGACACGCGCGCGCGCGCGAGATGGAGTAGGGGAAGGAGTTCGACTCCTTCCTCTATTAGAAGTCTAAGGGATAAGTTAGATTTTCCTGATTGAGTTTTAATTTGATTGGGAATGAATCTAGACTTGAAATTGGTTTCCTAGTGCGATAAGAATTAGATTCTTATTCCTTTATGAAGTCTATTTGCTTATGCTTTAGGCTTCTATTGACTACTATATATAGTAGACTATTAGAGAGCTTTTGACATAGATTTTCACACAGTTGAAGAATCAAATTCTTAGAGAATTATGCTACCCAGTTTTCTTAGAGAAAATAAAAGCTCTCCCCTCCTCTATAAGCCACACGCGCACGCCACCTGCCGGAGGAATCGCCGCCCCATCTTCTTGGTCACACAAAGAATATCCTAGCATTCTTTCCGATAGGCTGTTCATCCGTGGATACCAAGGTTGAGGTTCTAGGAGCTGGAAACTAACTTTTATTGTCTTGCAGATAATCAAAGTATTGCAGATATCTTCAACTTCGACGAAGGAGAAGATACACCGGATTATTACGAAGACTTGGAAGCTGTGCTTGCTTTGGAAGTAAGGTTAGTCTTCTAATTGACGTGTTTATATATATACGGCATATACAAAAATAATTTAACCTGTATGTTAAGAAAATTTTTGAAATTCCGCTGCGTACCCTAGGGGTAACTCTGACTGTATTTTCTTACAGTATTCCCATCTTTAGTAGTATAACATTTTCAAACGAGAAAGTTCGATGATGTTGCAGGTCTCATCTTTTGTAACAGTCCAAACCTTTTTGACCCTCTTAAGACGGAACTGGTTATCGGTAATGAATATTAAGTTTATTTATAATATTTTATTGACGAGAAAAATACGATGATACGAGTCACAGATTAAATTGAGACAAGTGATTTCAGTATTATTGGTACAAATTGGGGTTAAAAATACAGCCCCGACCCTTAATAACTTTGACTTGACCATTTTATATCGAAACGAGGAGCTACGAAAGTACGGATATTATAATATGAACCGCACGCTTTTATAGTTTTGGAATATATGTTTGATTTTATATTTGGGACGTACGTGTAAAAGTCGAAATAAGTTGGGTGGTGTAACTAATTAACATATTAAATTATATTACAAGTGTATAACTTCAATTCACGGCCAAAATAAGGTTGCTTCATGGTGAAGCATTGTTCCACGCCGTTACACGCCCCACCGTCTTAATTTATTTTTGTTGAGTTCGTATCAACAATAGTCGATTCTACCTGATCACAAAAGCTCACAATAACAACTAAACCACCAATAACCAGCTGCACCAATCAAACACACACCTAAGCAACCAAAACATAAAACAGAGCACGAACGCAAACCAAAGAAAGACACAAGATTTAACGTGGTTCGGTTGTAAATAACCTACGTCCACAGAGATCAACCAGCTGCCACTATATTATATCAATCCCAATTACAAGTCCCTAACAGTATGCAAGAAACAAAAACAAATCTATCTCTCAAAGATAGAACCTATAATCTATATAATATCACCCTTCGAAGTAGTCGAACCGGGTCTTCAAGCTGTAATGAATATGTTCTTGAGCATGCAGCAATCACCCCTTTATATAGTCTTCAATTTGCAGCTAAACCTAAAGGAATTCGCATAGGAATTGATTTTCTAATGGAGACAATTACCTTTTCCTGATTGCATTCGGAAACAACTGTTGAGATAACACCTCACAAATCTCCACCTTTAGCTCAACACCAACGACCTATGTATCCCTGAAGTTAGGACACACCCCTTTGCATCTCTAAGGTTAAGACACGCCCCTATGTACCACTAAGGTTAAGATACGCCCCCATATGCATCTCTAAGGTTAAGATGCCTCCCCGTTCCATCCCTGCGGTTAGGATGACCCCCTCAAAGTCTTGACACCCACAAGTTCCAGGCAAAACCTGAACTTTGGTCCTGGAAGCGCCTTAGTCATAGCATCCGAAGCATTCAACGACGTATGAATCTTCTTTATCTTCACAACTCCCTTGGCAATGATATCTCTGATGAAGAAAAACCTTACATCAATGTGTTTTGTCCTTTCATGATACACATGATGCTTAGTGAACATAATAGCACTCTGATTGTCACAGTGAATATTAACATGATCCTGTTGGACACCCAACTCATTCAACAATCCACCCAACCAAATAGCTTCCTTAACTCCTTCAGTGATAACCATGAACTCCGCCTCTGTTGTAGATAATGCAACCACTGACTGCTGACTTCCTTTCCAACTAACTGTCGTGCCAAACAAAGTAAACACATACCCTGTGATAGACTTTCTTCCATTCAAGTTCCCTGCAAAATCTGCATCCACATATCCAACCAATGGATTCTGCAAGACCTTGCTTTTCTTGAACCTCAGTCCCATCATCCTTGTGCCACTTAAGTATCTGAGAACATCTTTCACAACATCCCAATGCCTTCTCCCAGGATTCCCATGTATCTGCTGATAACACTCATAGCATATGCAAGGTCAGGCCTGCAGCAAATCATAGTATACATAATACTTCCAACTGCACTTGCATAAGGTATCATCGACATAATCCTTGCTTCTGCATCATCATTAGGACATTGTTCCTCAGATAACTTTACACCAGGCGCAATAGGAGTAACCACACTACTGCAATTTGACATATTGAACTTGGCTAAAACCTTCATGAGATAACTACGCTGAGATAGAAACAAATTCTTCTCCTTCTTGTCCCTAGTGATATCCATCCCAAGAATTCTACTTGCATCCCCAAGATCCTTCATCTCAAATTCTTCCCGCAGCTTCCCTTTAAGTGTTTCAATCTCCTCCATTGACCTGCTAGCAATCAACATATCATCCACATACAAAATACTTCCATCTGCACTCTCCTGAAACTCATCATCTAGAACTTCATATTTAGTACCTGAGTATTCTGGGACCTGATTATAAACCTGTTGTTCTGGAGTTCCGGTTAGGTTTGCCTCAACCCCTTGTCCAACACCTAGTGTATCAACATGCTCCATAGACCAAACAACTTCTCCTGGTGTTATATAAGTTTCATCCTCAGACTCCACCTCAACTGGAATTCCCTGTGCATATCCTTGATCTCTTGTATGCTGATAGTTTGAAGTTTCACCAACTTCCTCATCAAGTCGATCACCACCATCTGACACTGAGCTACTACTAGACTCCTCATTCACTGGTAATATAGGCTCAGCATCCGCAACATCATCCTCCACTATGGGCTCCACCTGAGAGTGAACTCTCTCATCTTCTAACTCAATTCTGGTATTTTCTACAGAGTCGAGGTTGAGTGCGGGGTTGGGTGAACCCCCTCTGTCAACACCTGCCTGCTTGTCATTCAGAGGTAACACATCTTCATTAAATTGGACATCCCTGCTTATAATACACTTTTCCTTTCCAGGTTCTATGCACCAAAGCTTATATCCTTTAACCCCCTTTGGGTAACCAATAAAGATACATCTCAATGCTCTAGCTTCCAACTTATCTTGCTTGATATATGCTAAAGCCAAGCAACCAAACACCTTGAGTTTTGAATAGTCCCCAGTTGTTCCAGTCCATACTTGATCCGGCGTCTTAACTCCAAAGACACAGCTGGACTCTTATTGATAAGTATTGCTGCTGTAACCATAGCTTCTCCCCAGAAACCTTTGCTTACCCCAGAAATCAGTAACATACACCTAGCTCTTTCCAATAGAGTTCTATTCATTCTCTCTGCAACTCCATTCTGATGTGGTGTACCTGCAACTGTTCTATGTCTAGTAATACGCTTCTATTTACAGAAATTAGTAAACTCAGTAGATAAGAACTCCAATCCATTATTAGTTCTGAGATACTTCAATGATCTTCCTGATTGATTCTCTACCTCAGCTAACCATTCCTTGAACTGATTAAATGTTTGATCCTTCGACTTCAGAATATAAACCCAGACCTTCCTTGAATAATCATCTATAAATGAGATGAAATATTTACCTCCACCTTGAGTGAGTGTCCTGGATGGTCCCCATAAACTGAATGCACATAATCCAAGGTAGCTTTGGTAGTATGCTTTCCTATGTTGAAACTGGTCTTGTGCACCTTCCCCATCGCACAAGTCTCACAGAATGGTAACTTAGTGAACTTGTCTCCTCCAAGTAATCCCTTCTTGGTAAGTTCTTTCAATCCTTTCTCTCCTAGATGGCCAAGCCTCTTGTGCCATAGATATGTGTTGTCATTCCCATGAACTGCTGCACTTTCTCCAACTACTGTGTTACTAGACAAATAGTAAAGACCATTCTTCTTAACACCTTGCAGCAAAGTTGTCTGAGTCGTTGATCCAACTCTTTGTTCAACTCCTGACTCAACCGTGTGCATAACCCGCATAACACCAGGACTACAACTCCATGAATATCCCATAGCATCAAATTGACCAAGTGAGATCAGATTCCTCCTCAAATCAGGTATGTACCTTACACCAGTTAACAATCTAACAGTTCCATCATGCAACTTCAACTTAACATCACCAATGCCTTTGACCATGCATGACTGATTGTTCCCCAAAAGTACAGTTCTACCTTTCCCATATTTGAAGTTTGTAAACCATTCTTTAACCGGACTCATATGAAAAGAGCACCCAGAATCAAGTATCCAAGATAAGTCTATATTAGAAATATAGAATGTAAGTACCTCTGAGATGTCAAAAGATTGTGTATCTTGTGCTATGTCAACTGTTCCTGCCTCTCCCCCAGATTGATTTGGCTTCCTGTTGTTCCACACAGGGCAATCCTTCTTGAGATGTCCCTTACTGTGACAGTGGTAGCACCTCCTATTCTCCACAGTATCTGATGACCTCTTACTCTCTTGCTTCTTATATTTTTCCTTTGGTAATCTTTCCCTTGAAGAACCCTTCTTGGAACCATGGTACTTCATAGCAAGACTCTCAGCCGAATGTCCACCTTCCTGCAGATTCTTCTGCTTATGGAACTGCCTAGTCTTCAATGATTCTCTTACCAAATCCAGAGCTACTTCAACATTAACAAACATCAACGAATCTTTGAAGTTCTCATAGGAGTTGGGCAGGGAGTTGAGCAACACCATAGCTTTGTCTGCGTCTGTAGTCTTATCACCAACATTCTCCAAGTGTGTTGTGATCTTGTCAAACTCTGCGAACTGCTCCAGAATCAGCCTACCTTCATCCATCCTAAAACCAAGAAACTTCTGCTTGAGATACATCATCTGGGCTGATGATTTCCCCATATAAACTTTTTCAAGTTTATCCCAGATTTCTTTTGCACCAGTACACTTGATAACCTCCCTCAATGTTTCGTCGCTCAATGAGTGAATTAGTGTATTGAATGCCTTCTTCTTGATTTCCTTCTTCTTTGCATCGTCTTCTATCTCCTTAAGACCGTCATCCCCCAACAGAGCATCGTCAGCTCCATAATCCGATAACAAGGCCTTAACCCTCAGTTTCCACAGGCTGAAATTGATGATAGTGTTTTTTACACTATCATTCGAGTCTTTTTCAACCAATTTAGCTATCCTCTTGCATGCATTTTAGTGCATTTTGTTAGAATAGTGTCACGTTTCCATTTCTTTTGTTCTTTTCAAGTTTTAGGTGGAAATCGCGTTTTTGGAAGTAATTCATGGCGAAACTATGATGTTTTGGTGCAACGAGATCACCCATGGTGTGTCAAGGAGTACCGGGACGAGTTTCAAGGCCAAGAGATCAAGTTTCGGAGCTCAAAACCGTGCAAGGGGCCGAAATCGAAGATCCAGAGGAGGAATTCCGCACGAGCCGCATTCTGCCCGTGCGCGGCGCACCTCCGCGTACGGGGCGGTCCGCCGGGGGCGTTCCGACAGCACTATATATATATATCCCAAAATCGGCGAATTTTCATATCTTTCATCATATTTTTACAGACTTAAACCCTAGAGCTTGTTCTGGGCATATTTTCTCTTAGAACCTTTGTAACTTAGCGAATTTGGAGCTAGAGGAGAGATTTGGACACCGTTTTATCTCACCTTGCTAGATCTTTGTGAGTTTTAGCAATTCACCGGAGATTGACAACCTTTGGTGGTAACTCTGTATCTCACAATTCTGCTATTTATCTTTCAATTCACCATGTTTTCATTCATTATTGCTTCAATTATGATTGTTGAATGTGTTATTGATATGAGTAGCTAAGAATCTAGTTGGTGATAGTATGTGAATTCGTAGCTAGGGTTCGTATTATGCATGATTGAGTTTCTGAGGCTTTTACTTGTTTAATTATCTTAATTCAATTATTTGATCCGACTAAGTCATATCTTCGTAGAAAAGTGTTAGAAACACTAGGACAATTCAAGATCATCGATTCGATTATATATAATTTGCAAGTACTTCTTGAACTAAGACTGACAACCTTAGCCAAGTATCAGTATAGATAGGAAGCTTTCAAAATACACGTCTACAAATCTGTCTTTGGTGTTTGTAAATCGAATTACTTGTAAGGCAGTACGAGTTGCACTTTCATGTATAATTAGAACTTGATGCTTAGAACGAGCATACTATCACCAGCTCTCTCCATATATTGTTAAGTTAGAGATTAATTTGTTTTCTGAAATTATGTATAGTTATTTAGTTAAACTAGTTTAGTCCCTAGAGATCGACACTCGAGGTCATCTTACCTCTACACTACGTGTTTTGTGTAGTTGTGAGTTACCCTTTGGCTTTCAAACAAATTTATTTGATTGTCCGAGTCTGACAATCTCGTTCATCAGAAATCTGTGTGTTTAGTGAGCTTCTCAATCTCGAATTTAGTTGACGACATTGCTTATATCAAGCTTTGGATTCTCCCGGTAAATTCCTTCGACCCTTCTTCCCACAGACGGCGCCAATTGTTGAGTTCGTATCAACAATAGTCGATTCTACCTGATCACAAAAGCTCACAATAACAACTAAACCACCAAGAACTAGCTGCACCAATCAAACACACACCCAAGCAACCAAAACATAAAACAGAGTACGAACGCAAACCAAAGAAAGACACAAGATTTAACGTGGTTCGGTTGTAAATAACCTACGTCCACGGAGATCAACCAGCTGCCACTATATTATATCAATCCCAATTACAAGTCCCTACCAGTATGTAAGAAACAATAACAAATCTGTCTCTCAAAGCTAGAACATATAATCTATATAATATCACCCTTCGAAGTAGTCGAACCGGGTCTTCAAGCTGTAATGAATATATTCTTGAGCATGCAGCAATCACCCCTTTATATAGCCTTCAATTTGCAGCTAAAACTAAAGGAATTCGAATAGGAATTGATTTCCTAATGGAGACAATTACCTTTTCCTGATTGCATTCGGAACAGCTGTTGAGATAACACCTCACAATTTTATTTCACTCTTGATCCTCTATTTATCATTTTTATGGGTGGTGAGTTAAAACACCATTTTTCATAGACCACTCCTGTTTCCATTGTCTCACAAACAGACAAGTCAATCGAGAGATGCCAAAGAATGAGATGAAAAATAGAGGAGAGAAAGTACGAACATATATATATATATATATATATATATATATATATATATATATATATATATATATATATATATGCGAGAAACACTTAGTAAAAACAAAGAATGATCATCGGCCAAGAACAAAAACAAGTCGAGCCAAGCAAGAAAGAAAAGTTGTGAAAAAAAAAATATTGAAAGAGTACGATGATGGTCCGCAAGCGTAAGGGTATGTATAGCGATTAACGTTTCAATTCTTCAGTTAATTCGAGTTTCACCATTCGGATGATAGAAATGATTTGAAGAAGGAGTTTGAGGAAGAAGAAATCAAAGCAGCGGTATGGAGTTGTGGGTTAGATAAAAGCCCGGGGCCGGATGGATTTACTTTCCATTTCTATGTGATGAGATTTGTGAAATAGTTTTATAATAACGCGAGGTTGGTTAAAGGACTCAATAGTTCCTTTATCACCCTTATTCCTAAGAGGGTGAATCCGGTGGCGGTGGAAGACTTTCGTCCGATTTCTTTGATTGGGAGCGCTTATAAAATTCTTGCAAAACTCTTAGCTAATCGACTTAGTTTGAAGTTGGAGGGGCTGATTCGCTAAATCAATCGGCGTTTGTGGGTGCTCGTTCTATCCTTAATAGTGTGGTGGTGGCAAATGAGATTATAAGTGAAGCAAAAAAGAAAAAAAAAAAAAAGAAGCTCTTCACTTTTAAAGTGGATTTTCAAAAAGTATGTGATACGGTGAGTTGGTCGTTCCTTGAGCACATGATGAAGTTAATGGGTTTTGGAGATAATTGGATTCGGTGGATTATGAGTTGTCTTTTGTCGGCCTCTACTTCGGTCGTAATCAATGGAAGCCCAACCAAGGATTTTGAGCTCAAAAGAGGGCTAAGGCAAGGCGACCCTCTTTCACCTTTCCTCTTTCTCTTGGTTGCGGAGGGTCTTAGTCTCATGATGAAAAAGGCGTGTTCTTTGGGTGCTTTCGTTCTGTTTAAGATTGGTAGAAACGAGGTTGAGGTCTCGCACCTTCAATTTGCGGATGACACTTTGTTCTTTGGAGATGCTTTGGATTCGAATATTGTTGTGTTGAAAAGTATTCTTCATTGCTTTGAAGGAGTTTCGGGGTTGAAAATAAATTATGGGAAGAGTTGTTTGATTAGTTTTGGGGTGAATGAAGCGGTTGTTGATGGGTGGGCGAGAAGGTTAAAATGTAAAAACGGCTCTTGTCCGTTTACTTATGTGCGGCTACCCGTTGGTGATAAAATGGGACTAAAATGTGGAAAGTGGTGGTGGATAAGGTTGACAGTAAATTAAGCAAATGGGCGAATAAGGTGCTATCCTTTGGTGGCCGTATAACCTTGCTAAGATCGGTGCTTGGATCCCTTCCTTTTTATTTCCTCTCCTTTTTTTATGCTCCTTCGTCCATTATTCATGATCTTACCTCTCTCCAAAGGAATTTCCTTTGGGGTGCAAAGTTGGGAGGGGTGAAAAAAGTGGCTTGGGTTAAATGGAAAGTGGTTTGTTCGTCAAAAGAGTTAGGGGGTCTTGGTATTAAAGATCTTAGGTGTTTTAACTTGTCTTTGTTGGGAAAATGGGTTTGGGGTCTTTTAGTTGGGTCTAACTCGCTTTGGGTGTCGGTTTTGGAGTCAAAGTATGGAAAGGTTTGGGATAGTGTGCTGAAAATTAGAGAAGGTAAATCTCCGTGTCATTGGTGGAGAAATTTAGTTGTTAAAGTTGCGTGGAGTCCGTGGTTTTTCGATAAGTTGTGTAAAGGTTTAGAGTTGATGTCAAATGTTAAGTTTTGGGTTGAACCTTGGCTAGGTAATGGTATTCTTCTTAAAGATATTTTCACTAGGCTTTATGGGTTTGAGAGTAAGAAAGATTGTGTTGTGTCGGAACGCCTAGTTGATGGATTTACGTGGGATTGGTATAGGAATTTTTCGTCTTGGGAGTCCATCCTTGTTAATGAATTGAAAATAAAATGTCTTGAATTCTTTGATGTTAACAGGTTGCTTGTTGGACAGAATTGGAAATTCGATGGTCATGATCTGTACTCGGCAAAAATTGGATACAAAGCTGCCTTGGAGGTTTCTCTATGCAATGTCACTGCTACTGTAAATTCTCATCCTATCAACTGGAAAATGTCTGTTTGGGAATTTTGTTGCACTAAAGGTCAATGGCTTTGTTTGGAAATTGAGTTGGGGTCGCTTGCCAACTATGGATAATCTGAAAAAGAGACTCATTATGCATCCTGATGTTTGTTCCATGTGTAAATTTTGTGGGGAAGTGGACGAAGAAGCTGATCATATTTTTAGGGATTATGGGTTTGTGAAACAAGTGTGGTAGAGGGTTGTAGATTGGAGCGTCTTTTGAGTGCAGCCGTGTTCAACATTGAAGGATATTGTAAATGGTGATCTTTTGATGTCTTCTGATATTGCTCATCGTTTTAAAATTGTGATCGTCCAAACAACTCTATGGTCAATATGGAAGGCGAGAAATGGGATTATTTTCAAGAACGAAGTCTGGTCACCCCTTCAAGTTGTCAATAGCATCAAAATTAGTACTTGGAATTGGAAAAATTTTAGTTTGCACTTGAACCTTTTTCATGTTTTTCAAAACGCACTGAAACGTTTGATTTATTCCAAATTACACCGAAACCTTTTACATAAATGTTCAACTTACACAAACTTTAACACTGTTAAATTTTCTGTTAGGGGCAAAATTGTAAATTAACACATTCTCTCCTTAACCCAGACAAACCAAGAACGACATTAGAAAAGAAAGAAAGAAGCATCGATCGACACACACAGAGCAGTCGACAAAACCAGAGCAGTGGAATTCCTACAGTCGGCACACACAGAACGATCGACACACACAATTGGCACACAGAGAGCAGCGCGATTCAGAGTGCTTCTTGATTGGTCTCGTCTTCTTTCCCTTATTCTCTACCAAATCATATATAAACCCTAATCCCTAATCTAGCTGTTTGGTATAATGGGTTAGATAGGTAGCGATTCTACCCCCGATTTTACTCAGTCTGGCATCTATGGTTACTGATTATATCCCTAATTCTCTTTGTATCCCTAATTTTGTATTGAAGTAGAAACCCAGGATTTGAAAATCTCCAGAGTTGCAATGGGTTGGATGAAACGAAGTGCCAACACGGTCATACCTACTGGACGGACTGTTCCTGTATACGGTAAGTGTTTTTTAATCAGATTTAAATTTTCAGTATAACTGAAGAAGAATAGGGTTTTTAGTGCTGTTATGGGAGAGAATTTTTTCGCCTACTGCTTTGTATTTTTCTGTATTTTTGAAAGTATATATTGACACTGATTAGAGCTATTTTAGTATTGTTTTGTGTTTCTCCTTTTATTTGATTTTGATTCCTCATGTTCCCATTAAACAATGTACTGGAATGTAAGGTGGTCCTATTTCTTTGTTAACTTGTAGTGGAGAATGGCTAATAGTTTATTCACAGTGGTGCTATACTATTGTATAACAATATATGTTGTTTTCTTTTATGCAGTCCAATGTAGTTTTAACTTTACCATCGTCTTGCATCATCATGGAAAATTCAACAATACCATGACAGCTTATGAGGGAGGCGTCGTGGATTATTTTGATTTCTGTAATGTTGATGAGATGAGCATGATTGAAATCAAAGAGATGATGAAGATGTGTGGCATAGATGTTGAATCAGTAAAATGCTACTTATCCAATAGTGGCATAAACTGCTGCAGGCAGTTGGAGGAAGTAGTGACAGACATTGATGCATGTCGTTTGGGTTTTTCAGTTGATAAGAGCGACTCTGTTGGTGTATTCATTCATCACAAAAGTGATGAGGCGGAGGGTGTTGAGGAAAATAAGGATGTGGATGATGCTGAAATGGAAGAAGATGATGTTGAAATGGAAGGGGATGATGAAATGGAAGGGGAGGATGGACAACAATCTGATAATGATGATACCCAATATGATAGGAGCATGTATGTAAACTTGGTTGATGATAAAGACACTTATGTTCCAGAATATGATGATCAGTCCGTGGGAGAAGATTCAGTCCATTCGAAAGGTTTTAATGATAGTGATTGTGAGCTCACAAATGAGAATGCAGATTTCTACAAGAATGTGAAAGTTCATATGTGGCTGGGCGGTTTAGATGGTACTGAGAGTACTTTCACACCAGAAATCACTATGTCTGGACCGAGTAATGCAATGGTTCCGTTTCCATCTACATACCGTGGTTTCAGAGTTTTTAACCACTAAACTGACATGGATGACCCAAAGTTTGAAGTTGGCATGGTGTTTGAGGGAATGATGTTTTAAGGTAAGCTATAAGGTCTCTTCAATCAAGCATAAAAAAGAATTGGATTTTCAAAGGAATGATAGGGATAGGATTGTTGTGAGATGTTTGGGAGATAATTGCCCTTGGAGAATTGAAGCAACTTGTTTGGGTGAGAATGGGAATCTTGCTATGCAAATTAAGTCTCTTGATGGGGTGCAAAGATGTGGCATTCAAAATGTGGTAAAAGCAGCTTCAACAAAGTGGATAGCAGAGCAATATGAAGAAGAAATCCTGAGTATTGATAAATGGAAAGTGAAGTCCATGGAGACTTTGATAAGGAGCAAAAAAGGGGTGACAATCAAGAAGAGCAAACTGTATAGGGCGAAGAAATTGGTACTAGAGAAGAAATCTGGGAGTGAGGATGCACAATATGCTGCGTTATGGAGATATGCAGCTGAGATTAAGAGAAGTGATTCGAGTAACAGTGTCAAAATCAAGCCATTCAAATGTGATGATGGCAAACAACTTTTCAAGAGTATATATATGTTGGGGTGTAATGAAAAAGGCATTTGAATCAGGGCTTAGGAAGTTAATATGTCTAGATGGATGCCATTTAAAGGGTAGAAATGGTGGAATACTGCTGATTGCGGTGGGAGTAGATCCCAATAATTCTCTATATCCTATTGCATATGCTGTTGTGGAGAAGGAAAAGACGGACACTTGGAAATGGTTCTTGGAGTATCTTCAGGAGGATTTGGGTATCCCAGAACATTCCACTGATTTTACCTTCATGTCAGATAAGCAAAAGGGGCCTCATAAATGCCGTTGAGAGTTTGTTTCCTGATGCCGAGCACAGATTTTGTGTGGTTCACTTATAAAACAATATGAAGATTCATCATGGAGGTTTATTACTGATTTAGTTTGCGTGTCTACTTTGCGTTTTCTAATACTATTTTGATTTCTCACTATTGATATGTCAATACATATTCCAGTATATATTACAGCAGTACATATTTCTCACTCTGTATATACTGCTAATTGCAGTACATTGACAACATATATTGATGTATATACTGTTGTTATATATTCCAGCAGTATATGTATATAATGTTGTATATATACTGCAGTATATGTATATACTGCTGTATATATTTCAATTACTGCTGAAAATTTCAGCTACTGCTGAAATATATACAGCAAGGATATAATGCTGAATTTACTGCAAATGAAGGTTGTATGTATGCTTATTCACTTGTAAAAACCATTTATAACTGTTCCTAATATTGTCTTATTCAATTCTTATGATTTGGTTTGGTTTTCTTTTAGGTTTTGCTCTGAAAGCTTTACTTTGGAAGGCTGCAAAATGTACAAGGAAGATTGATTTTGAGAGTGCTATGAAAGAGATAAAGGAGTTCAATGTGGCAGCATATAAGTGGCTGGAGAAGAAATCTGCTGAACATTGGTCAAAATCACATTTCAAAACTATTGTGAAGACTGATATATGTGTTAACAATATCTCAGAGTCTTTTAACAAGATGCTTTTAGAACCAAGAGGCAAGCCTATTATAGAGTTGTTGGAAGACATTAGGATGTTGTTAATGAAAAGAATTTGGGTGAATAAGAGTAAGGCAGACCATTGGTGGGGTGTTGTGTGTCCCTTGGTAAGAGAAAAGTTGGAGTTTAATAAGCAAAGGAGCGATGCGATGAGTTGTTATTTCAATGGGGAGGATGGATTTAAGGTGGAGTTGAATGCTGGTGGCATGGATAAGTGGATTGTATCAGTGAAAGAAAAAACTTGTTCTTGCGGAAAATGGCAGCTAAGTGGGTATCCTTATAGCCATGCCATTTGTTGTTTGAATAATCAAGGTTTGCGGGTTGAGAATTATGTGGATGATTGTTACAAGAGATCTACATATATGCAAGTGTATAAACATGTCATGCAACCTATCAAAGGACAAAATGAGTGGCCCAAGTCCGATCTCCCTATTCTCTTGCCTCCTATTCCAGAGAAGATGCCAGGCAGGCCTAAGAAGAATAGTAGGAAAAAATCTTCAATTGAATTGCAAGAAATCAGAGCTAAGATCGCACTTCAGAAAGCAGCTGAAACTGGACGGGTAGGCAGACATGGGATGATTATGCATTGCTCCTATTGCAAACATCCAGGCCATAACAAAAGAAATTGCACCAAGAGAATTGCAGAACAAGGAGAGGGAAGTGGATCAGCCGGTGAGGCCAAGGTAAATTAAAGATAATTTTTTGTTAGTCTTTTAATGCATCTTTAATTATTTAGTAACATTTTCACATATATGTGATTGACTTCATTTTAATTCTGATTGCAATAGAAAAAAAAAAAAAAGAAGAAAGATAAATGTACCTACTGCAAAATGGTTGGCCATAAGTTTGAAGAATGGTTGCAGAGGATAGTTGATGATGAATCAGAACAACAAAAGGGAGATAAGAGGGGAAGAACCGAGGAAGTTAATGGGACTCAAGAAGGGTGTTGAATCTGCTCCATCATTACAGCAGTAAATTTAGAAGGGATGTTAGTTATGTTTTGTGTGTAACAAGATTTAGAAGTCATATGATCTATTATCTTTTGTCTAACACCAAATGTAAATGGTGTATATATGCTACTTTTGCATATGCCATCTGCTTTTTTGCTTCAAAGTGCAGTTTCTTATGAATGGTTCTTTTGCATATGCCATATGTGAATGGTAGATTACTTGTTGCTCAGTTGATCCCATCTGTGAATGGTAGATATTAGCTAGTTGAATACTCTTGTCGCTCTATGCCATCCATGAATGCTATGATTATTGGAAGTTTTATGGTTATTTGGATTTCCAATGTATTTTGGTATTGAATGGAATCAATGGATTATTAAGATTCTTTTTATTTTTTATATTTGTGTAATTTGCAATTTTTTACAAAGGTTTGTGTGTAATTTTGAAAAAAAATAAAATTAACTAACGGAAAAGTTAACACCGTTAAACGTTTGTGTAAGTTGACAATGTTTGTGAAAGGTTTTAGTGCAATTTGGAATAAAAAAAAGGTTCAAGTGCATTTTGCAAAATATGGAAAAGGTTTCAGTGCAAACTAAAATTTTTCCTAATATTTATGCATGGTTTCTTCATCCGGATCGTTGTTGGGTGCATTAACTTTGCTGCTGCTGCAGGGATTCTGGTACGGTTGGCTGCTGTTTTCTCCTCGTTAGTCAGGTTGGTGGGCGAATGCTTAATGTGCTGAGTGTGATTATGTTGTCAGCCCATTTTTATGTTCAGGTGTCGATTTGTCCTTGCTTAACTTGGGTTGTTGCTTGACCATGTGAGGAGTATCATGTGTCTTTCTCTAACTTGTGAGTGGTTTGTTTTTCCAACGGAGTTCATCACTTCTCGTCTTCATGCTAAGTTACCTAAACTTGAAACGAGAGGTATCCCACTCCGTTGGGCTTAGCTAGAGTCGGAATTTCGATTCGTCATCCCCTAATCCTTGGCATCTTGCTAGTAAGATGATATAGTAGACGACGGGGATGGTTAAGCTATGAAACGTCCATAACAGGTTGGAACGATGAACATGCTTTTACTCTTCTATTGGTTTTGGGATTCGATCTCGGTTGAGCTTTGTTTCTTTTGTCCATTACTTATGCACCTATTGTATGTATTGTATGTACTCTCTGTTTCTTTATGAATAAAATTTTGCTGATTCTAAAAAAAATAAAAAATTATTTATTTATTATATTTTATTGTGGGTTATATATACCCTTTCACAGGTTAGTTAGCATATAGAGATAGTACAAGCTGCGTTGATAACTTTGAATGGTGAATTTGTAAGTATAATTTTGTAACTTGTTATTTGATATGTTTGTAAGTGTGATTTGATAGCTTGTTATTTGAATAATATGTGCTATCGATGTTTACGATGTGATTTGAGTTACTGTGTTATATGTATTGATTTGATGATTAGCCGATGCTGTTAAATGTTAAGATTGTACCCTGATGCTCTATATGTGTTAATTGTTGGTCTATGTTAAGTTCACTTATAAGCAAATAGTACTTATGATATATGTATTCGGCATGATATGCATTCATAAGAGATAAAATGAATCTGTTATGACTGCTTATGACCTTGAGTCTGTTTTTAAAAACAAAAACTTTCCAGTATGACTGGATATAGAGTACCGTACAACCACCTGGAGACAAATCTCTCCATATGATTTTTGAGAACCGGAGACGAATAAGCTCCATATGTTCTCCAAGTATGAAGAAGTTGTGATCACAATTACTCCTGGTTATAGCAAGCCCACAACAGATAAATAATATGATTAAGCACGTGAATTTGATGTGCGGTATCGATGTATTGATGTGTATATGATAAATGTATGGGATGAAGAGTATATGGATGATGTGCGTACAAGACAAGTAACTTGTATTAGCATAAAGAAGAAAGGAAAGATGAATGCAAATTGAATGTATTGAAAGAGAAGAAATGCATGTGATGGATATGGTTGTTCTGTTGTTCTGTGATTGATTCGCAAATGGTTGAATAGCTTGTTATCAAGTACCTTACAAGCCGTTGAATGGCTAGTTACTTTATTATACTTATTGAGCCCGCAACTCATCCAATTGCTATGTTATCTTTTTATAGTTATCGAAGAAGAAGACAAAAGGAAAGGGCTTAACTGATAGAAGTTAAGATTTGGATCAAAGGTTGGACGGTCAGTTTCACTCCATGGTACTGGCTCATCATCATCTACATCTCATATAGGTCACGTTGGTTATGTAAGTGATGAACGTAAGAATTTGTCAGATTCTAGTTAATCAAATAAATTTGTATTTAGCCAAAGGAAATTCACAACTACAACGAAAACCGTAGTGTAGCAGTAGAATAACCTCGAGTGTCGATCTCTAAGGACTATAACTAGCTTTATCTAATCTAACTTAAAGAATATAAAATCAACAAACGACTTAGCAAAGGTTAATAATCAAAGCATATATAGCAGGTTAATAATCATGCATAAATTCCTCGGTCTTGCATGGAGATCTTTGATCAATGAATTGTCCAATTGTGTTCCGTAATTATTCAACACTACGAAGATAGAGGTTTTAGATAGATCAAAGAAATAAAGCAATAACTCAGAGTATAATGCGCGATATAGCCATTAGCATAATTATTAACCCTTCGCTAAGAAATCACATACTATCACCAACGAGAAGTTTAGCTACTCATAGATGTCATGCAATCAACAGAAATCATACCACGAATGAATGAAAACATGATGAAAGATATATAAATATAAATAGAAAAACTGTAAGATACAATGTTACCGAAGGTTGTCAATCTCCGAAGAATCGCGATCTTACAAGCTCCAAAACGCTAAAAAAAAGTATCTCCTAAGCTAAGAACCCCCAGAACAGGCTCTGGAGAATTCCTACCTAAAACTACTGAGAAAGGTCAGAGAAAAGGTCTGGAAAAGTATGAAAAACGGAGAAAACTGAGCAACTATATATAGGTATTCGGGAGGTGTGGGGCGAAGGGCCCCACACACCGGGCGATTCGCCTGGTGTGGGGCGATTCGCCCCATGTCCCAGGCGACTCGCCCGAGAGCTTTTTTCGGGCAAATACGCGCTTTCGACGCATTTTTGGATTTCTTCCTCTTTTCGGGCTCGGTTTTTGCCTTCTAGTGACCTTTTAGCCTTCAGACTCGACCCCTAGACTTCAAATCCTATCCGGAATCTTTCAGATACTCCAATTAGGCCTTCGGAACACCAATTCCTTGTCTACTTCAATATAATTGTGGCGCCCCAGTCTGGAATAAAAGTACTTCCTAACCGGATAACCACCCGCCTAATCCTTCGTTCAAGTGAATTCGGTTTCATCTTTCGGAAAGAAAAGGAACGGAAAATAAAATCAATAAACATTAAAATCAGAACATATCAAACTTCATAAAACTCTTTATTTCAGCAACATAAAACATAACGAAGTTCAAACTCACTTTTACAATATCACACAAGGGCTGGATTACGGGAACATGTAATTTACATGGATTTCACACGTACAAGGAACCCGTTTTTATTCAAGCAGCTACCAAATATCTACAATATGTCACTTCCTTGTCCTCTACTTGATTACTCTGAAGAAGGAAACAATGAGAGGGTAAGTCTTTAATGACTTAGTGAGGATAGTAAACACGAACAGCAGAACAATTGCTAGTTCAAAATCAAAGGCAATCAAGGATAGAAGATATGAATAGAATCACGATAACACACATATACCAGCCGTCACCTTGTAAACTAAACCTTATACTTCCACGCGAGGAGCTACCTCGAAACACAATGACATGCCTAGGTACATGTCAAACGGGAATGTAAGATGCAGCTACCCTAACTACATCTAACTCCCGAGCAGGATCTGAATATATAACTTTAACCAACGGTCCTTTCCGCTCGGTGGTTATACATGGCAGTCCTAGGGCCCAAAACACGTACACGGATTATATAAACACCACGATTTCTTATCACAGTTCAATAGTGAATTAGAGAAAGAATTGAGAGAACTAATTCAATATTGAACAACAAAGGATGAAGAACAAGAACAAAGGATAAGAAACGAATTGAAAGTTTGGCAAGAATCAACACGAGAACAAAAGAACTGAATTGGTAAACGAAAGAAGTTCTGAAATGAACAAAGTTGAACAAGGAAGGGATCCTCACCTATTTCGAAGGTACTTGTGCATAAGACTCCCTAACCGTACCTATACAACGAGTTGCTATTTTATTAATAAGACTGACACACATATATATCATATTAATTAACACAGAAGGTACTTTCTTATCTACTATCTATTAATTAAGAGGCACAATACTGTATTTGAAATTAACACCTCTGTAATTATTTTCAGAAAGCTACAGTTCCATTTTTAGTGTTATAAAAAGTTCAACAGAGGTTCATTTACTGAGACAGAAACTAAATTCTAGCAAAACGACAAACTGTAGTAAAACGACAAATCTTATAACCACAATAAAACAACAAACTGTATGACTGCAACAAAAGACAAAACTATAACAAAAACGACAAAACTTCATATTCGCAACATAACAGTTTCTGTGTGCATTTGGCCTAAAGAAATACAGATTATAGCAAAGTATATCATTTCAACATCTCAAATCTTGATCAATATCATAAATAATAACATAAATCTATAGAGAAAGAAACATAGACGAATTACAGTAATTAAAACATGAATAGATAAATTACCTCTTATTCTTCTGCTTACAGGCTCAAACGCTAACTCCCTCTCCTAAGAACTAACTGAATTTACGAATTGAAACTGAGATTGAGAGTGATGGTTTTGAGTTGAGGCTGAGAGGGCTATTTATAGAGATTGATGAATACCGATGATTGGTCGAATAAAACGGCCAGAGATGACAACGTTGGGAATGAAAACACCTGGATTTCTTCTCGATGATAAGCGATGAGTTGTTTCTTCATCGATAAGGATTTGAGCTGGAACGATAAAGCTCGATGTATCTCCATCCATCCATCCATCATGACCGTTGAAATCTTCGATCCGTTGAGCTGCTTGCGATTTGAGAGAGGAAAGAAGCACAATTGTATTGGAGAATGAAAGAAAAATTATGATTGGTTTAGAGAGAAAAGATCAGATTGATCAAGTCTCTGTTTTTCTATTTTTTCACGCCAATACTAGATCTACTTAGGAAAATTGCACCTTTTCTTGGTAAATTAAAAACTAGGGCCTATAAATTAATTTCATGCAATCTAGTACTATAAGTTTACTTGAACTCTTAAATGCACCACTTTACGCCAAATAATACGTACTAGTTTCTTTTTGACATTTTCTAGATATTTCTAATAATAAAATACTCATGTAAAATATAATTCGAAATTAGAGCATATAAATTTCAAATTTCAAACGTAGATAAATTAAGTAAATTATGCGGTTGGTTAAGGCGGGGCGTCACAATCACCCCTCCTTAAGGGAATCTGGTCCCCAGATTCTTACCTGGTTGAATGAAGAGTTCCGGATAATGCTTGATCATGTCGTCTTCTCGTTCCCAGGTTGCTTCCTCAACCTTATGATTTCTCCATAACACTTTGAGAAGTGGTATTTTTCGGTTGCGCAACTCCTGTATTTTCTTATCCAGAATACGCACTGGTTTCTCCTCGTATGTCAAATTCTCTTCAAGTTGTAGATCCTCATGACTTATGACATGCGAGGCATCAGGATAATATTTCCTCAGTTGTGAGACATGGAAGACGTCATGAATTCCAGTAAGATTTGCCGGTAACATCAATCTATAAGCAACTTGTCCCACTCTCTGAGTAATTTGAAATGGTCCAACGTACCTCGGGCTAAGTTTACCTCCTTTTCCAATCCTTTTGAAACCCTTGCGTGGAGAAACTTTGAGAAAGACAAAATCATCAACATCGAACTCCAAATCCTTTCGACGCCTATCAGCGTAACTCTTTTGTCGATCTTGAGCAGTCTTAATCCGCTGCTTAATGATTTGCACTTTATCAATGGCTTCTTGTATGATGTCAAGCTTTAGAGCTCTTTGTTGTCCATCTGATGTTCTTCTCCACTCATCTAAATCCCAATTCAGTGGTGATCGACACTTCCTGCCATACAATGCTTCATATGGTGCCATTTGAATAGTAGCTTGGTAGCTATTATTGTAAGCAAACTCGATTAAAGGCAAATGCTTGTCCCAACTACCACCGTAGTCCAAGATACATAAGCGCAACATGTCTTCTAGAAAACATATAAGCCTTTCTGATTGTCCATCAGTTTGTGGATGCGCGGCCGTACTAAAATGCAAATCGGTACCCAAATTTTCCTGCAGTTGTTTCCATAGACGAGATGTAAACTTTGGATCTCGATCAGATACTATGCTGATTGGTACCCCATGCAACCGAACAATCTCTTTCTTATAGAGCTCCGCTAGAGCTTCTACTCCAAAATTTGTTTTCACGGGAAGAAAGTGTGCAAATTTAGTAAGTCTATCAATGATAACCCAGATACTATCATAGCCTTCTCGTACCTTTGGTAAGCCCGTCACAAAATCCATAGTAATTTGATCCCATTTCCAACAAGGTATTGGTAAAGGTTGTAACATACCTGCTGGACGTTGATGCTCGGCTTTACCAATTGGCACGTAAGGCACCTTCGAACGAAATCTGCAACGTCTCGTTTCATTCCATTCCACCAGAAGTGGTGCTTCAGTTCTCGATACATTTTTGTTCCTCCTGGATGAATAGTGTATCGAGATTTGTGAGCTTCATTCATTAAACGCTCTTTCATTTCATCGGGTACACATACTCGATCCTTGTACCACAAAACTCCATCATTGTCAGCTTTAAATTCTGAGTTTTCCTTTGTTAGCACTGACACCTTCTGTTTTTGAATCTCTTCACTTCGATCTTGAGCTTCCTTTAATTGTGAATACAACTCTGGTTGGATGATCAATCCTGAAATCTGAGCATGAGATTCTACCAGGATCAAATCATAATTCGATCTTTTGTGAGATTGGCGAGTTGAGCAACTTCCTTTTTGCGACTCAAAGCATCAGCTACAACATTCGCCTTTCCTGGTTGATATAAAATAGTACAATCATAATCTTCCCAGAACTCCATCCATCTTCTCTGTCTCATGTTGAGATTCTTTTGACTGAACAAATATTTCAAACTCTGGTGGTCGGTATAAATCTCGAAAGTCGCACCGTATAGATAATGTCGCCATTTCGCCAAAGCAAAAATGATAGCACCAAGTTCCAAATCATGGGTCGGATAATTTTGCTCGTGTGGTTTTAGCTTTCTTGATGCATACGCAATGACCTTTCCGTTTTGCATCAGTACACATCCTAATCCTTCTTTCGAGGCATCCGTGTATACCACAAACCCTTCTATTCCATCTGGTAATGACAATATAGGGGCTTCCGTCAATCGCTTCTTTAATTCCTGGAAACTCATTTCGCAATCCTCGTTCCAAACAAATGGAATGTCCTTTTGAGTTAATCGAGTTAGTGGTCCTACAACTTTTGAGAAGTTTGGCACGAAACGACGGTAATACCCAGCTAGACCTAGAAAGCTTCTTATTTCGGATACATTCTTTGGAGGTTTCCAAATCTCAATTGCTTCTACCTTTGAATGATCCACTTCTATACCATCTCTCGTTACTACATGTCCTAAAAAGGTTACCCTTTCTATTCAGAATTCACACTTGCTGAATTTAGCATACAACTTATGCTCTTTCAGGGTTTCTAGTACCAATCTCAAGTGAAGAGCATGATCTTCCTCAGTTTTTGAAAATACTAAGATGTCGTCGATGAATATCACAACAAATTGATCCAAATATGGCCTTGAATTGAACGCTGTCTTTGGAATATCATCTTCTCGTATTTTCAACTGATAGTAACCCTGTCTCAAGTCTAGCTTCGAAAACACACAAGATCCCTGGAGTAAATCAAACAGCTCATTTATGTGCGGAAGAGGATACTTATTCTTCACAGTAAAACTGTTTAGACCTCGATAATCTATGCACATTCTCAATGATCCATCTTTCTTCTTAACAAATAGCACAGGAGCTCCCCATGGAGATGTGCTAGGTCTAATAAATCCTCTTTCCACGAGATCTTGTAATTGAATCTTCAACTCTTTCAGCTCAGCGGGTGCCATGCGATATGGTGTTTGAGATATCGGAGTAACACCTGGCAGTGTTTCAATAACAAACTCGATTTCTCGATCCGGTGGTAAAGAAGTTAATTCTTCAGGAAAAACTTCGGGAAATTCTTTTACCACCTCGACTTCCTCGATTTTCGCTTTGTCTTTAGGCTGATTAATCAAATATGCCAAAAATCCAGAGGCTCCTTCTTTCAAAAGTCGCCTAGCCTCAACAACAGATATCATCCCTACGATCTCAAGATTTTTCTGAAGCCGTTCCAAATTTTCACCTTCCACTTCACCCAACTTCACTTCTTTAGTATGGCAATCCAACGTGGCGTGATTCGAGTAGAGCCAATCCATCCCAAGTATCACATCGTACTTTTCAATCGGTAATTCTATTAAATTAGCAAGATAAGTACTATCCTTTATTTTTATCTCGCAATTCCTATGAATAGCATCAGTAATAACACTTATACCTATAGGTGAACTAACTTCAAAGATATAAGGCAGATGTTCAGCAATTAAGTGCAATCTACGCGCAAACACAATCGAAATAAAAGAGTGTGTAGCACCGGGATCATAAAGAACCTTACCAGACTCATCATTGACCGAGACTTCTCCTTCCACGACGTCAGTTGGTTCAGGTTCTTTTTCCCCGCCTAATGCATACGCTCTTGCGCGCACTTTTGCCTTTCCAGGTTGAGCCACGTTTGGCTTTGCGGGCTTTCCTGGTTGTGTTCTTGAGTTTTGGCACCTTGGACAGTCCGCAATGCGGTGCTGATCACTTCCACAAGCTATACATTTGCCACTCTTTTTCCAGCACATTGCCTCAGTGTGACGTGGATTTCCGCAAAAGTTACATCCAAGGTCGTTACTTGGACGATTCATCCCAACGGGCTTATTCGAGTAGGTATTCTTAGATGGGAAATTTGTCGGGTTAGTCCTCGCCACTCCAGAACCTTGGTTTTGGCGCTTGTTACTCTGTCCACCAAAATTCCTCGACTGGTTCCATTTCACTTTATCACCAATCTTCCGAAGTTCCTTTATCTCCGCCTCAACCAGTAGTGCCTTATCTACCGCTGCCACATAATTTGGGAATTCCACGGAAACAAGTGCCCAGCGAATTTCTAACTTAAGGCCTCCGACGAACTTCTTAATTTTTCTTTTCTCATCGTCCCAGAAATGTGGAGCATATTGGATCAATCGGCTAAACTGAGCTTCATACTGGCCAACATTATTCATACCTTGAAGGAGATTAGTGAACTCTGATTCACGTGCATCACGAACTACTTGAGGTATGAATTTTGACTAAATTCTTTCAGAAAGTTAGCCCAAGTATAAGGAGTGCCACTTTGTTTCCAGCGCCGATTTACCACTGCCCACCAATGACGTGCGGACTCCTCGAGACGATAAGAAGCATATTTGATCTTTTGAGAATCACTGTAGTTTAAGACCTCAAATATCTTCTCCATTTCTGCTATAAAGGATTCAGCTTTCTGATCATCGGGTTCACCCAAGAACCGTGGAGGACGAAACTTCAAAAACCTTTCTAAAGCTTGATCATCACTTAGAGATGTGGAATCCTTCTTTGCACCATCAGACGATGTTTGGTTCTGGCAGAAATGCCTCAGTTGATTTATGAATCCATACATAGATTGCATCTCAGAGCCTTCACCCTTTTCAGTAGTCTTACCGTTGAACTCTGGTTGTTTTCCAGAATCTCGATTCTCTTCCTCATCCATTGATTCCTTATCATGTTCATCTTCTAGCGTGACCGTGTCCTTGTTTGTACCGTTTTCACCCATAACTTATTATCTGTAGCAATGCACGGTTAGAATCTACCTTCGTTTTCCTATTCGCGTATCTTGGTAAGAAAATTTAAGATAGTAGACGTCTAGTTGATAACAAGAAAATATATCTAGATGATGGAAAGAATCGGTTCTCACATAATCACTCGTCAACCAATAATTTCATAAAGATATAAGCTTTATTTACCAATTCTAAATACTGCTAATAAGGAGAAAATAAGAAGAAGAGCATGTAGTTGCTAAATGATAATAATAATAGTTGAACTCATAGCAATATAATTGCCAATGTATAAGCGTATATAATTATCACAAAGGTTAATGCAAACATTGTTTTGCAAGATAGTACAACTTTTCAGCTTTCAAACTTAACTTTAATACCCAGAACAGTATATACACATGTAACAGTGATTTGCAGAAATCTGTTTTCTGACAGCTAGACTGCTGACTGTTTGGAAATTAATTTGAACATCCAAACGATGTCCGAATTTTGTAAACTAAAATTCCTAGCGTAGCTACTTCAGTATAGCATCATTTCTGAAAAAATGGGAATTTTTAAAGTCCCCAGTTGCTACCAGAAAATTATCTACTACAGGCTGTCCAGAAACAACATTTTGTGTGCCTTTGTAAGAAATAAAGGTATTTATTGAAACCAAACAACAAAATTACTTTCTGGAGCTTCTTTGAACTTCAATGCACACATTCAAGCAATCCAAATGGTCTCCTAACATGGAAATTAAGTTGCTAATGTACTCTTTAAAACAGAATTGTCAATATAGAATTCGTAAAATGTCAAGAAAATATATCAAGTTACTCAGTCATACACAGAATCTCTATGATATAGTTATGAGCTGTTTTTGACAGCAAAATGCAATTTATAATTGCAGCAAAATAGCAGCAGAGCAATATAGACTCAATAAAATAACTTCATGTTTACCAGAATTGGAATTTGCAGAACATGATATGAAAGTGTTTTTGAAAGAAAACTTAACAGAAAATTTCATAGCAGGTGGAAAGTTTAAATAGCTGTTCTACCTAATAATTAGAAGGCAGTAAACAATCTTTGGGTATACAATTAGTTGACCACCTGATTATATGGTTTGTATTTACCGCAAAACATTTCTAAATTTTCTACCATAACAGGTGTTCAAGAGAAGAATGTTCTATCTTAAAAGCACAAGGCAGAAAACAATTTATAAGTGTGTACCTTAATAATCACCAGCTGCGAAATCATAGTTGCAGAATAGTTCACAAACAGATAATATTAACTAACAACTGCTGAAGTGTATTTGCAGATTATACTCGCACAGAAAATAAGCAAAACTGGAACTTTAGTAAGCTATCTTAGACACAAGGTTTTTTATAGACCTGATATTATCCAAGCCTAATTTATTAAGAAGCAATTCACAGTGACGAGAGACAATCAAACGTCGAAAATATAACAAGAGAATAGAAAGAGACCACACAGAACTAGCCAGCAAGCAAACTATTATCAAACCAAATTGTACATACTCCTTCATCACATAAGCAACTTCTAGATAAGATGACCAACAAGCCTACAAACTCCCAACGTTTCTGGTGTTTAAGATTGTAACAAGAATACTTCAACAAGAACACTTTACCAAATTCATGAAATAGGCAGATAAGGATTAACACACCAATAAACAAGTCTGATAAAATTCTGCTCAAGATCAAAATCTCAAAATCAGATCTGAGCATACTAAAGCCGATATATATATCAAAAGATGTTACATACATGTGCTAGGTATATATATATATATATATATATATATATACATATATATATATATATATATATATATATATATATATATTTATACCGACAAAAATTGGCCTATTCTAACAAAATGGCCTACGATAATCAGGGCAGCACTACAAAAGTGTTGTAGGCAACTAGCTATACGTGCCTCCCTTGAAACTACATATATATATATATATATATATATATATACTAATACTGCCTTACCTGCTGCTACTGGTAACACATCAATCATCAGATATGATGATTGTGCCATCCACGATCTGATAATTGCTAATTTCGTTGACAGGCTCCTCCTTCACACCCTTTGGGTCAGAATCCTCAAACTCCTCGTCTGGGTCTTCCTCATCAATCAACAAACCTTTTCCATTGTTCTTTTCCGCCACACACAGTCCAGATGACTCGGGTCTAGATGTCCCCACATAATGTGGATGGACGCTTATAACCTCGTTGCCTCTCTCACATCTATTTAGGTCATCAAGTTGCTCAATGGCAGTATCCATGGTGTCTAAATGCTCCTTGTAATCATCTGCAATCCTTCTCAACTTTCCTTCAACAAGTTTCTTTTCAGCAATTGCTCTTTTCAGCTCCACTTCAGTCTGCTGAATTTTGGATTCCAGAGTGTGAACCTTCAAGATCATTTCGTTGTTGATTTGCTGATGTTTCACCACCTCAGCCTCCAACATCTGAACTTGGGAATTTTTCTGAGTGATTGATTCCACCATCAAGTTCTTTTCGTTGAGAAACTGCATCATTTTGGTTCTTATTCCAACGAGATTATGGTTCATCTGTTCTACGTCCATGGCAGTGAACTCAAGCCATTCTAGCGGGCGTTTAATGTTGGTGATTTTAGTGTCATCAATTCATTTTAGTAGTAATGCGATCTGCTAGAGACTGATGCGATCTCTCGTTGAGCTCGGAACAAGTTTGGGTAGTGCGGAGTGCACGCTTGTTGAGCCAACGAGTTATCGACCACGAATACGAAGCGGGGGTCAAGGGGGCTGCGCCCCCTTGCGGGGTCAAGGGGCAGCGCCCCTGTACGGGGTTGCGAGGGGCAGCGCCCCTGCGGGGTTCCAAGGGGCGTAGCCCCTGGCTGGGGTCTCGTTCTAACGTGACTCTTCGTTCTAACGTGACCTTTCGTTCATAACACTTTGTTCTGAACAGATACACCACTTCGTTCACACCTTTTCGCTTCTATTTATTGAAGCGACCAGTCTCCAAAACAAGTACAACGAAAACTCATACATCCTCTCTACTTTCTGATCGAAATTCATATTGCCTGAATAAGATTGCCTTCTTGGATTATCCCAACAAGGAATTCGTGTAACCACGGCAACAACTGTAGGGTCGAATTATCTTGTTTGGAAAGTGACTACACGATCCAAAGAAGTATTCCGAGATTATCACACCCATTTTACCAACATTTAAAAGAGTGCGACGATCCTTCCATTTTTCTAGTTAACTCCCTGAAATGAACAGAACCATGGGCACAACAAGGTCTATATAAAATATATAATTAAAGTAGATAAACAAATTTAACCAAGATAAAACAAATAGTCATAAAATAACAATAAGGACGCACAAGGGCAAGGTTCTAATCCATATATACAACATTTCAAGCCTAGGCTCTGATACCACCCTGTGGCGCCCCAGTCTGGAATAAAAGTACTTCCTAACCGGATAACCACCCGCCTAATCCTTCGTTCAAGTGAATTCGGTTTCATCTTTCGGAAAGAAAAGGAACGGTAAAATAAAATCAATAAACATTAAAATCAGAACATATCAAACTTCATAAAACTCTTTATTTCAGCAACATAAAACATAACGAAGTTCAAACTCACTTTTACAATATCACACAAGGGTTGGATTACTGGAACATGTAATTTACATGGATTTCACACGTACAAGGAACCCGTTTTTATTCAAGCAGCTACCAAATATCTACAATATGTCACTTCCTTGTCCTCTACTTGATTACTCTGAAGAAGGAAACAATGAGAGGGTAAGTCTTTAATGACTTAGTGAGGATAGTAAACACGAACAGCAGAACAATTGCTAGTTCAAAATCAAAGGCAATCAAGGATAGAAGATATGAATAGAATCACGATAACACACATATACCAGTAGTCACCTTGTAAACTAAACCTTATACTTCCACGCGAGGAGCTACCTCGAAACACAATGACATGCCTAGGTACATGTCAAACGGGAATGTAAGATGCAGCTACCCTAACTACATCTAACTCCCGAGCAGGATCTGAATATATAACTTTAACCAACGGTCCTTTCCGCTCGGTGGTTATACATGGCAGTCCTAGGGCCCAAAACACGTACACGGATTATATAAACACCACGATTTCTTATCACAGTTCAATAGTGAATTAGAGAAAGAATTGAGAGAACTAATTCAATATTGAACAACAAAGGATGAAGAACAAGAACAAAGGATAAGAAACGAATTGAAAGTTTGGCAAGAATCAACACGAGAACAAAAGAACTGAATTGGTAAACGAAAGAAGTTCTGAAATGAACAAAGTTGAACAAGGAAGGGATCCTCACCTATTCCGAAGGTACTTGTGCATAAGACTCCCTAACCGTACCTATACAACGAGTTGCTATTTTATTAATAAGACTGACACACATATATATCATATTAATTAACACAGAAGGTACTTTCTTATCTACTATCTATTAATTAAGAGGCACAATACTGTATTTGAAATTAACACCTCTGTAATTATTTTCAGAAAGCTACAGTTCCATTTTTAGTGTTATAAAAAGTTCAACAGAGGTTCATTTACTGAGACAGAAACTAAATTCTAGCAAAACGACAAACTGTAGTAAAACGACAAATCTTATAACCACAATAAAACAACAAACTGTATGACTGCAACAAAAGACAGGACTGTAACAAAAACGACAAAACTTCATATCCGCAACATAACAGTTTCTGTGTGCATTTGGCCTAAAGAAATACAGATTATAGCAAAGTATATCATTTCAACATCTCAAATCTTGATCAATATCATAAATAATAACATAAATCTATAGAGAAAGAAACATAGACGAATTACAGTAATTAAAACATGAATAGATAAATTACCTCTTATTCTTCTGCTTACAGGCTCAAACGCTAACTCCCTCTCCTAAGAACTAACTGAATTTACGAATTGAAACTGAGATTGAGAGTGATGGTTTTGAGTTGAGGCTGAGAGGGCTATTTATAGAGATTGATGAATACCGATGATTGGTCGAATAAAACGGCCAGAGATGACAACGTTGGGAATGAAAACACCTGGATTTCTTCTCGATGATAAGCGATGAGTTGTTTCTTCATCGATAAGGATTTGAGCTGGAACGATAAAGCTCGATGTATCTCCATCCATCCATCCATCATGACCGTTGAAATCTTCGATCCGTTGAGCTGCTTGCGATTTGAGAGAGGAAAGAAGCACAATTGTATTGGAAAATGAAAGAAAAATTATGATTGGTTTAGAGAGAAAAGATCAGATTGATCAAGTCTCTGTGTTTCTTTTTTTTCACGCCAATACTAGATCTACTTAGGAAAATTGCACCTTTTCTTGGTAAAATTAAAAACTAGGGCCTTTAAAATTAATTTCATGCAATCTAGTACTATAAGTTTACTTGAACTCTTAAATGCACCACTTTACGCCAAATAATACGTACTAGTTTCTTGTTGACATTTTCTAGATATTTCTAATAATAAAATACTCATGTAAAATATAATTTGAAATTAGAGCATATAAATTTCAAATTTCAAACGTAGATAAATTAAGTAAATTATGCGGTTGGTTAAGGCGGGGCGTCACAATAATTGCCCGAAAAACCTCGTTTTTCAACCAAAACCTGTAAAATACAAACTAAAGGGAAACGTGACACTATTCTAATAAAATGCACCAAAATATAGTTAAATTAACATAGAGGATAGCTAAAATAGGTGAAAAAGACTCAAATGAAAGTGTAAAATACACATTCATCAAACTCCCCAAACCGAACCTTTGCTTGTCCTCAAGCAACTGAGCTAGACTCTAATGCAAAAAACAATGCAACAAAAAAAAATGGAGTCTCATGCCAAAGGAAATGAACTAATCTATTGAATCTATCAAAAAACATATGAGCAAAAACCATACAAATCATAACATGAATATAGGTTGAAGAATGCCTCGATTGACTCATACACATTCACATAAGCACTTATGTCAAGACAAGATAGTCTCTCGTAACATTCTCTACCTGGACCTAGTCAGTGACGACGTAATGAAACATGTTAGAATACGAATGGTTGTCCCGTGCCTATGAAACTGAGGACTTACTGTTGTTCACCAAGTTAAGACTTTTCCTCAAAGAGGTCGAACCAATACTGGCTCTTATCAAACGAAGGAGGGTTACTTAAAAAGATAACACTCTCCTATTCTACCCATCTCTCAAGCAAAGCCTTAAGCTATTCACCACTTCCTGAATGGTAGGACGAGGGTGGTCTAGAACGGATGACACTCAAAAACAAAAGACAAAAACTTACAACACGATTACGAACATTACAAGAATTGGAAAATGAGACACAACACTTTGCTAAACTGCTTTTTGGCTTTCTCTTTTTTTTGGACCCTTTTTTGCTTTTTTGGGGTCTTTTCTTTTTTTTTTTTCTTTCTTTTCTTCTTTTCCAGTTTCTTTTTTTTTCTCTTTTTTTTTCCTGGAATTTTTCCCTTTTTTTTTTCGATTTTTTTAGCCAGCAGTAGCACAACGAAAAATAAACAATAACACACAAACGACCTCCCCAGACCTATTCGAAAGAATAGGTTGGAGTACAAAATTTACGAAAAAGGAAAAAATAAACTCACAACACAAAATTGAAAAACGAAAAACAAGTCTAATGATAGCGTAACCCCCTCCCCAAACCTATTCGGAAGAGTAGGTTGCAAATAAAGGATCACACAGTCTCACACTACCTCCTTCCTAGGTATTTAGCAATCTCAAAGCAAGGTGAAGACTTGTTGCCTTTTAGGTACATAATTACTCAAGAAAATAACCATAAGACCCTAACATGCATCATCCTATTATAAAGGCCTTCGTGAACCGCAGTAGAGAAAACACCACTAAGTGATGTCGAGACTACCAAGCTTAACTAAGTGCAATACATAAATGTGACAAGCCAAGCGAGAAAAACCTCAAACAAATTCATAGAGATGTAGCATATGATTAATGGCATAATTAGTTAATCTACCCAATAAAAAAGTTCAAAAAATTTGGCAATAAACTCCACATAAAACATGCAAGACTATCCTAGGATGAATGTAGTGTATGCAACTAAAAACTAAGAAAGCGGTAAACGTGCAAATGCAAATAAAAAACAAGATACCATACTCAACATCACAAAGCCAAACAATACTTAACATCATGGTTCACATCCCATCCTCCTCATGAAACTTAAGCTAGTCCCTAGCAAAAGAGAATGAGTAAATAAAAAGTGATACTAGATGTTACCGAACGATTTGGCCTTGGTCGGCTGAGTATTCAAGAGTACCTCCCCACGGTGGCCGCCATTCTCTTGGTCCGATGTAGCAAAGAGACCTAGGAAGCTTCAAAGATCTCACCATGGTGAATGGACTGGTTTGCTTTGCAGGCATATCCAGTAAAGACTTCATCAATAGGAGGACATTCACTTTGACTTTATCGAGGTGCTTGTTTAGTGGTGACTCCTCTGTATCTTGCTTGTCAAGCTTTCCACTTCGGAGGAGTAGATTCACCTCTTTATACTCAAGAACCTCAGTAGTAACGGAAGGAAGTGGCTTTGGATTGATGCGAATGTCTGTGAGTAAAGAAACAGGGGAGCTGGGGTCGTCCAGCTCACTGGTCATGGGAGGCGGTTCGCCCCCCATGCTTGCCTCAACTTCTTGCTGATGGAGCATCTTCTCACTAAGATCTCAATGTTCAACCACTTTAAAGCTATGTTCCTTGGGTAGGGAGGAGGATCCTTTTCTTTCTTTGCAACCTTCAGATCAATCCATGTGTAAAGCTGGTTCAGCACAACAGTTGGAAAGAAATCATTTGCTAATAGGTCTTCTAGCTTAATAATCCAGCAACCATGGAGGCATCTGACCACATTTTGAGTGGTTTCTGATGAACGTGTATTTTACACCTTCATTCGAGTCTTTTTTCACCTATTTTTGCTATCCTCTATGTTAATTTAGCTATATCATAGTGTATTTTATTAGAATAGTGTCACGTTTCCCTTTAGTTTGCATTTTACAGGTTTTAGGTGAAAAACGTGATTTTCCGAGCAATTATATTGAAGAGAACGAAGAATCGGTGTTCCGAGGAAATTTTTGGAGTATCTAGAAGATTCCGGATGGGATTTGAAGTCTAGGGGTCGCGTTTCAAGGCTTAAAGGTCACTAGAAGGCAAAAACCGAGTCCGAAAAGGAAAATAAATCCAAAAACGCGTTCCTCGCCGACTGGACCTCCCGGGCGATTCACCCGGGATGTGGGGCGGTTCGCCCCACACCAAGCGGTTCGCCCGGTGTGTGGGGCGACTCGCCCCACACGTTCCGAACTCCTATATATAGTTGCAGTTTCTCTACGTTTTTTCATACTTTCTCAGACCTTTTTTCATACCTTTCTCATTAGTTTTAGGTAGGAATTCTCCAGAGCCTGTTCTGGGAATTCTTAGCATAGGAGACAATTTTTCTTATCAATTTGGAGCTTGTGAGATCGCGATTCTTCGGAGATTGACAACCTTCGGTGACATTGTATCTCAGATTTTTCTATTTATATTTATATCTTTCAACATGTTTTCATTCAATCTTGCTATGATTTCTGTTGATTGCATGACATCTATGAGTAGCTAAATCTATCGTTGGTGATAGTAGGTGATTTCTTAGCGAAGGGTTATTAATTATGCATGATGGCGGTAATGCGAATCAGACTTTGAGTTATTGCTTTATTTCTTTGATCTATCTAAGCCCTCTATCTTCGTAGTGTTGAATAAAACGGAACACATTGGACAATTCATGATCTTAAATCTCTATGCAAAACGATCGGGTATTTCATGCATGATTATTAACCTGCTATACTTTGAATGATCATACTATCACTAACTTCCATTATCTTGATAAGAAAAACCTGTGCTAAGTCGTTTGTTGATTTTATAGTTTAAGTTAGATTAGATAAAGCTAGTTATAGTCCTTAAAGATCGACACTCGAGGTTATTTTACTGCTACACTACGGTTTTCGTTGTAGTTGTGAATTGCCTTTGGCTAAAAAACAAATTTATTTGATTAGTTGAATCTGACAAATTCCAGTTCATCAAATTGGTGCCGTTGCCGGGAACTATACTCCTTTTTTCTGTTTAGCTTATTTATATTTTCAGCATTCAGTTCCCTACAGAAGAACAGGCTCTGGGGTTTGCTCTCAGAAAATCTCACTTTCTTACCCTATTTCTTCCCCCCTATCTTTTTCAGAAAATTCATCTAATCTGATCTCGGTTACCTTGCGTGCTTGTGTTCTCGAAGTTCTTGATTACATTGTGTTTATTTGCACTCTTTGAGTTTTTCTTTGCAAATTTTTGTTTTTCTTTTGTGGATTCTGCTCCTTGGTCTCTTGTTTCCTCGTGTGCAGAAACTAGTCATATGAAAGGATGAGTCAACCTCCGTTGCCCCGGTATGTGATGCCTCGAGCGCCTTGCATAACATTGGATGACAATTGCAGGAATTATGACTTTGATCCTTCGTACTACTCCATTCTCTCCACGTTTTCAATGGGTGATGATCCAAGAGGGTTCTTAGACACGTACGAGGAAGGATTGTTGAGGATACCTAGTGAGAATAAGGAGGGGGTTATTTTATCACACGAGCAACTTTATATAAGAGGATTTATGGGAGCCTTGAAAGGGTACGCTCGAAGATGGCTGATGAACCGGAATTTGTCAGATTCAAATTAATCAAATAAATTTGTTTTTAGCCAAAGGCAATTCACAACTACAACGAAAACCGTAGTGAAGCAGTAAAATAACCTCGAGTGTCGATCTCTAAGGACTATAAATAGCTTTATCTAATCTAACTTAAACTATAAAATCAACAAACGACTTAGCACAGGTTTTTCTTATCAAGATAATGGAAGTTAGTGATAGTATGATCATTCAAAGCATAGCAGGTTAATAATCATGCATGAAGTACCCGATCGTTTTGCATAGAGATCTAAGATCATGAATTGTCCAATGTGTTCCGTTTTATTCAACACTACGAAGATAGAGGGCTTAGATAGATCAAAGAAATAAAGCAATAACTCAAAGTCTGATTCGCATTACCGCCATCATGCATAATTAATAACCATTCGCTAAGAAATCACATACTATCACCAACGATAGATTTAGCTACTCATAGATGTCATGCAATCAACAGAAATCATAGCAAGATTGAATGAAAACATGTTGAAAGATATAAATATAAATAGAAAAATCTGAGATACAATGTTACCGACAAAGGTTGTCAATCTCCGAAGAATCGCGATCTCAAAAGCTCCAAATTGATAAGAAAAATTGTATCCTATGCTAAGAATTCCCAGAACAGGCTCTGGAGAATTCCTACATAAAACTAATGAGAAAGGTATGAAAAAAGGTCTGAGAAAGTATGAAAAAACGTAGAGAAATAGCAACTATATATAGGAGTTCGGCACGCGTGGGGAGAGTCGCCCCACACACCGGGCGAACCGCCTGTTGTGGGGTGAACCGCCCCACATCCCGGGCAAATCGCCCGGGAGCTTCAGTCGGCGAGAGACGCGTTTTCGACGCGTTTTTGGATTTCTTTTTCTTTCCGGACTCGGTTTTTGTCTTCTAGTGACTTTTTAGTCTTCAGACTCGACCCCTAGACTTCAAATCCCATACGGAATCTTCTAGATACTCCAAAAATGTCCTCGGAACACTGATTCTTCGTTCTCTTCAATATAATTGCCCGGAAAACCACGTTTTTCACCTAAAACCTGTAAAATGTAAACTAAAGGGAAACGTGACACTATTCTAATAAAATGCACTATAATATAGCTAAATTAACATAGAGGATAGCAAAAATAGGTGAAAAAAGACTCAAATGAAAGTGCAAAATCCACGTTCATCAAACTCCCCAAACCGAACCTTTGCTTGTCCTCAAGCAACTAAGCTAGACTCTAATGGAAAAAAAAATGCAACACAAAAAATGAAGTCTCATGCCAAATGAAATGAACTAATCTATTGAATCTATCAAAAAACATATGAACAAAAACCATACAAATCATAACATGGATATTGGTTGAAGAATGCCTCGATTGACTCATACACACTCACATTTGCACTTATGTCAAACAAGATAGCCTCTCGTAACATTCTCTACCTGGACCTAGTCAGTGACGACGTAATGAAACATGTTAAAATACGACTGGTTGTCCCGTGCCTATGAAACTGAGGACTTACTATTGTTCACCAAGTTAAGACTTTTCCTCAAAGAGGTCGAACCAATATTGGCTCTCATCAAACGAATGAGGGTTCCCTAAAAAAGATAACACTCCCCTATTCTACCCATCTCTCAAGCAAAACTTTAAGCTATTCACCACTTCCTGAATGGCAGGACGAGGGTGGTCTAGAACAGATGACACTCAAACAAACAAAAGACAGAAATTACAACTTGATTACGGACATTACAAGAATTTGAAAAAATGAGACAAACACTTTGCTAAACTGCTTTTTGACTTTTTTGGACCCTTCTTTGCTTTTTTGGGGTCTTCTCTCTTTTTTTTTCTTTTTTCTTTTCCATATTTTTTTCTTTTTTCTGGAATGTTTCTTTTTCTTTTTTTTTTATAGCCAGCAGTACCATAACGAAAAAGAAATTAAAATGACACACAAACGACCTCCCCAAACCTATTCGAAAGAATAGGTTGGAGTACAAACTTTACGAAAAAAGAAAAATAAACTCACAACACACACTAAAAATAAATCAAAAAACAAGTCTAATGATAGCGTAACCACCTTCCCAAACCTATTCGAAAGAATAGGTGGCAAACAAATGATCACACAATCTCACACTACTTCCTTCCTAGGCATTTAGCAATCTCAAAGCAAGGTGAAGACTTGTTGCCTCTTAGGTACATAATTACTCGTAAAACAACCATAAGATTCTAACATGCATCATCCTATTATAAAGGCCTTCGTGAACCGCAGTAAAGAAAACACCACTAAGTGATGTCGATACTACCAAGCTTAACTAAGTGCAAACATAAATGTGACAAGCCAAGCGAGAAAAACCTCAAACAAATTCATAGAGATGAAGCAGATGATTAATGTCATAATTAGTTAATCTACCCAATAAAAAAATTCAAAAAAATTGGCAATAAACTCCACATAAAAACATGCAAATCTATACTAGGATGAATGTAGTGTATGCAACTAAATACTAAGAAAGCGGTAAACGTGCAAATGCAAACAAAAAACAAGATACCATACTCAACATCACAAAGCCAAACAATACTTTAACATCATGGTTCACATCCCATCCCCCTCATGAAACTTAAGCTAGTCCCTAGCAAAAGAGAATGAGTAAATAAAAATTATACTAGATGTTACCGAACGGTTTGGCCTCGATCGCTGAGAGCGGACATGTGAAAAGACTAATTATCGGGATTGTAATCCCCCATAATAGTCTCTCCACATGTCAGATAGGAGATCATTGGACTCCTGCAGGGCCTCCTGTTGTTGATGGATGAGCTGTTGCTGCTCCCACATTATCTGCCTCTCATTCCGGCGATGCTCCTCAATTATCTCCCAATCGCGGTTGCGTTGGGCAATGTGTCCATCAAGGTCATGTCGCATCCCTTGGACAGTAGTGGTCAAGGCTGCAACACTAGCATCGAAGTGGGCCCGAAAATCAGAGAAGTCAAAACCTTGAGACCCATGTGGTAACTCGAGGCGGTGCATGTGGTTCTCTACGAACAAAGGGAATATCGGGATAGGAACTCGGTCATCGTCAGCTTCCATAGCATCCTCATAATCATTATCATTGTCAGAATCAGTCTGTTGGAGGGAAGCTTCAACATCAGCAGCAGCAGCTGTGGGGTTCTTCATTTGATACCTGCTCAGTTGCACATCAATAGTTGAAGGGGAAAGGGCAGCGACCTCGCAATCCCCCTCATCAATGTCCTCAACCCCGTGATATTTGCAATATGCTGTGATGAAGCTCGAAAAAATGAATGGCTTCTTCTTCTTCTCCCAATGACCCTCATATTCGGCATACATGATCTGACCGATGTCTATTCGATGCTTGCCTATCAAGCAGTAGAGGAGCTCAGCATAATTCGGCCGTACCCACGTGTCATTCATTCTAGGGATCAAGTTGAAAATGCAGAATTTCATAACCACCTTAGCCTCGATACTAAGGTCACTCTGATGGATCCGTCCAGGTTGTGCCCCGGTATCTGGATACACATAGTCCCTGTTGCAAATCACATCTGTGATGCCACTTCCGATCCCCTAGTGTCTCTCGAATACACGTAGGAGTGGTTGCTTCCAGTGAACTCCCGTTCCCCAAAATGGATGAATGTAGAAATTGAGACCGGTGTCCATGGCACAATTATGCCTCGAACGAGTACCCCCTCCTTTTCCTAATGATCAGTGTACCCAGCATAGAACTCATGGAGGAGGCTCGTATCGTACCCCTTGAATCGGTTGGAAGTAAACCAACCCCAATTCCTCTTCCTTGCCAGACGGGAGAGCGTCCGGTAACCTGGCCTGTTAGCAAGTCCATCAACAATCACAACTATCCTATGTCCCGGTTCTCGGTTCAAATACGAGGTCAAAGGCCGCCGGGGTAAAATAGGAATTAAACAAAAAGGAAGATGAACGCAAGGAGGCAGCGTACTACCTTCAGCGGAACTGGACGGGAACGGATCGAATACCGAGCGAGCAGCGAATGAAAACGGACCGAAGAAGGTTCACGAACGGGCCGAACAGTACTAAAACGGGTGGCAACAACGAAAACCAAAAACACAAAATCAAATCCCAATCGAGAATTCCAGTCAATCGAACAGAATGGGGACAGCGAAAGCTTACCGGAAAAATCGTAACGGGAACGGAGCTTGGGACGGCAGCGCGTGAATCGGACGGCTTGAACGGATCGGAAAGGAGAGACAGAACGGGGCGGCTCGGACGGAATCGCCGCGGCGGATCGGTACAGAGGTACGACGCGACTCGGACGGAATCGGGCGACGGATCGTAGCCGGGCTGGATCGATCTGGACGGGTCCGGCGGAGCTTTGGGCGGCGCGTGATGGCAACGGGCAGAACCGGGCGACGGCGGCGGCTTGAAGATGGTTGCGGTTTGATGATGATTGAAAGTGGAGATGGTGAATTGATGATGGCGAGAGACAAGAGGAGCAAAGGAGTTTGATTTTTCTTTCTTCTTTCTTCAGATTGGGGCCGTAAAGTGGAGAAGAGAGGTGGGAAGGTGAGGATAGTCGTTAGGTTTAGGGTTGGGCAGATGGGCCAAGAGATTTGGGCCGGTCCAATTCGAATTTGGACTTTTAAAATCAGCTTGCTAGCTGATCCAAAATGAAACGGGCCGAACTAAATTTATGCGAACTATCAAATGACGAATTTAATTGCGCGGAAAAAAAAATTAAATAATTACCAACTAAAATAAATTATTTAGATAATTAAATACTTAACATAAATAATTAAAAAAAAAAACGGGCCGTCACAACCATCATGCCCATCATTATCACATCAACAAACACAACCTTTAAACATGGAATGGAACGAAAAGAAGCATTGCACCTTAAGACATAGACATCTAGTAGGCAAAATTCTCAAACCAACAAACCAAGCATAATTGAACATGCAATTGATAGTGAATACCGTTTCTAATCACACAAATCATCAACCCATACATCATATAAGCTTAATTGAAGCATAAATCAAAAAAAAAAACCAAATTTGAAAAATTAGGGTTCATATGAAATTACCTCAAATCCGACTAATGAATGAACTAGGAAGAAATTTGTTTGGATGAAAAGAAGGAGCACGTAACGGGCTTCGAATGAAGCTAAAGAACACAAAATTTGGTGGAAGATTGAAGGTTTTATGAAAGATTTAAGAAATATTGATTTTTTGGGAATTTTAGGAGTAAGAGAGTGAAGAAGATGGAGAAATGAGGAAATAAGAGCTATCTCCCGTTTTTCTACCTTCAGATGGTGTGGGGCGAACCGCCCCGTGTGTGGGGCGACTCGCCCCGTGTGGAGCGAATCGCTCCACATGTGGGGCGAATCGCCCCCCACGTCCAGAGAGCGCGAAGCTCTCTGGCCATGTGGGGCGACTCGCCCAGCAAAGCCTTAGTTCCAGAATTTACCTCAGGAACCACCCAGCTCTAGTCGACGCGAAAGGAAAGAGGTGGGGAGACGAAATTTTTCGAAAACTCAGTTTTTTATCCCTGAAAACCATTCTCCTTACGAAAAACACTCGAAAAAGTTCACTCAAACATAGGCATAAGCACAAAACGACACAAAAACGAACAAATTCACATAAGAAAAGCAAATTGTTCAATGTATGAATGCATGCAATAAAGCGGTAAAAAAGTAATAAAAACTCCGGGTTGCCTCCCGGATAGCGCCATTATTTATAGTCTTTGACTCGACTCCTTCTTGCTCCTAGTTCTTCTTCTTGAGGGTACTAGACTTCCCCTTCACGGATCTTCTCCTTATGCCACGAACCTGTGAATAAGAAGGAACATAGACAACAAGACCAAAGTAGTTAATTGTGTGAGAAGCATTGAAGTGGATATTTGGATCTGATATGGCTCGCAACACATGTCGCTTGCCATCCACCTCAATGGTGCAAGTTCTTCGGTAGATGTCTATCACGGAGCGTACTTTAGTCAAGAACGTTCGCCCCAAGAGAACAACATCCCCCATCCCAGGTGTAGACGCCGCCATAACTACAAAGTTGGTGTACACAGAGGCTTCACCAATCTTAACCAATACGTTCTTCACAACGCCTTCGGGTCTCACAAAGGATCCATCCGCCAATTGCACAATAGCCTTATGCTCAGATAGTTTTCCAAGGCTACTCTTCTCAAACACATTCATCGGGAGCACATTAGAGTAAGATCCCGTATCTAGTGTAGCACGAACATCTTGAAGTTCACCAATCCCGAACTTAACATCGAAACTTTGAGGGATTGGCTCGGGATCCTCTTGCTCCTCATCACTCTCATCAGAACCAAGGTCCTTCTCTTCTTCCTTGGCTAGTGGGGGTTCTTCATCCTTGCAACGCTCGCACTTCGCAACCTTCTTGATGGTGATTTCAACAGGAAGATCACCCACCAAGGTAATGGACATCGACTTCTCAGTGTTGCTAGGCAACTTCCCTTGCTCCCTACTTGCTCCACGGTCAATCAACTCTTGCATCTTTTGATGGGCAAGCCTAGGGCTCTCTTCCAGTCGATCAAGTCTCGCCCTAGTCTTTTCAGGATCTTCTTCATAACGCTTAAGAAAACTTTGGGTGTGATCAACCATCTTTTGCAAGTTCTCCATGAGTAGAGCTGTCTTCAACTTCGGTTGCTCTTTTGGAGCGGGATTTTCGCAGTGATCATTACCATAGTTAAGCCTACTATGGTCTTGTTAGGACCATAAGTTTGGCTAGCCGGTGCGTATCCTTGATTGTTCCGGAACCCTCTTCTCCAAAATCCACCTCGAGGATTCCTACCATCTTGTCCGTAGCTAGCTTCTTGAGTACCAAATTCCGTAGAAAATGCTTCCTCTTCGCCTCCTTGAACCCAATTGCCATCATCATATGCAAGCTCCGATCTACACATATGAGCTCCATGCCCATAGTTCTTGCATATTCGGCAAACTTCGTTCGACACAGATGTTCCAGTGGCGCTCTTGAGGACTTGCTTCAACTCATTGGTAAAGCACTCGAATCGATCCCCATTTCCCCCATACATAGGGGCCTCCTGAGTAGGTGGAGCTTCAGGTCCACGTCTCCTAACCATTGCTCTTGGATCCTTGAATTGTGAACCCTTGGCAAGCCTTTCAAAAACCGCCCAGACGGCTTCCGCGGTTTCCTCCCAAATATTGCCACGGCATTGGAAATCCACCACTTGTTGGTTCTCATAGGTCAGTCCATTGTAGAAGAGTTGGACAAGATCCGAAAGCTCAAAACCATGGTGAGGGCACTTGTTCATGAGGTCTTGGAACCTCTCAAACGCGGTGTAGATGGTCTCATCATAGTCTTGTTTGAACCCAGTGATTTGCGCTTTAAGCGCGGTAGTCAAGGTGTGAGGGGAGTATTTCTCCATGAATGCTGAAAAAACCTTTTCCCAAGTGTCAAGCGATCCCGCTGGTAGAGAACTCAACCATGACTTGGCTCTGTCGCCAAGCCCCATAGCAAAAACCTTCATTCTCAACTCATCCGTTGTATTTCACCTCCGGGTCGTGGGAGTTGGTTGACGAAATCATCGATATCGTGCAAGTACCCCATCACATCTTCCCTTGCTAAGCCATAGAATCTCGAAAGTTGTTGGAACGCGTGGTTCTTTATTTCCAGATCTCGAGTTGCAGGCGAAAGAACAATCGTCGGTCCCCTCATACGATCCTTGGTGGGTTGTACCCGTGCTTTCAGTGGTCTAGCTTCTGCCATTCCGACGATTTCCTTAAAAGACCTTGTAGAGATTCAGAGAAATCGGTATCCTCTATTTCCTCTAGTTCAAGTCGTCGAAGTAGTCGCCTTCGTTGGTGGTAGACTCTGTCGATTTCAACGATTTGTTCAGCAAGCGGTGTTCCCCTAGATCGTGTACTTCGCATACACTATTTGTAACAAGCTAAGAAAGGAGTATCAGAGAGATCAAATAAAAGAAAACAACTGAAACTAGGAATTGAATGCTGAAAATATATTAAAGCTAAACAGAGAAAAGGAGTATAGTCCCCGGCAACGGCGCCAATTTGATGAACCGGAATTTGTCAGATTCAAATTAATCAAATAAATTTGTTTTTAGCCAAAGGCAATTCACAACTACAACGAAAACCGTAGTGCAGCAGTAAAATAACCTCGAGTATCGATCTCTAAGGACTATAACTAGCTTTATCTAATCTAACTTAAACTATAAATCAACAAACGACTTAGCACAGGTTTTTCTTATCAAGATAATGGAAGTTAGTGATAGTATGATCATTCAAAGCATAACAGGTTAATAATCATGCATGAAGTACCCGATCGTTTTGCATAGAGATCTAAGATCATGAATTGTCCAATGTGTTCCGTTTTATTCAACACTACGAAGATAGAGGGCTTAGATAGATCAAAGAAATAAAGCAATAACTCAAAGTCTGATTCGCATTACCGCCATCATGCATAATTAATAACCCTTCGCTAAGAAATCACATACTATCACCAACGATAGATTTAGCTACTCATAGATGTCATGCAATCAACAGAAATCATAGCAAGATTGAATGAAAACATGTTGAAAGATATAAATATAAATAGAAAAATCTTAGATACAATGTTACCGACGAAGGTTGTCAATCTCCGAAAAATTGCGATCTCACAAGCTCCAAATTGATAAGAAAAATCGTCTCCTATGCTAAGAATTCCCAGAACAGGCTCTGGAGAATTCCTACCTAAAACTAATGAGAAAGGTATGAAAAAAGGTCTGAGAAAGTATGAAAAACGTAGAGAAACAGCAACTATATATAGGAGTTCGGCACGCGTGGGGCGAGTCGCCCCACACACCGGGCGAACCGCCTGTTGTGGGGTGAACCGCTCCACATCCCGGGCAAATCGCCCGGGAGCTTCAGTCGGCGAGAGACGCGTTTTTGGATTTCTTTTCCTTTTCGGACTCGATTTTTGCCTTCTAGTGACCTTTTAGCCTTCAGACTCGATCCCCAGACTTCAAATCCCATCCGGAATCTTCTAGATACTCCAAAAATGTCCTCGGAACACCGATTCTTCGTTCTCTTCAATATAATTGCCTGGAAAACTACGCTTTTCACCTAATACCTGTAAAATGTAAACTAAAGGGAAACGTGACACTGTTCTAATAAAATGCACTATAATATAGCTAAATTAACATAGAGGATAGCAAAAATAGGTGAAAAAAGAGTTGAATGAAGGTGTAAAATACACGTTCATCAATGGCTCAGAATCCCGCCGAAAAAATCGTTGCGCACTTGTGGTGAGGTAACCAGCAAGTTTATGGAACATTGGGATAGAGACTCACCTCCTGGGTCAAGGGCATGGACGTCTCGCTTTAGTAGTCAGCTACCAGAAATCGACATTGACGATGAAGAGGAATGTGGAGAAGAATCCATTGATGAAGTCTCCTCAGTGCTTAGCTTGGATTCCACGTCCTTACTTGCGGATGTCGAGGTTGTTGGTCAAGAGGAAGTCGTGGAGGAAGTGATAATTGAATCCATTGCTTCACTTGAGTCAGAAGGTGATGGCGTGAGTTGTGTTGAGGTCGAGGAGCCAATCTCTGAAGATTTTGGTGTCTTTGAATCAATTGCGGCAGATACTCTTGATATTGACTCCTACGTTCTGGTCCATGCACCCACCTATGAGTCCCAAAGGAGTTTTGATCCTCTTTACTCTTTTTATTTTCCATCTGATTCCCTTAGTTATTATTTAGATTTTGTTTTTCTTGGTTTTTGATGAATGTGTATTTTACACTTTCATTCGAGTCTTTTTCACCTATTTTAGCTTAGCTATCCTCTATGTTAATTTAGCTATATTTTAGTACATTTTATTAGAATAGTGTCACGTTTCCCTTTAGTTTTTATTTTACAGGTTTTGGTTGAAATTCGGTGATTTCTGGGCAAATATATTAAAGTTGACAAGGAATTGGTGTTCCAGAAGCCTATTTGGAGTATCTGAAGGTTTCCGGATAGGATTTGGAGTCTAGGGGTCGAATCTGGAGGTTAGAAGGCCATTAGAAGTCTAAAACCGAGTCCGAAAAGGTGAAGAAATCCAAATCCACGTCGAAAAACGCGGAATTCTACGAAAAAGGCGGGGGGCGAACCGCCCCAGCCTCGGGCGAACCGCCCAGAGAAATCTCGGGACCTATATATAGAGCTCAGTTTTTCTCCTAAAATCATATCTTTCCAAGCCTACTTTCTCACCTCTCTCTATAGTTTTAGGTAGGAACTTCCCGGGGCCTGTCCTGGGAGTTCCGTAGCTTAGGGGATACTTTTTCATAGCAGTTTGGAGATCGTAGGACCGCAATCATCCGGAGATTGACAACCTTCGGTAACTTTGTATCTTACAAGTTTTATTCTACTTATTTTATATTCTTTCAACATGTTTTCTTCTATGATATCTGTTGATTGCATGCTTAATATGAGTAGCTAAACTTATCATTGGTGGTAGTATGTGAATTCTTAGCGAGGGAAGATAATCTTGCTAATGGCTATATCGCGCATTATACTCCGTGTCATTGCTTTATTTCGTTGATCAGTTGTAACCAAAATTCTCGTATGTTGTATTGATCATTATGCACAATTGGACACTAGTTGACCATCAGACCAATTATATTCGTAGTGTTGAATAATTACGGAACACATTAGGACAACCCTGATTGACTAGTCAGACCAGATTATCTTCGTAGTGCTTAATACTTGCAACAGGACACTAGATTGATTCAAAGATCTCTATGCAAGACCGAGGAATTTATGCATGATTATCGACCCATTATGCTAAGAAGGACCATACTATCACCAATCTCCATTATCTGCTAGAAACCCCCTATTGCTATCTGTCTGCTGTTTTATATTCTTTTGTTAAATAGATAAAGCTAGTTATAGTCCTGAGAGAACGACACTCGAGTCATTCTACTACTACACTACGGTTTTCGTTGTAGTTGTGGATTGCCTTTGGCTAAATAACAAATTTATTTGATTGACCTTGACAACGTTCATCAAATTGGCGCCGTTGCCGGGGACTGTACTCCTTTTTTCTATTTAATTTTTTTTATTTACAGCTTTAGATTCCTAATTCTATTAGTTTTAGTTTTTCTTTTTAATCTCTCTCTGATATTGCTTTCCTAGTCTGTTTCTAATAACCTTTCCTAGTCCGTTACAGATTGTGTATGCCGCTGATGAATGTGTATTTTACACTTTCATTCGAGTCTTTTTCACCTATTTTAGCTATCCTCTATGATAATTTAGCTATATTTTAGTACATTTTATTAGAATAGTGTCACGTTTCCCTTTAGTTTTTATTTACAGGTTTTGGATGAAATTCGGAGATTTCGGGCAATTATATTGAAGTCTACAAGGAATTGGTGTTCCAAAAGCCTATTTGGAGTATCTGAAGGTTTCCGGATAGGATTTGGAGTCTAGGGGCCGAATCTGGAGGTTAGAAGGCTACTAGAAGTCATAAACCGAGTCCGAAAAAGTGAAGAAATCCAAAAACGCGTCGAAAACGCGGAAATTCCGCGAAATAACTGTGGGGCGAACCGCCCCAGCCAGAGGCGAACCGCCACGGGCATATTTCGGGCCTATATATAGTGCTCAGTTTTCTCTCCGAAAATCAGATCTTTCCAAGCCTACTTTCTCACCTCTCTCTATAGTTTTAGGTAGGAACTTCCCGGGGCCTTTCCTGGGAGTTCCATAGCTTAGGGGATACTTTTTCATAGCATATTGGAGCGCGTAGGATCGCAATCATCCGGAGATTGACAACCTTCGGTAACTTTGTATCTTACAGCTTTTATCTACTTATTTTATTCTTCTTTCAATATGTTTTCTTCTATGATTGCTATTGATTGCATGCCTATTATGAGTAGCTAAACTTATCATTGGTGGTAGTATGTGAATTCTTAGCGAGGGAAGATAATCATGCTAATGGCTATATCGTGCATTATACTCCGTGTCATTGCTTTATTTCGTTGATCAGTTGCAACCAAAATTCTCGTATGTTGTATTGATCATTATGCACACTTGGACACTTGTCGACCAATCAGACCAATTATCTTCGTAGTGTTGAATAATTACGGAACACAACAGGACGTTAGTTGTTGACAAGTCAGACCCATATTATCTTCGTAGTGCTTAATACTTGCAACAGGACACAAGATTGATTCAAAGATCTCTATGCAAGACCGAGGAATTTATGCATGATTATCGACCCATTATGTTAAGAAGGACCATACTATCACCAATCTCCATTATCTGCTTGAAAACCCCTATTGCTTTCTATCTGCTGTTTTATATTCTTAATTAGATTTGATAAAGCTAGTATAGTCCTGAGAGAACGACACTCGAATCATTCTACTACTACACTACGGTTTTCGTTGTAGTTGTGGATTGCCTTTGGCTAAATAACAAATATTATTTGCTGAATCGAGACCTCACAAATCTCCGTTCATCAAATTGGCGCCGCTGCCGGGGAGTATACTCCTTTTTCTATTTAATTTGTTTATATTTACAGCTTTAGATTCCTAATTCTTTTAGTTATAGTTTTCCTTTTTAATCTCTCTCTGCTTTCCTAGTCTGTTTCTAATCACCTTTCCTAGTCTGTTTCTAATACTCCTTTCCTAGCTTTAGTAGTATTCGATATCCAGAAATTTTCTCGAATTTCGAAATTTCTAACGAGGCTAATTTTTAGTTTTGAGTTACTCCTGATACAGATTTCCAGGTATGACAACCTTAAAAGCCCGCTTGACACCGACATTCTCGCAAGTCAGGAGGGGGTCAGCTATATACTTAGAAGAAGAGTTATCGGGGTACGAGGTAACAAGCACCATAGTGAGAAGGATACCAAGGTTCGAAGAAGGAGAGGATATGAATCCAATAAGCTTCATCAGATCCTATGAAGAGGAGATAGCAAAAGTTCCCGCAAAGGGGTTCACCGAGGATCAATTATGCAGGAAATTATTTCCTTTTGCTTTGGGATATGAACCGAGGATATGGATAGCGAGGTTAGCACCAGGATCACTAAAGACCTGGAGCCAAGTAGTAGAGGAGTTCTTGGCACGTTTCATGCCTTACCATGAGACAATTGCACTACGGAATCGGATCGAGTACTTCAAGCAAGGAGAATGCGAGCGGTTCTGTGACACCTATGAACGTTTTGAGCTATATAAACGTGAGTGCCCCCACCACCGTTTTGACGATGGGGAGCTAATTTGGTTTTTTGTTGGAGGACTACGATATGAAGTTAGGCTTCAAATAGATGGGATATGTGGAGGTTTGGAAGAATGTACAGTTGAAGAGGCAGTGAAGGTCTTTCAAACGTACGCCAATGGATCTGCACAATCCGAGAAAATCATGTCGAACGAAGTCGCCAACATATACTCAAATCAAGACGATACTGAGGGGGTATACGACAGCTATTCTGAGGACGAAGACCTCAGTGAGGAGGAGGAACTTGCATTTTACGCAGGAATAAAAGCCATAGAGAGTGTCTTCGAAGTAGCACACGCAGGGCAGGTTGAGAACAATCTTCGCATCGAGAAGGCTTTTGAAGCGATCGAAGTAACTGAGCAACTGATCAAGAAACTTAGCCTACTGAAGTGTGGAAGGTGTGGTAATGAAGTCGAGGATACCCCACCAGAAGTGGTGAGCAAACCACCCGAGGTGACGAGCGAATCACCTCCCGACTCCAAGGAACAGGACGATCCTAGTTCTGCCGAGGAGATAACTGAAGCTGATCCCGAGCAGCCTCCAGCTGAAGCTACCAAGGAGAATGAGTACGAAGAGGTGAATCTACTGCTCCGAGGAGGAAAGATGACCAAAATTCCTAACTTTGTGCGTCCTAAGCGGGCAGAATCTAATGAGGTCAATAATAGAGGGGTAAGTACAGAACAAGAAATTGGAGGAAGTCCAGAAGAACCTCAAGAAGTTCCAGGGAAGAATGATGAACCAAGACCATCTGTGATAGACATAGATGATGATGAAGCCGAGGAAGGAACCAGTATGCCAGGAGGACTCCACAAATCTTCCAATCCATATGTGCCCCCGAAGCCACATGTGCCATACCCGAGTCGGATCAAACCAGTCAAGAAGAATATTCAAGATTCACCCCTATTCCAAAGACTGTCAAAGGTGGAGGTCAATGTGCCACTCTTAGAGTTGATTCAGAATATTCCAGCTTACACAAAATTCTTCCGTGAGATCAAGAACAAAAGGATTACTTCAGGAAAGGAAGTGAACGGGGTTGAAACGGTCAATTCAATTTCCGGATTGCCGATTAAGAAAAAGGATCCTGGCAGCTTCATCATCGAGATAGCCTTAGGGAATGGACGGACTACGCAGGCAATGCTTGACTTAGGAGCTAGCATTAACTTAATGCCGTATTCGGTATACAAGGCACTGAAACTCGGAGAATTAACACCAACTGATATGGTGGTCCAAATGGCGGACCAAAGTGTGAAGACGCCAGTCGGGATAATAGAAGACATCCTTGTGAAAGTGGACAAATTGATAATCCCAGCTGATTTTGTAGTAATGAAATCCGCGGACGAGGGAAAGAGCCATGTCCGTGAGCACATAGTACTACTGGGAAGACCATTCATGGCAACTACCAACACATGCCTAGAACTTAAGGGCAAGAAAATAACTATGGAGGTAATGGGCGAAAAGATTGAGTTGGTAGGATGCAGCGTCAGAGACAAAGAAGTTACGGAGGAATTAAAATTTGTCGATTGGTACGAATCCGCAATTCCAAAACTTCATCATAGCCATAGCGACCGCGAACCACTTGAAGAAGCACTAACAATGCAAGCTGAGACATGCTACATGACCAAAGAAGCAAGGGAACTAGTGGAAATAATGGATAGCACCCCAGAAATCCCCGCAGAAGAAGAGGTACTTGAACCTTTGGATGAAGAAGAAGAAGAAAGAGGGTTTCCTGAAGAACCTAGCTTAGAATTGAAGCCGCTTCCTGCGCACCTAAAGTATGTGTATTTAGGAGAAAATCAGAAAAAGCCGGTGATTGTCTCCTCACATCTCTCAGACGATGAAGAAAGTAAGCTGATTGAAGTATTGAAGGAAAATTCCGCAGCTATAGGATGGGGGATCAGCGATATCAAAGGAATAAGCCCTACAAGATGCGTTCACAACATCACTCTAGAACAAGATGCCAAACCTGTTAGGCAACCTCAGCGAAGGATTAATCCAGCAATGCAAGAGGTGGTAAAAAAGGAAGTGATCAAGTTGTTAGATGCTGATATGATTTACCCCATTCCAGATAGTCGATGGGTGAGCCCGGTACATGTAGTTCCTAAGAAATCTGGAGTCACGGTGGAAGAGAATGAGAAGGGGGAATTGGTACCGGTTAGGAAGACCACTGGATGGCGGATGTGCATTGACTACAGAAGATTAAATGCCGCCACTAAAAAACATCACTTCCCTTTACCATTTATAGATGACATGCTAAACCGCCTTGCAGGGCGGAAGTTCTATTGTTTTCTTGATGGTTTATCAGGTTTCTACCAGATTCCGATTGCACCAGAGGATCAGGAGAAGACGACATTCACTTGCCCATTCGGAACATTTGCCTATAGGAGGATGCCATTTGGACTATGCAATGCCCCCGCCACTTTTCAAAGGTGCATGCTTTCTGTTTTCTCTGACATGGTAACTAAATTTGTTGAAGTTTTCATGGATGATTTTTCCCTTTTTGGTAATTCGTTTGATGAATGCTTGCAAAGACTAGATCTAGTTTTGAAAAGGTGCATTGAATGCAACTTGACCTTAAGCTGGGAGAAGAGTCATTATATGGTTAGAGAAGGCATTGTTCTAGGGCATGTAGTTTCTGAAAGAGGTATTGAGGTAGACAGGGCTAAGATAGAAATCATTGAAAAACTTCCCCCACCTACTTGCGTGAAAGAATTGCAATCTTTTCTTGGCCACGTAGGTTTTCATTGAAGGTTTATTAAAGATTTTTCAAAAATTGCCAAACCTCTAAGTAGCTTGCTTGCTAAAGATGTGGTTTTCCATTTCTCAAATGAATGCTTAGTTGCTTTTAATACCGTTAAGGAAAAGCTTGTTTCAGCTCCCATTGTTGTGCCGCCTGATTGGAATCTTCCTTTCGAAATTATGTGTGATGCTTCGAATTTTGCTATGGGTGCTGTTTTATGCCAAAAAGTTGATAAGCAGTATCGTGTGATTTATTATGTTAGTAAGACTCTAGACTCCGCACAGGTTAATTATACAACTACTGAAAAGGAGTTTTTAGTTGTTGTCTTTGCTTTACAGATGTTTAGGTCTTACTTAATTGGTCATCCTGTAAATGTCCATACTGATCATGCTGCATTGAGACATTTGATAGCTAAGCAAGATTCTAAGCCTAGATTAATCCGTTGGGTCCTGTTGATGCAAGACTTTGATTTGACCATAGTGGATAGAGCTGGTAGGGAGAATTTAGTAGCAGATCATTTATCTAGAATACCTAATATTCCTATTGATCCGATACCCATCAATGAAGACCTCCCTGATGAGCATCTAATGAAGGCTAATGAGGAGCCATGGTATGCAGATATTGTAAACTTTTTGGCTATGAATGTTTGCCCCACTAACTTTACAGCTTCAGACAAGAGAGCTCTTGCCAAGAAATGCAGGACATACATATGGGATGATCCACATCTATTCAAGGAAGGAGCTGATGGGATTCTAAGGAGATGCGTGCCACAAGAAAAACAGCAAAGTATACTGATCCATTGCCATGAGCTTAACTGTGGAGGGCACTACAGTGGATTGAAGACAGCACGCAAGATACTGCAGGCAGGATTCTTCTGGCCAACAATATACAAAGATGCTAGAAGTTTTGTGAAGAATTGTGACCCATGCCAACGAGGTGGCGGTATTTGCAAGAAAGATGAAATGCCCCTTCAAGGGAATCTAGTGGTAGAACCTTCCGATGTATGGGGCATTGATTTTATGCGACCATTTCCAAACAGCGGAGGCTATGAATACATTCTTGTAGCAGTGGACTATGTGACTAAATGGGTAGAGGCAATTCCTACAAAAACAAATGACGGCGCAGTAGTTATGAAGTTCTTGAAGGAAGTAATCTTCTCGAGATTTGGATGCCCCAGGACAATCATCAGCGATGGAGGGTCACACTTTGTCAATAGAACGTTTGCCTCCCTTCTTAAGAGATACAGTGTCCACCATAGTGTCGCTACACCTTACCACCCACAGACATCGGGGCAAGTCGAAGTCAGCAACCGTCAAATCAAGAAGATCCTGGAGCGAGTAGTGAAGCCTAGTAGGAAGGATTGGGCAGGAAAACTGAATGATGCACTATGGGCATACAGGACTAGCTACAAGACGGTGATTGGGACCACTCCGTACAGGCTTGTGTATGGGAAAGCGTGTCATCTTCCCGTAGAACTAGAACACAAGGCATATTGGGCTATTAAAGCACTCAATCTTGATATGGGAAAAGCTGGCGAGGAACGATTGTTGCAACTAGATGAGCTTGATGAATTACGACTAGGAGCTTATGAAAATGCCAAGATCTACAAGGAACGTACTAAGAAGTATCACGATCGTGGTATAGTACGTAAGGAATTGGTTCCTGGACAAAAAGCTTTGGTGTTCAATTCTCGTCTTCGACTATTCCCTGGAAAGCTCCGTACTTGTTGGGATGGACCGTACAAAATTCTCGAAGTTGCTCCCCATGGAGCTGTTAAACTCTTCGATCCAAAGACGGGCAATACCTTCAAGGTGAATGGCCAGCGAGTGAAGCCATACTTCGAGATATCTAGTGATCAAAGGGAGGTTGATCACCTTGAGCTTACCCTTACTGCCTCCACTAAAGGTTAGTGTGTTTTGTTTTGTTTTCACACGAGTTTGATTGAGTATTATAGGTAACTTATACAAGCATTAGCTCTCACCTTGGATCCACTTTTGGCGTTCGAGACGAGCGACGACGTTCAGGTTTGGGGAAGAGGTTATCGCTGGTTATTTCTATACTTATCTTGCTTATGAAACTCGTGAAATTTTTAAAAAAAATTTTAAATTTTTTGCATTTGCACGTTTACTGCTTTCCTAGGATAGTTTTGCATGTTTTATATGGAGTTTATTGCCGAATTTCTTGAACTTTTTTATTGGGTAGATCAACTAACTATGCCATTAATCGTACACTATGAATATGTTTGAGGTTTTTCTCGCTTGGCTTGTCACATTTATGTATTGTACTTAGTTGAGCTAGGTAGTCTCGACATCACTTAGTGGTGTTTTCTCTACTGCGGTTCACGAAGGCCTTTATAATAGGATGATGCATGATAGGGTCTTATGGTTGTTTTCCCGAGTAATTATGTACCTAAGAGGCAACAAGTCTTCACCATGCTTTGAGATTTCTAAATGCCTAGGAAGGAGGTAGTGTGAGGTTGTGTGATCCTTTGTTTATAACCTATTCTTCCGAATAGGTTTGGGGAGGGGGTTACACCATCATTAGACTTGTTTCTGTTTTTCATTCTTCGTTTCGTGAGTTTATTTTCCTTTTTCCGTAAATTTTATACTCCAACTTATTCTTTCGAATAGGTTTGGTGAAGTCGTGTGAGTCGTTTTGTTTCTCTTTTTGTTATGCTGCTGGCTAGAAAAATCGAAAAAAAAGGAAACTTCCAGAAAAGAAAAAAAAAAGAAAAGAAAAAATATCTGGAATGAAAAAAAGAAAAGTGAAAAGACCCCAAAAAAGCAAAGAAGGGTCCAAAAAAGAAAGCCAAATAGCAGTTTAGCAAAGTTTTGAGTCATTTCCATTTTTCGTATTGTTCGTAATCGTGTTTTTCTATTTTTTTTTATCTTTTTTGTCTTGAATGTCATCTGTTCTAGACCACCCTCGTCCTGCCATTCAGGAAGTGGTGAATAGTTTAAGACTTAACTTGAGAGATGGGTAGAATAGGGGAGAGTTATCTTTTATAGGGAACCCTCCTTCGTTTGATGAGAGCCAGTACTGGTTCGACCTCTTTTGAGGGAAAGTCTTAACATGGTGGAACAATAGTAAGTCCTCAGTTTCATAGGCACGGGGCAACCATTCGTATCTTAGCATGCATCATTACGTCGTCACTGACTAGGTCCAGGTAGAGAATGTTACGAGAGACTATCTTGTCTTGACATAAGTGCTTATGTGGATGTGTATAAGTCAATCGAGGTATTCTTCAACCTATATTCATGCTTTGATTTATATGGTTTTTGTTCATATGTTATTTGATAGATTCGGTAGATTAGTTCATTTTATTTGGCATGAAACTCCATTTTGAGTCTTGCATGTTTTTTGTATTAGAGTCTAGCTTAGTTGCTTGAGGACAAGCAAAGGTTCGGTTTGGGGAGTTTGATGAATGTGTATTTTACACTTTCTTTCGAGTCTTTTTCACCTATTTTAGCTATCCTCTATGATAATTTAGCTATATTTTAGTACATTTTATTAGAATAGTGTCACGTTTCCCTTTAGTTTTTATTTTACAGGTTTTGGATGAAATTCGGAGATTTACGGGCAATTATATTGAAGTCTACAAGGAATTGGTGTTCCAGAAGCCTATTTGGAGTATCTGAAGGTTTCCGGATAGGATTTGGAGTCTAGGGGCTGAATCTGGAGGTTAGAAGGCTACTAGAAGTCATAAACCGAGTCCGAAAAAGTGAAGAAATCCAAAAACGCGTCGAAAACGCGGAAATTCCGCGAAATAACTGTGGGGCGAACCGCCCCAGCCAGAGGCGAACCGCCACGGGCATATTTCGGGCCTATATATAGTGCTCAGTTTTCTCTCCGAAAATCAGATCTTTCCAAGCCTACTTTCTCACCTCTCTCTATAGTTTTAGGTAGGAACTTCCCGGGGCCTGTCCTGGGAGTTCCATAGTTTAGGGGATACTTTTTCATAGCAGATTGGAGCGCGTAGGATCGCAATCATCCGGAGATTGACAACCTTCGGTAACTTTGTATCTTACAGTTTTTATCTACTTATTTATTCTTCTTTCAATATGTTTTCTTCTATGATTGCTATTGATTGCATGCCTATTATGAGTAGCTAAACTTATCATTGGTGGTAGTATGTGAATTCTTAGCGAGGGAAGATAATCATGCTAATGGCTATATCGCGCATTATACTCCGTGTCATTGCTTTATTTCGTTGATCAGTTGCAACCAAAATTCTCGTATGTTGTATTGATCATTATGCACACTTGGACACTTGTCGACCAATCAGACCAATTATCTTCGTAGTGTTGAATAATTACGGAACACAACAGGACGTTAGTTGTTGACAAGTCAGACCCATATTATCTTCGTAGTGCTTAATACTTGCAACAGGACACAAGATTGATTCAAAGATCTCTATGCAAGACCGAGGAATTTATGCATGACTATCGACCCATTATGTTAAGAAGGACCATACTATCACCGATCTCCATTATCTGCTTGAAAACCCCTATTGCTTTCTATCTGCTGTTTTATATTCTTAATTAGATTTGATAAAGCTAGTATAGTCCTGAGAGAACGACACTCGAGTCATTCTACTACTACACTACGGTTTTCGTTGTAGTTGTGGATTGCCTTTGGCTAAATAACAAATATTATTTGCTGAATCGAGACCTGACAAATCTCCGTTCATCAGCCGCATACACGTTCTGCAGAAATACCGCTTGCTGATTCAATTGCTGAGATCGATAGAGTCTACCACCAAAGAAGGCGACTCCTTTTCAAGGAAATCGACGGAATGGCAGAAGCTAGACCACTGAAGGCATGGGTACAACCCACCAAGGATCGTATGAGGGGACCGGCGATTGTTCTTTCACCTGCAACCCGAGATCTTGAGATCAAGAACCACGCATTCCAACAACTTCCGAGGTTCTATGGCTTATCAAGGGAAGATGTGATGGGGTACTTGAACGATATCGATGATTTCGTCAACCAACTCCCACGACCCGGAGCTGACATAACAACGGATGAGTTAAGGATGAAGGTTTTTGCTATGGGACTTGGCGACAGAGCCAAGTCATGGCTGAGTTCTCTACCAGCCGGCTCGCTGGACACTTGGGAAAAGGTTTTTTCAGCTTTCATGGAGAAATACTTCCCTCACACCTTGACTACCGCGCTTAAGGCGCAAATCACTGGATTCAAGCAAGACTATGATGAGACCATCTACACCGCATTCGAGAGGTTCCAAGATCTCACGAACAAGTGCCCTCACCATGGTTTTGAACTTTCCTACCTAGTCCAACACTTCTACAATGGACTAACCTTCGAGAACCAACAAGTGGTGGATTTCCAATGCCGAGGCAATATTTGGGAGGAAACCGCAGAAGCCGTCTGGGCTGTTTTCGAAAGGCTTGCTAAGGGTTCGCAGTTCAAGGACCCAAGAGCAATGGTTAGGAGACGTGGACCTGAAGCTCCACCGACTCAAGAAGCCCCTATGTACAGGGGGAATGGGGATCAATTCGAGTGCTTTACCAACGAATTGAAGCAAGTCCTCAAGAGCGCCACCGTAACAACTGTTTCGAACGAAGTATGCCGAATATGCAAGAACTATGGGCATGGGGCTCATATGTGTAGATCGGAGCTGGCATACGATAATGGCAACTGGGCTCAAGGAGGCGAAGAAGAAGCCTTTGCTACAGAGTTTGGTACTCAAGAAGTTAGCTACGGACAAGACGGTAGGAATCCTCGAGGTGGATTTTGGAGAAGGGGATTCCGAAACAATCAAGGATATGCACCGGCTAACCAAACTTATGGACCTAACCAAGACCGTAGTAGGCTAAACTATGGTAATGACCACTGCGAAAATCCCGCTCCGAAAGAGCCACCGAAGTCGAAGTCGGCTCAACTGATGGAGAACTTGCCAAAGATGGTCGATCATACACAAAGTTTTCTCAAACGTTATGAAGAAGATTCTGAGAAGACTAGGGCAAGGCTTGATAGGTTGGAAGAGAGCACTAGGCTTGCCCATCAAAAGATGCAAGAATTGATCGACCGAAGGGAACGAGGCAAAACACCTAGCAACACTGTGAAGACGAATGCCATTACGTTGGCTGGTGATGTACCTGACGGAGTCACCATCAAGAAGGTTGTTAGGTGCGAGTGTTGCATGAAGGAAGAACTTCTACAGGCTGAGGAAGAAGAGAAGGGCCTTAGTTCTGACACAGGTGATGAGGAGGAAGAGGATCCTGAACCACTCCCTAAAAGTTTCGATGTTAAGGTAGGGATTGGTGAGCTTGAAGATGTCCGTGCCACACTAGATACGGGATCCTACTCAAACATAATTCCTTTGAATGTGTTTGAAAAGAGCAACATTGGAAAACTATCTGAGCAAAGGGCTATTGTGCAACTGGCGGATGGATCCTTTATGAGACCTGAGGGCGTTGTGAAAAATGTGTTGGTCAAGATTGGTGAAACATCTATATACACCAATTTCGTAGTTATGCCGGCATCTGCACCTGGGACGGGGGATGTCATACTCTTAGGGAAAACATTCTTGACTAAGCTACGCTCCGTGATGGACATCTACCAAAGAACTTGCACCATCGAAGTGGAAGGCAAGCGGCACGTATTGCAAGCCATACCTGATCCACCAGAACCGCCAGATATTACTACTCACTATTGTGGTCTTGCAGCCTATATTCTTTCTTATTCACAGGTTCGTGGCATGGAGAGGAGATCAATGAAGGGGAAGTCTAGTACCCGCAAAAAGAGGAGATAGGCGCAGGCAGGAGTCGAGTCAAAGACTTTAAACAATGACGCTATCCGGGAGGCAACCCGGAATCTTTTATCGCTTTCTTTACTGCTTTTCTGCATGCATTCATTCTTGAACTATTTGCTTCTCATACGCGAATTTGTTCATGTGTGTGTCGTATGTGCTTTTGTTTGAGTGAGATTTTTCGAGTGGTTTTTTGAAAAAAAATTGGTTTCGGGGATTAAAACCGCATTTTTCTGACGACGGGAACCACGGGGCGAATCGCCCCGCACGTGGGGCGGCGCCCCACGTCCCCAGATCTTCAAAAACACGGATTTGAACCCCAAAACCTTATTTTCTTCATTTTTCTTCATCCATACTCCCAAAAAACCCGAAAAGTACGATTTTGCTTCTAAATCTTCATAACTTCTTCGTTTCTTGACCAAATTGAGTGTTCTTTAGCTTAATTCGAAGCCTATTACATGATCTATCATCCTATCCGAACAGATTTCATCCTAATTTGTTATATTTGCAGATCTGAGGTATCATCTTTAAGAACCCTAATTTTCGAATTTGGGGGTTTTCTAATTTGAGCTTCAATTATGCTTGTTTGATACATGGGTATGTTGTTTATATGATTAGACATGTTATTTACTATCAATTGCATGCTCAATTTTGCTTAAATTGTTGATTTGGGTATTTTGCTATTAGATGATATATCTTGTTATGCATTATGTCTTTATCTTTGATTTCTAGCATATGGATATGTTTATTGGTGTAATGTTGGTGGATTTGACGATAGAATGCTTATTAGTTGAGAATGAGGATTTATGCTGGTCGAATTTTTGCGCTGCTATGGTATGAATTGAGCCTTGTTATCAAGGATATTGGTTGTCTAGTAAGAGCATGATGTGATGTATTGCATGTAGTAGTTACGTTGATATGTTGCATAATGAAGAAGCTAGGCTAGACATTGCGGTTTGGGGAGTTCGATTGTTGATTTTATCACTTGTGTGTTTCATTTTTACACTAGTATGTATTAGAGTCTGTTTTGTGTCATACGAGGTGCTAACAGCTGTTTGTAGGTACCATACCAAGGGGAAGAGCATTCCCGTATGATGTGCGTTCGAGCCAAGGGGTTTGGCAACAACGTCGTGGATTATCCAAGAGGAGGAGCTAGAGTACACTTGGAGTAAGGACTCCTATGCCTATTCATGCACCACCGAAGGGTCAGAAACCACTATTATGTCAGCACTCCATCACGAGGACTGTAGAGTTCGAGTGAACAGGAATGCACCGGGACAGTCTTGCCGCGACGGATTCGATCTTGAGTCCGAAGTTGCTCGACGGTTCCGAAGCGCTAGCTTGGTTCGAAATCGTAACGACATGGGTACACAGTCCCTCGTTGGGGCGCTCCTTGCCTGCCTCTAAAAGGAGCATAACATTGATATTGGGAGCATCAACTGTAGAGAATGTGGTCGACATTGGACAAGATGGAAGACAACATCTGAATACCCGAGCAGCTTGCTGTAACCTCCCTGGGGTGTGAAACGCTGGAGGGGAAGGAACTAAGACCACTTGCTTTTCCCCTTCAACAGTTCACAAGCTATTGGAGAAATACCGGGTGGAAGATTCCATAACAGAGGCGGCCAATCTTGAAGATTCCCTTCGACACTGCAACTCTACCAGTGACGATGTGCGTGACAGTAGTGACAATGAAGACAAGAGGGACGATGATGATACAGATGGTTGAATTGGTCCTATCCGATCTTTTGATGGAACTACTGCCACTACCACAAGTCCCGATGATCATATATGAAGCTCCCAGAAGAGGCCCAATAACTCAAGAGCAGCATACTCAGCCGACCGAGGCCAAACCATGGGGTAACATCTAGTATCACATCTTAATTCCTCATTTTCTTACTTCTAGGGACTAGCGTTAATTTCATGAGGGGGGATGGGATTTAAGTGATCTGATGTTGTTAGTTTGGAGCTTGGTATTGGTAGGATGAGTATAGTACCTCGCATGCTTTATCCGTCTGCATTTGCACGTTTACTGCTTTCTTAGATTTTTTTTAGGTTGCATTTCACTACATTCATCCTAGGATAGTCGTGCATGTTTTATATGGAGTTTATTGCCGAATTTTTTGAACTTTTTTATTGGGTAGATCAACTAGCTATGCCATTTATCGTCTGCTTCATCTCTATGAATTTGTTTGAGGTTTTTCCTCGCTTGGCTTGTCACATTTATGTATTGCACTTAGTTAAGCATGGTAGTCTCGACATCACTTAGTGGTGTTTTCTCTACTGCGGTTCACGAAGGCCTTTATAATAGGATGATGCATGTTAGGGTCTTATGGTTGTTTTCCCGAGTAATTATGTACCTAAGAGGCAACAAGTCTTCACCATGCTTTGAGATTGCTAAATGCCTAGGAAGGAGGTAGTGTGAGGTTGTGTGATCCTTTGTTATAACCTATTCTTCCGATAGGTTTGGGGAGGGGGTTACACCATCATTAGATTTGTTTCTGTTTTTCATTTTCGTATCGTGAGTTTATTTTTCTTTTTCCGTGAATTTTGTACTCCAACCTATTCTTTCGAATAGGTTTGGGGAAGTCGTGTGAGTCATTTTTTGTTTCTTTTTGTTATGCTACTGCTGGCTAGAAAAAAATCGAAAAAAAAAGAAAGAAAATTTCCAGAAAAAAAAAAAGAGAAAAAGAAAAAAAAGAGAGAATCTGGAAAGAAAAAAAAGAAGAAAAAAAAGACTCCAAAAAAGCAAAGAAGGGTCCAAAGAAAAGAAAGCCAAATAGCAGTTTAGCAAAGTGTTGAGTCTTTTCCATTTTTGTGATGTTCGTAATCGTGTTTTTTATTTTTTATCTTTTTTGTCTTGAGTGTCATCTGTTCTAGACCACCCTCGTCCTGCCATTCAGGAAGTGGTGAATAGTTTAAGACTTTACTTAAGAGATGGGTAGAATAGGGGAGAGTTATCTTTTATAGGGAACCCTCCTTCGTTTGATGAGAGCCAGTACTGGTTCGACCTCTTTTGAGGGAAAGTCTTAACATGGTGGAACAGCAGTAAGTCCTCAGTTTCATAGGCACGGGGCAACCATTCGTATCTTAGCATGCATCATTGCGTCGTCACTGACTAGGTCCAGGTAGAGAATGTTACGAGAGACTATCTTATCTTGACATAAGTGCTTATGTGGATGTGTATAAGTCAATCGAGGTATTCTTCAACCTATATTCATGCTTTGATTCATATGGTTTTCGTTCATATGTTATTTGGTAGATTCAGTAGATTAGTTCATTTTATTTGGCATTAAACTCCATTTTTGTGTCTTGCATGTTTTTTGTATTAGAGTCTAGCTTAGTTGCTTGAGGACAAGCAAAGGTTCGGTTTGGGGAGTTTGATGAATGTGTATTTTACACTTTCATTCGAGTCTTTTTCACCTATTTTAGCTATCCTCTATGTTCATTTAGCTATATTTTAGTACATTTTATTAGAATATCGTCACGTTTCCCTTTAGTTTTTATTTTACAGGTTTTGGTTGAAATTCGGAGATTTCTGGGCAAATATATTAAAGTTGACAAGGAATTGGTGTTCCAGAAGCCTATTTGGAGTATCTGAAGGTTTCCGGATAGGATTTGGAGTCTAGGGGTCGAATCTGGAGGTAAGAAGGCCATTAGAAGTCTAAAACCGAGTCCGAAAAGGTGAAGAAATCCAAATCCGCGTCGAAAAACGCGGAATTACGCGAAAAAGGCGGGGGGCGAACCGCCCCAGAGAAATCTCGGGGCCTATATATAGAGCTCAGTTTTTCTCCGAAAATTATATCTTTCCAAGCCTACTTTCTCACCTCTCTCTATAGTTTTAGGTAGGAACTTCCCGGGGCCTGTCCTGGGAGTTCCGTAGCTTAGGGGATACTTTTTCATAGCAGTTTGGAGCTCGTAGGACCGCAATCATCCGGAGATTGACAACCTTCGGTAACTTTGTATGTTACAAGTTTTATTCTACTTATTTTATATTCTTACAACATGTTTTCTTCTATGATATCTGTTGATTGCATGCTTAATATGAGTAGCTAAACTTATCATTGGTGGTAGTATGTGAATTCTTAGCGAGGGAAGATAATCATGCTAATGGCTATATCGCGCATTATACTCCGTGTCATTGCTTTATTTCGTTGATCAGTTGTAACCAAAATTCTCGTATGTTGTATTGATCATTATGCACAATTGGACACTAGTCGACCATCAGACCAATTATATTCGTAGTGTTGAATAATTACGGAACACATTAGGACAACCGTGATTGACTAGTCAGACCAGATTATCTTCGTAGTGTTTAATACTTGCAACAGGACACTAGATTGATTCAAAGATCTCTATGCAAGACCGAGGAATTTATGCATGATTATCGACCCATTATGCTAAGAAGGACTATACTATCACCAATCTCCATTATCTGCTAGAAACCCCCTATTGCTATCTGTCTGTTGTTTTATATTCTTTTGTTAAATAGATAAAGCTAGTTATAGTCCTGAGAGAACGACACTCGAGTCATTCTACTACTACACTACGGTTTTCGTTGTAGTTGTGGATTGCCTTTGGCTAAATAACAAATTTATTTGATTGACCTTGACAACGTTCATCAGTTTTGTTAATTTTAATTTTCAGGGAATCATGGACTTGCTTGAGCAGAAACGGAGAGGAGCCAAGGATGGTTCCCAAGATGCGAGGAGTAATATAACGGATGCACAAGATTCGTTTCCATTTGATAATGGATAACATTAGTTGTAATGGTCGCATGTAGTTTAGTTTTATCGCTTTCTTGCATTGCATGCATATTTATTTTTCGTGTGTTTTTGTGATAAAATAGGTTTTAAGATGATAATTTTACGTTTGGGAGGGAAACCGACACCTCCAGGAGTCTGGAGGTGCCGGGCGAACCGCCCCCCACGTGGGGCGATTCGCCTGGCACGACCAGGGAACCTGGGGTTTACTGGAAACCCCAAGCGAATCGCCTCCCACGTGGGGCGGTTCGCCCCGGGCATCCAGTAAACCCGGAGATCCCAATTTTCTCCTATTATGCTAAATTATCGATCTTTTTACCTCGTTTATCACCCGTTTTTTTTTTCTCACGAGTTTGATTGAGTAATATAGGTCACATATACAAGTTTAGCTCTCACCTTAAATCCACTTTCGACGTTCAGGTTTGGGAGGTGATGATGTCGTTTTTCACCAATTAAATTTGTTTTAAAAGCCTAAGAACACTTATCACTACACAAACTAGAGTGCAATGGCAAGTTGTCCCCGAGTGTCGTTCTCTCGGGACCTAACGTGGCTTTGCTTGGGGTTTTTGCAAGCAATTTCAGTCAACGAGTTCAAAAGTTTAGAGAATCGCTTCCTTTGAACAGTAGCAATGAGAAAACAGATTTATGTAAGCAAGTTTGGAAAACTGTTGGTGGTAGAAATCAAATACACATGCATGGGTTACGTATATGCTCACAAGTTCAGTGCGTAGAACCTTCGATCAAGTCTGCTAAGCAACTCGTCTAGGCAAATTTAAGACACACATCATGGAAGATCACTATCAATAATTTAGAGGTGCTTGTCACCAACACCATTTATCTAGCATGCTGCAAATCTCTAACATACTATAGCTTTCATTGACCAAGAGTTTGTCACTATACTCAATTCGAATATATTTTATAGGCAACTAAGAATCATATGAAAGGATTTGCAGCAAGATTGAATCACAATCTCATCTAAGCATAAACATAACCCATAGCATGCATATTCTACATTCTACCACCAACACAAAAGATTTAGTTACTCATATTCATCAACATAGACATCAATTCATATGAATAATAATTGGAATACATCATATCAAACTACAAGACAAGAGAGTGATACAAGTTACCACCAAAGCTGTCACTAATCGGTGGGAGGCAAGGAAAACCTCTCCGTAGATGATTACAAAGGATGAATCCCAATCAAAACCTTGAATCCCAAGCTAAAATACAAAGAAATCTGAATATTCTCTATGTTTTGGGGCTTAGGAGCTCTCCAAAACCAAGTTACAGTTCAAAAGATATCCAAAAAATGATCAAAGCTCAGATCTAAGAAGGAAAATCCGAAAACGTAACCGCTGCCAAGCGGACCGCTTGGAGAAGCCAAGCGGGGCGCTTGGCTAGCGAAGCGCTTCGGGCACTCCAAGCGCTTCGCTTGGCTTTTGTGCCAAAGCTCCTGGAAATTGAAGCGGAGCGCTTCACTATTCCAGGGGCTTAGCTTGGCTCCTGGGCAGATTTTTGTCTTCAAATTCAATCTTTTTGCCCTCGCATGGCCCTCGGGTGCCTTGGACTCATCCTTCTCGATGCTTATTGATACTCAAACACTTACGAACAAGCCACGGAGATTGGGGAACTTCATCGGGGCCATCTTTTCCATCAAAAAGGCTCGTTTTTAGCTCCAAAAACGCCGTTTCGTACCTAAGTGCCTGAAAATGCAGAAAACACAAAACGTGACACTATTCTACAAAACTAACCAAAAAATAAGGCTAGAAGATAGCAAAAGAAGGTAAAAAAGACAAGATGAACGCGTCAAAAATACGTTCATCAAACTCCCCAAACCAAACCTTCGCTTGTCCTCAAGCAACAAACTATCCTAAATGCAACACAAAAGGAGTCTCATGCCAAGTAAAGTGAACTAATCTATTGAATCTACCAAATGCTTATGAACAAGACCAAATGAGCATGACATGCAAATAGGTTGAAGTATGCCTCGATTGCGAATATACACATTCTCAAGTGCACTTGGTTAAACAAAGGAGTCTCTCGTAACATCTTCTACCTAGACCTGGTCAGTGACGACACAATGATGCATGTTATCATACTACAATTGCCCCGTGCCTATGAAACCGAGGGCTTACTTCTGTTCACCAAGTGACACTTTTCCTCAAGAGAGGGCGAACCAATACTGGCTCTCATCAAACGAAGGAGGGTTCCCTTAGAAAGATAACACTCCCCTATTCTACCCAGACTCTCAAGAATGAGCCTCTTTCAACCACTTCTTGAATAGCAAGACGAGGGTGGTCAAGAACAGGCCTTGGACAAAGGCGACACGAAACGAAAGATAGAATTTACAACTCGATAACTTCAAAAACAAATATTTACATGACACTTGACACTTTACTAGACTGCTTTTGGCTTGCAACGACCCTTCTTTTGCTTTTGGGTCTTATTCTTTATTTTCTTTCTTCTCTTTTTTTTTATAATTTCTTTTTTTCTTTTTTTCTCTTTTTCTTCTTTTCTTTTTATCCTTTTTTTTTCTTTTATAAAGGGGCAAGCAGCAGTACTAAGTGTCAAAAACACCTCCCCAAACCTATTCGAAAGAATAGGTTTGAGCACAAAGACGAAAAAGAAAGAGGAAAGACTCTTTTACAAAGACACCTCCCCAAACCTATTCGAAAGAATAGGTTGGGACACAAAACATAAAGAAAAAGAAAAAGGAAACTTTACAACGACTCAAAGACGAAAGACAAGATCAACGAAGCAACCCCCTCCCCAAACCTATTCGATAGAATAGGTTTAATACAAGGAATCGCACACCTCACACTACCTCCTTCCTAGGCATTTGGCAATCTCTTATCGAGGTGAAGAACTTGTCGCCTCTTACGTACATAATTACACGGGTTACAACCATAGACTCTAACATGCATCATTTCATAAGGCCATCGTGAACCGCAGCAGAAGAAACACCACTCAAGGTGATGTCGAGACTACTAAGCTTAACTAGTGCACATGCGAATGTGACAAACCAAGCGAGACAAGCCTCAAACTACTTGCAAAGTGATGCAACATATGATCAATGTCCATAAACACTTAGTCTACTCAATAAAAAAGTTCAAAAGACTTGGCAATAAACTCCACACACAACAACGTGCAACAACTAATCTAGGGATGATATGCATGCAAAAACTTGAAAAAACACGACAAATCACATGAACTTGAGTAAAATCAGGCATGTACGAACCACACAAGCATATAGTACTGAAAATCCAATACCCCCTCCCCAAACCTAAACTTTTGCTCGTCCTCGAGCAAAGAAAAGTTGAAAGAAAAGGAAAAATTGGATTGAAAGTACACTTCCTTGAGATAAAGGTTCGTGTCCAATCTCCTATATATGAGTAGTACCTGAAAGGATTCAAGAAACAAGTGAAAACGGGTGCGCAAAGGTGAGAAGAATGGAAAAACGAGGAAAATCTGGGTACAGAGTCCAAGCGGACCGCTTGGCGGGAGCCAAGCGGTTCGCTTGGCCAAGCGGGGCGCTTGGGAGGCTCCAGGCGCTCCGCTTGAATTTCCAGGAAGTTGCAAAACTTCCTGGAATTTGAAGCGGACCGCTTGGCCCTTCCAAGCGCTTCGCTTGGCCCCTGTTTCCAGATTTTCGATGTTTTTCCTCTCTTAATCACCTAAGGCACCAAGACAAAAACTAAACTAAACTAATCACGACAAAAGACACACAGGCCACAACTACAAAAGCAAATAAAGAGTACAAGAGTTTCAACCAACAATAGTAAACGAACCAAAATAACGATAATATACAAATACTACCGATAAATGTGGCCCCTGTCGGCTGGTGTCTCTAGGGGTCGTAGGGGGTGTTAGGAAAGTCACTCCCACTACCACCGGTCTGATCATGGAAAGGGTATCCCGGAATTCGGCGAGCTAAGGCATCATAGCGGTTCATCGTCTCCTCCTGGTGGGCTCTCCAACGCCTAGTGTCCTCTGCTCGAGCGGCCTCCCAACGCTGATCTACACGCCCCTGGTAATCATCCCAACGCTGCTCCTCCATCACACGGAAGTCCTCCCACCTCTTGACTTCGCGCTCCTCAAATCCCTGGAATTGGGTCGACTGAGCCTCCAACATGGTGGTTTGGAAGCTACCAAACTGATCGACCAAGATCTGGTTGAACCCCGAGAAGTCGAAGCTTCCTTGTCCGGCCGTAGGCGGAGGTGGAGGAGGTGTCACATGGCGCGTAACCCTCGGTGGCATAGGTTCTCCTTGCTGAGTGCACCAAGCCCCGTGCATCTCATTGTACGTATCAATGTTGATGGACTTCTTCGGCTTCTTGTCCAGCACGAGGTCGGGAACTCCGACCTCCTTGCACATGGCCGTGATCAAGTTACCAAAGGCAAGCTTCCGGTTGGCATTACGGCGGCGCTTGAATTCCTCGAAGATGACGACGCCAGGAGTGAGAGGCAATTCATGCAAGAGAGCATGGACTAGGACTCCGTAATAGGACTGAACCTCGGAATCATGTGTGCTAGGGATCAGATTGGCTTGAACGAACTTCAACATCATCCTTGCCTCGAAGGTGAGATCGTTGTGGCGCAAAATTCGGGGTGGCTCATCAGGCAATTCATAATCGTCCACGGTAATGCCATTCAGTACCTCCATGGGGTAGTGATCAGACTCCCTGTCGTAGATATAGAGCTCCGCGAGATCAAATCTCTCGTGGATTTCAGGCCGGCGGTTTGGATCCCGCGCCAGTGGCCTATCCAACCGCATGATGAAGCTAGTGATGCTCAAAGGAGTAAACTCGACCCCAACACCGCGGAGAGGAACCTCACCGGTCCGTTCATTGTAGTCCGTGAAGGCAATGTAGAAGTCCTCCACTACTGCTTGGTCCCAATTTGGCATGACCTCGCCATAGTACTTCCAGCCTCGCTCATCGCTCAGTAATGAGCTTGTTGAGCTCTCTGGCACCATCCAATCCGCTTTCACCAGCCGTGAAGAGAATGCTCCTCTCGGAAATGTATGTGTGCTTGTGGGCATGGAAATTCGCTTCGAATTGCCTTGCCCTCCCCGATTGGCGATACTCGCCGGGTGTGGCCGTTTGTTGGGCACTCGAGGTCCCTTCTCCCCTTGATCTCTTGGATCTTCTTGATGCCATTGTAACTAGAAAAAAATCTTATTAGATAACTTCAAGAGACAACGAGACTTAGACTCTTATAATACTACCAAACAATCTACTTCTACTCTAAGACAAGTATACGTCCTTCGTTTAAAACAAGTCATAACGCTACAAGTCGACTCTTAGACGTCAAAACTCACTCAAGTAATCTCATGGTGAGTTTGAAAGCTTGCTAAAGTTCATATGAACTAATCGAGAAGCTTTAACACTTCGTTATGATAAATCCATACGAATCTAAACCAAGCAAACAAACTCTCCAATTAAATTACCCAACCAATCCAACACATTCTCATGCAATCACAACATCACCATAATCATATCATAACTCAAATTCAAGGCTAACAATCATCAAACAATTACATAGCAAAAATTCGAATCATAACATAACTCAAATTCAAAGCTAACAATCATCGAACAATTACATAACGAGAATTCGAGCACTAGAGTTCATCATAAATCAATAGGAGCAAAATTCGAATTTAGACATCACATCTAGTAAGAAACATGCTCAATAATCATTATCAAACTCTAATTCACCAATGCATAACACAATTGAAGCTAATTAAGATAAAATCCCAAATTCAAGAAAGTTAGGGTTCATGAGAGGTACCTTTGATTCCTTGTTATGGATGCTTCAAACGTGAAATTTGATCGGTTTAAATGATAGAGGAGGTGATGGGCTTTGTAAAATGCACATGATTGCAAGAATTGGTGGAGAATTGAGAGAGATTGAGATTTTTGGGGTGCAAAATCGGCAAAGGAGGAAGAAAACGAAGTGGGAGGCTTTGAATCTCAAGTGCCCCTCTTAGCTTCCTTAAGGAAAGCCAAGCGAAGCGCTTGGGCGTCCCAAGCGAAGCGCTTGGCAAGCGGTCCGCTTGGGCACTCCCAAGCGCTCCACTTGGATTTCCAGTAGGAATTTTCATTCCTACTGGAAATTCAAGCGGACCGCTTGGGCGAGCCAAGCGCTTCGCTTGGATTTCCAGTAAGAATGGGATTCTTACTGGAAATCCAAGCGGACCGCTTGGGCTGTCCAAGCGGTTCGCTTGGGACCTGAAGCTCCCAAATCTATTTTTTTTCAACTTTTGCTAAATTTTCACCCCAAAAAACTTGTCTAAACAACGAAACAAAATTTAAACGTGCTTCTAATCTACATGCAATTACCTACAACCTCGGGTTGCCTCCCGAGAAGCGCCTTCGTTTAAAAGTCGTTGGCTCGACTCATCTTAGCTCATGCGGGATCAATTTTGCATCGGGTACTAAACTTCCCCGTCCAAGTGCTCTTCAAAGCACTAAGTCCCTGCACATCTTGACGAACATAAAGAGGACCAAAGAATCCTACAAGTTCGTTAGTATCAACATAAGCACATGAATTAACTATGGCTCGCAACGTATGTTGCTTGCCATTTACCTCGAAGCTACATGTACGACGGTACATGTCTATCACCATATGTACTTTGTTGATGAAGGCTCTACCCAAAAGAACCACATCCTTGAGCTTTGCGGAGGATGTAGGCATGACGATGAAGTTCGTCTTGACCTCTACACCGGCGACTTTTACCACTAGATTTTCGATCACACCCAATGGCTTCTTCATAGACCCATCTGCCAATTGCACCATGCACTTCATTGGTCTTAAGCCAGACAAACCCGACTCTTCGTACACGTTCAAAGGTATGACATTCACACCCGCTCCCGTGTCTAGAGTTGCCACTATTCCATCCTTCTTTCCCAAGCCGATTTCCACATCAAAGCTCTCTTGGATAGGCACTTCCACCATATCCACCAACTCATCCTCAGACGATGAGTTTTCATTCACTTCCTCAACTATCGCATCAGATTGTGCGACCACTTTCTCTTCCACAACTACCTTAGGAGTCTCAAGCTCCTCACTCACCTTACAAGTTTCAGCTACTTGCAACTTGGCACCTCAACTAGTGCATTGTCCCTCACAACCGTGATCTCCACGGGCAAATCAGTCACCACGGTTATGGCCATAGCCTTTTCCGTGTTTCCGGGAAACTTCCCTTGCTCTCTACTCGCCCCTCGATCTATAAGCTCTTGTAGCTTCTTATGGAGGTTGCTACTACTAGCCTCAAGCTTCTCAAAGCGTTTATTGTTAGTAGCCTCATTACGATAGTAATGCTCCATGAATTTGTTCGTCTTCATAACCAGATCATTGAGTGAAGAGACAAGAGGTGAAGGAAGCACCCCTCCACCTTGTGGTCCCGAACTAGCAACCTGAGGTGGAGGTGTAGGATTAGAAGGCGGTGCTCCTTCATACCAATTGTTCCCATAGCTGAGACGACTTCTATCTTGATTAGGCCCATAGGCATTTTGATCCGAGTTATGAAATAACCACGGTTGCCTTGATTCTGGTACCCGCCTCGGGGTCCACGGTTTTGTGGCCTCACATTGCCATAACCTTGCCCGTAGTTCACATCTCCAACTACTTGCTCTCCCTTAGCATCATATACTTCTTGTCGGACATCGTTCGTGATGTATTGCTCTCTATCAAATTCAGAACGGCACAAGTAGGCTGGGTGCCCATAATTCTTGCACACACCACAAACTTCCGTAGAAGGAGAAGGAACGCTTTGCCTCAAAGCTTGCTTCACTTCATGGGCGAACCCATCAAAGACATTTTGTTCCACTACTACCTTGGCTTCACCTCTTTGCTCCTTTTGGAGCACACGAGCCCTCACATTCCTGTTTTGTGAATTCCGGTACATCATGTCCAGCTTCACTTGGGCTTGAGAAGGAAGCAACTCCCCCATACTACCTCCACAAATACTATCCACTTGAGATTGAATCTCAGGATGTAAACCATTGTAAAAGAATTGGAGAAGCTGACCTTTATCATACCCGTTATGTGGGCATCGATGATGCAATCCCGTGAATCGATCATAGGCCTCGTGGAAAGGCTCATCGTACCTCTGCTCGAAGGAGCTAATTTGGCTCTTCATAGCCATTGTCTTGGAAGCGGGGTAGTAACGCTCCATGAACTTATCAAAACATAGGTCCCATGTTGTCAAAGACCCGGCCTCCAAAGTATTGAGCCAAGCCTTTGCACGATCGCCTAGCCCCATAGAAAAGACCTTCATGCGGAGATCATCATCTGTAACACCAGCTCCCGGTCGCCCAAGATGGAGAACAAAGTTCTCGAGCTCATTCAAGTATCCTATCACGTCCTCATTAGCCATCCCATAGAATTTGGGAAGTTGTTGGAACATGTGATTCTTGATCTCCAAGTTCCTGGTGGCATCATTGAGGACAATTGCTGGTCCTCTAGCCCCAACCGTAGGCTTAGTAAGTGTACGTATAGGTCTCTCCGCCATTTCACCTTCCAAGTAGACAGATTCAAGAATCGGCTCCAAAAGATAAGAAGAAGACTCTTCCCGAATACCAGAAATAGATGCTCTAGATGCTACTCCTTCAAACTCAAGATTCAAATTCCTCCTTCTCCTTTGAAACAAACGATCGATCTCGTCTACAAAAGGTTCAATAATAGGTCCACCCGTTCGGGTTCTAGGCATGCACTCACCTGAAATACAAAATAGTGAGTATCTCAAGCAAAAAGAAACAAAAATAGAAATGAGACAAAGAAGAGATGTTGGCTGAAAAAACCAAAACAAAAACACCAACCAAAGGAGTTAAGTCCCCGGCAGCGGCGCCAAATTGATGATGTTGTTTTTCACCAATTAAATTTGTTTTAAAACCCTAAGAACACTTATCACTACACAAACTAGAGTGCAATGGCAAGTTGTCCCCGAGTGTCATTCTCTCGGGACCTAACGTGGCTTTGCTTGGGGTTTTTGCAAGCAATTTCAGTCAACGAGTTCAAAAGTTTAGAGATTCGCTTCCTTTGAACAGTAGCAATGAGAAAACAGATTTATGTAAGCAAGTTTGGAAAACGGTTGGTGGTAGAAATCAAATACACATGCATGGGTTACGTATATGCTCACAAGTTAAGTGCGTAGAACCTTCGATCAAGTCTGCTAAGCAACTCGTCTAGGCAAATTTAAGACACACATCATGGAAGATCACTATCAATAATTTAGAGGTGCTTGTAACCAACACCATTTATCTAGCATGCTGCAAATCTCTAACATACAATCCTATAGCTTTCATTGACCAAGAGTTTGTCACTATACTCAATTCGAATATATTTTATAGGCAACTAAGAATCATATGAAGGGATTTGCAGCAAGATTGAATCACAATCTCATGTAAGCATAAACATAACCCATAACATGCATATTCTACATTCTACCACCAACACAAAAGATTTAGCTACTCATATTCATCAACATAGACATCAATTCATATGAATAATAATTGGAATACATCATATCAAACTACAAGACAAGAGAGTGATACAAATTACCACCAAAGCTGTCACTAATCGGTGGGAGGCAAAGAAAACCTCTCCGTAGATGATTACAAGGGATGAATCCCAATCAAAACCTTGAATCCCAAGCTAAAATACAAAGAAATCTGAATATTCTCTGGGTTTTGGGGCTTAGGAGCTCTCCAAAACCAAGTTACAGTTCAAAAGATATCCAAAAAATGATCAAAGATCAGATCTAAGAAGGAAAATCCGAAAACGTAACCGCTGCCAAGCGGACCGCTTGGAGAAGCCAAGCGGGGCGCTTGGCAAGCGAAGCGCTTCGGGCACTCCAAGCGCTTCCCTTGGCTTCTGTGCCAAAGCTCCTGGAAATTGAAGCGGAGCGCTTCACTATTCCAGGCGCTTAGCTTGGCTCCTGGGCAGATTTTGTCTTCAAACTCAATCTTTTTGCCCTCGCATGGCCCTCGGGTGCCTTGGACTCATCCTTCTCGATGCTTATTGATACTCAAACACTTATGAACAAGCCACGGAGATTGGGGAACTTCAACGGGGCCATCTTTTCCATAAAAAAGGCTCGTTTTTAGCTCCAAAAACGCCGTTTCGTACCTAAGTGCCTGAAAATGCAGAAAACACAAAACGTGGCACTATTCTACAAAACTAACCAAAAAACAAGGCTAGAAGATAGCAAAAGAAGGTAAAAAAGACAACATGAACGCGTCAAAAATACGTTCATCAAGGGGGGGGGGGTTATCGCTGGCTATCTCTAAACTTGTCTTGCTTATGATAAACTCGTGAAATCTTTTGTTTGCATTTGCATTAGCACGTTTACCGCTTTCTTAGTATTTAGTTGCATACACTACATTCATCCTGGTATAGTCTTGCATGTTTTATGTGGAGTTTATTGCCAATTTTTTGAACTTTTTTATTGGGTAGATTAACTAATTATGACATTAATCATATGCTTCATCTCTATGAATTTGTTTGAGGTTTTTCTCGCTTGGCTTGTCACATTTATGTTTGCACTTAGTTAAGCTTGGTAGTCTCGACATAACTTATTGGTGTTTTCTCTACTGCGGTTCACGAAGGCCTTTATAATAGGATGATGCATGTTAAGATCTTATGGTTGTTTTCCCGAGTAATTATGTACCTAAGAGGCAACAAGTCTTCACCTTGCTTTGAGATTGTTAAATGCCTAAGAAGGAGGTAGTGTGAGATTGTGTGATCCTTTGTTTGCAACCTATTCTTTCGAATAGGTTTGGGGAGGGGGTTACGCTATCATTAGACTTGTTTTTCGATCTTTAGTGTGTGATGTGAGTTTATTTTCCTTTTTCGTAAAGTTTGTACTCCAACCTATTCTTTCGAATAGGTTTGGGGAGGTCATTTGTGTGTCATTTTAATTTCTTTTTCGTTGTGCTACTGCTGGATAAAAAAAATAAAAAAAAAGAAGAAAAAATTCCCGGAAAAATAAAGAAAATCTTGAAAAGAAAAAAAGAAAAAAAAAAGAGAAAAAAAGAAAAGACCCCAAAAAAGAAAAAAGGGTCCAAAAAAAAAGCCAAAAGCAGATTAGCAAAGTGTTTGTCTCGTTTTTCAATTCATGTAATGTTCGTAATCGAGTTGTAACTTTTTGTCTTTTGTTTGTTTGAGTGTCATCTGTTCTAGACCACCCTCGTCCTGCCAATCAGGAAGTGGTGAATAGCTTAAGGCTTTGCTTGAGAGATGGGTAGAATAGGGGAGTGTTATCTTTTTTAGGGAACCCTCCTTCGTTGATGAGAGCCAGTATTGGTTCGACCTCTTTGAGGAAAAGTCTTAACTTGGTGAACAGCAGTAAGTCCTCAGTTTCATAGGCACGGGACAACCATTCGTATTTTAACATGTTTCATTACGTCGTCACTGACTAGGTCCAGGTAGAGAATGTTACGAGAGACTATCTTGTTTGACATAAGTGCATATGTGAATGTGTATGAGTCAATCGAGGCATTCTTCAACCAATATCCATGTTATGATTTGTGTGGTTTTTGTTCATAAGTTCTTGGTAAATTCAATAGATTAGTTCATTTCATTTGGCATGAGACTCCATTTTTTTGTGTTGCATTGTTTTTTGCATTAGAGTCTAGCTTAGTTGCTTGAGGACAAGCAAAGGTTCGGTTTGGGGAGTTTGATGAACGTGTATTTTACACCTTCATTCGAGTCTTTTTTCACCTATTTTTGCTATTCTCTATGTTAATTTAGCTATATTATAGTGCATTTTATTAGAATAGTGTCACGTTTCCCTTTAGTTTGCATTTTACAGGTTTTAGGTGAAAAACGTCATTTTCCGAGCAATTATATTGAAGAGAATGAAGAATCGGTGTTCCGAGGACATTTTTGCAGTATCTAGAAGATTCCGGATGGGATTTGAAGTCTAGGGGTCGAGTTTCAAGGCTTAAAGGTCACTAGAAGGCAAAAACCGAGTCCGAAAAGGAAAAGAAATCCAAAAACGCGTAAAAAACGCGTTCTTCGCCGACTGGACCTCCCGGGCGATTCGCCCGGGATGTGGGGCGGTTCACCCCACACCAGGCGGTTCGCCCCGTGTGTGGGGCGACTCGCCCCACACGTTCCGAACTCCTATATATAGTTGCAGTTTCTCTACGTTTTTTCATACTTTCTCAGACCTTTTTTCATACCTTTTTCATTAGTTTTAGGTAGGAATTCTCCAGAGCCTGTTCTGGGAATTCTTAGCATAGGAGACAATTTTTCTTATCAATTTGGAGCTTGTGAGATCGCGATTCTTCGAAGATTGACAACCTTCAGTAACATTGTATCTCAGATTTTTCTATTTATATTTATAGCTTTTAACATGTTTTCATTCAATCTTGCTATGATTTATGTTGATTGCATGACATCTATGAGTAGCTAAATCTATCGTTGGTGATAGTATGTGATTTCTTAGCGAAGGGTTATTAATTATGCATGATGGCGGTAATGCGAATCAGACTTTGAGTTATTGCTTTATTTCTTTGATCTATCTAAGCCCTCTATCTTCGTAGTGTTGAATAAAACGGAACACATTGGACAATTCATGATCTTAGATCTCTATGCAAAACGATCGGGTACTTCATGCATGATTATTAACCTGTTATGCTTTGAATGATCATACTATCACTAACTTCCATTATCTTGATAAGAAAAACCTGTGCTAAGTCGTTTGTTGATTTTATACTTTAAGTTAGATTAGATAAAGCTAGTTATAGTGCTTAGAGATCGACACTCGAGGTTATTTTACTGCTACACTACGGTTTTCGTTGTAGTTGTGAATTGCCTTTGGCTAAAAAACAAATTTATTTGATTAATTGAATCTGACAAATTCCAGTTCATCAATTTCCTCATTGATGGTCTTTGTGTAATCAATGCGAGTGCCTATAGCAATGTTAGCTAGCCTTCTTTCTTCTTCTCTTTGCTTTCTTCTTCTTGACTTAGCATTTCCTTGATTCTTTGTTGAAAATCTGGAGTAAGAAGAAAAATGTTCAGACTGTCCAGATGGAGTCAAGGCAGAAAGAGGCTTAGCCCTTATAGCTTGAGTTATTGTTTGGTCATCATCATTATAAAAACCTTGATGAGTTTCAGTTTGACAAAATTCTGGAGTATCAGCAGAGGTTTTTCTCCTTTTAGGATTTGCAGAACTTCTCACAGAATCTGTTTCAGCTTTTCTTTTGGAACTTTTCTCTGTTTCAGCAAGAGGTTCTGTTGGTGGCGGTCCAGGCAATTTCAGTAGAGCTGAGGAGGGAGTAGTAGATGATTTGTCTTTTGAAAACTTTTTCTTTGTATCTTCCCCCTTAGACATGGATTGCAACATCGGTTTGATGTGAATAGAGAAAAACTCGTTGCAATTTTGAGCAAGAGTGTGAAGGCTGTTGTACTTAAGAATCATGTCTTGCTGATCAGAAGTAAGCTTAGACAGTTCTTCCTTGATAAAAGCTAAATGCTCCTCATGTCGTCGCTCGTTGTTTACCTTTTCTTCCATGATTGCCTGAGCCTTTGTCAATGCACTTTTAGCTAGCTTGAGTGCGTTGCTGACATCATCTTCATAACTCTTGTGATGTAGACTTATATCTTTCTGAGCTATAGTAAGAGTAGTAGTGCGTCTCAGCACAGTAGTCAGTATCTTTTCGATGTTAAGTGAACTCTCAGCAAGCAGTGCATCATACTCTTCTTGGCATGCTTTGTGAACAGCCATTAGTGCCTTTATTCTTGGAGTAAACTCCTCAACGTTTGGAAACGGCACTAAAGAGAGAGTAAGTGAATGAGCTTTAAGTTTTGTGGCAATTTGGTCATCATTTCTCAGCAAGCGGCTTCTTTCCTCATCTCCTTCATCAAAATTAATGGATGCTGGAGGAATTTCTACCTCTTTTTGTTCTGTTTTCTTTTCCTTTTCTTCTTCATGTGCTGAGAAATCTGACAAATCTTCTTCCTCATCCGGTTCATCAAGGCCAGCAACCTTGATGCCTAAGTCTTTTGCCTCAGATACCTTTGTTGAGTGGTTGCTGAAGGCAACTCTTGAGACTCAGCGACTGCAGTTTCACCAGTAGTAGGTGGAAGGGAAGATTCTTCCAAGTTATTCACTCCTGAAGATTGAGCAATGTCTAGGTGTTGAGTGCTTCTTACATGAATCTGTAGACTATTCTTTATTGCTCTTTGATAATCTTCATAAAAAACTTCATCTTCCTCATGGTTTGAATCAGTGACCTGAGCTTCGAGTAAGATTATCTCAGCATCAGAAAACTTTGCTTTTCCTTTAGGCATTTCAGCCCGCTTTCTGGAATATTCTTCTTCAGTCTCAGCAACTTGTTCAGTTGCTGGACTGGATCTGTCAGCAGAAGTTGAAGCAGATTCCTGTTGCTGACTGGGAGGTGATGAACGAGGATTTGTCGGGTCCTGATTCAGAAAATAAATTTGTTATTTAGCCAAAGGCAATCCACAACTACAACGAAAACCGTAGTGTAGCGGTAGAATGACCTCGAGTGTCATTCTCTCAGGACTATAACTAGCTTTATCTATTTAACTAGAGAATATAAAAACAGCAGACGTAATAGCAAAGGTTTTTCTAACAGATAATGGAGATTGGTGATAGTATGATCCTTCAAAGCATAACGGGTCAATAATCATGCGTAAATTCCTCGGTTTTGCATGGAGATCTTTGATCAATCGAATGTCCTGTTGCAATTATTAAGCACTACGAAGATAAAGATACTGACAAGTCAATCACTATTGTCCTATTGTGTTACGTAATTATTCAACACTACGAAGATATAGATGCGCATAGGTCGACGAGGGTCCAATTGTGCATAATAATTAATACAACGAAATAAAGCAATAACACGGAGTATAATGCGCGATATAGCCATTAGCATGATTATCTTCCCTTCACTAAGAATTCACATACTACCACCAACGATAAGTTTAGCTACTCATAATAGGCATGCAATCAACAGAAATCATAGAAGAAAACATGTTGAAAGATATATAAAAATAAGTAGAATAAACTGTAAGATACAATGTTACCGAAGGTTGTCAATCTCCGAAGAATTGCGATCCTACAAGCTCCAATCTGCTATGAAAAAGTGTCTTCTAAGCTACGAACCCCCAGAACAGGCTCTGGGAAGTCCCTACCTAAAACTACAGACAAAGGTGAGAGAGAAGGTCTGGAAAAGTATGAATTTCGGAGAAAAACTGAGCAACTATATATAGGCTACGAAATAGTGTGGGGCGATTCGCCCCACACACCGGGCGAATCGCCCGGTGTGGGGCAATTTGCCCCACGTCCCGGGCGGTTCTCCGGGGAGAAAATTTCGCGGAATTCCGCGTTTTCGACGCGTTTTTGGATTTCTTCCCCTTTTCGGACTCGGTTTCTGTCTTCTAGTGGCCTTCTAACCTCCAGATTCGACCCCTAGACTCCAAATCCTATCCGGAAACCTTCAGATACTCCAAATAGGCTTATGGAACACCAATTCCTTGTCAACTTCAATATAATTGCCCGGAAATCCTCGTTTTTCAACCAAAACCTGTAAAATAAAATCTAAAGGGAAACGTGACACTATTCTAATAAAATGCACTAAAATATAGCTAAATTAACATAGAGGACAGCTAAAATAGGTGAAAAAGACTCAAATGAAAGTGTAAAATACACATTCATCAAACTCCCCAAACCGAACCTTTGCTTGTCCTCAAGCAACTAAGCTAGACTCTAATGCAAAAAACAATGCAAGACACAAATGGAGTCTCATGCCAAATAAAATGAACTAATCTACTGAATCTATCAAAAAACATATGAACAAGAACCATATAAATCAAAGCATGAATATAGGTTGAAGAATACCTCGATTGACTTATACACATCCACATAAGCACTTATGTCAAGACAAGATAGTCTCTCGTAACATTCTCTACCTGGACCTAGTCAATGACGACGTAATGAAGCACGCTAAGATACGAATGATTGTCCCGTGCCTATGAAACTGAGGACTTACTGCTGTTCCACCATGTTAAGACTTTTCCTCAAAGAGGTCGAACCAGTACTGGCTCTCATCAAACGAAGGAGGGTTCCCTATAAAAGTTAACACTCCCCTATTCTACACATCTCTCAAATAAAGTCTTAAGCTATTCACCACTTCCTGAACGGCAGGACGAGGGTGGTCTAGAACAGATGACACTCAAAACAAAAAGATAAAAATAGAAAAATTACAACACGATTACGAACATTACAAGAATTGGAAAATGAGACACAACACTTTGCTAAACTGCTATTTGGCTTTTCATTTTTTGGACCCTTCTTTGCTTTTTTGGGGTCTTTTCTTTTTTTCTTTTTTCTTTCCAGATTTTTTTCTTTTCCCTTTTTTTTCTTTTTTCCTGGAATTTTTCTTTCTTTTTCTCTTTTTTTTAGCCAGTAGTAGCATAACAAAAAGAGAAACAAAATGACTCACACGACTTCCCCAAACCTATTCGAAAGAATAGGTTGGAGTACAAAATTTACGGAAAAGGAAAAATAAACTCACGATACGGGAATGAAAAACGAAAACAAGTCTAATGATAGTGTAACCCCCTCCCCAAACCTATTCGGAAGAATAGGTTATAAACATAGGATCACACAACCTCACACTACCTCCTTCCTAGGCATTTAGAAATCTCAAAGCATTGTGAAGACTTGTTGCCTCTTAGGTACATAATTACTCGGGAAAACAACCATAAGACCCTAACATGCATCATCCTATTATAAAGACCTTCGTGAACCGCAGTAGAGAAAACACCACTAAGTGATGTCGAGACTACCAAGCTTAACTAAGTGCAATACATAAATGTGACAAGCCAAGCGAGAAAAACCTCAAACAAATTCATAGAGATGAAGCATACGATTAATGGCATAGTTAGTCGATCTACCCAATAAAAAAGTTCAAAAAATTCGACAATAAACTTCATATAAAACATGCAAGATTATCCTAGGATGAATGTAGTGAATGCAACCTAAAAATCTAAGAAAGCAGTAAACGTGCAAATGCAAATGCAGACGGATAAAACATGCGAGGTACTATACTCAGCCTACCAATGTCAAGCTCCAAACTAACAATACTAGATCACTTAAATCCCATCCCCCCTCATGAAATTAATGCTAGTCCCTAGCAGTAAGAAAATGAGGAAATAAGATGTGATACTAGATGTTACCCCATGGTTTGGCCTCGGTCGGCAGAGAATGTTGTTTGTGAGTTATTGGGACTGCTCTGGGAGCTTTATAGGGTGTCATCAGGTCTTCTGGTAGGCGTGGTAGTTTCAATTATAGGCCGGATAGGAACAACTCCTCCATTAGTATCATCATTGCCCGTATGGCCTTCATTGTCACTACTGTCACGCACATCCTCACTAGTAGAGTTGCAGTGTCGAGTAGAATCCTCAAGATTAGTCGTCGCTGTTATGGAATCCCCCATCCTGTAGCCCTCCAATAGGATGTGAACTGTTGAAAGGGAAAGAGCAGTGGTATCAGGACCTCCCCCTCCAGCGTTTTACACCCCGAGGAGGCTACAGTAAGTTGCTCGGATACTCAAAAGTCTTCTACCATCTTTTCCAATGTCGACCACATACTCTACAGTTGAAGCTCCCGATGTCTATACGACGCTCCCTTTAGAGGCAGTCAAGGGGTGCCCCAACGAGGGACTGGGCACCCATGTCATTATGTTTTGGAACCAAGCTAGCGCTTCGGAACTTTCTAGCAACTGCGAACTCAAGATTGAATCCGTCGCGACAAGAATGTCCCGGTGCCTTCCAGTTCACATGAACTTTGCGGTCCTTATGATGGATTGCTGACGTAATAATGGTTTCTGTCCCTTCGGCGGTGCATGAATAGGCATAGGAGTCCTTACTCCAGGTGTACTATAGCTCCTCCTCTTGGATAATCCACGACGTTGTTGCAAAACCCCTTGGCTCGAACGCACATCTAACGAGGTCACTCTTCTTGACATGGTTGTAATCGATCCCCCTCCAATACTTCATAGTAATCATACGGGAATGCTCCTTTCCCTTGGCATTGTTCCTACAAACAATAGTTAGTACCTCGTATGACACAAAACTGACTCAAGCATATGCTAGTGTAAGAACGAAACACACAAGTGATAAAATCAACAATCGAGCTCCCCCAACCTTCATGCAACATACCAATGTAACTACTACATGCAATACATCACATTATGCTCTTACTAGACAACCAATATCCTAGATAACAAGGCTCAAATTATACCATAGTAGCGAAAAATTCTAGCATCATAAATCCTCATACTCAACAATTAAGCATTCTATCATCAAATCCATCATCATCACATCAGTAAACACAATCATATGCAAGTAATCAAAGATAAAGACATATTGCATAACAGGATATATCATCTAGTAGCAAAATTCCCAAATCAACAATTCAAGCATAATTGAGCATGTAATTGATAGTAAATAACACTTCTAATCACACAAACAACCTACCCAAGCATCAAATAAGCATAATTGAATCTCAAATTAGAAAACCCCCAAATTCAAAAATTAGGGTTCATAAGAAGATACCTCAGATCTGAAAATCTAATGCACTAGGGAGAAATCTGTTCGGATGAAAAGATAGATCACGTAATAGGCTTCGATTGAAGCTAAAGAACACTAAATTTGGTGAAGAAATGAAGAAGTTATGAGATTTTGAAGGTAAAATCGCGATTTTCGGTTTTTGGGGAGGAGGAATGATGAAGATACGAAGAAAATGAGCTAAAGAGGGGAAATCCGCGTTTTTTAGCTACTGGGACCGTGGGGCGAGTCGCCCCTGGTGTGGGGCGAGTCGCCCCACACGGGGCGATTCGCCCCCGCTCCCTGATGTGGGGAGACGGTCCTTTCGTCCGAAAACGCAGTTTTTAATCCCCAAAACCAATTTTCTCATTTTCTCATAAAACCACTCGAAAAATCTCACTCAAACATAAGCATATACGACACAGACATGAACAAATTTTCATACGAGAAGCAAAAAGTTCAAGAATGAATGCATGCAAATAAGCGGTAAAGAAAGCGATAAAAACTCCGGGTTGCCTCTCGGATAGCGCCATTGTTTAAAGTCTTTGACTCGACTCCTGTCTGTGCCTATCTCTTCTTTCTGCGGGTACTAGACTTCCCCTTCATTGATCTCCTCTCCATGCCACGAACCTGTGAATAAGAAAGAACATAGGCTGCAAGACCACATTAGTGAGTAGTGTAAGAAATATCAGGCGGATCAGGTGGATCAGATATGGCTTGCAATACGTGTTGCTTGCCATCCACTTCAATAGTGCAAGTTCTTTGGTAGATGTTCATCACGGAGCGTAGCTTAGTCAAGAACATTCGCCCTAAGAGTATGACCTCCCCCGTTCCAGGTGCAGACGCCGGCATAACTACAAAATTAGTGTATACAGAAGCTTCACCAATCTTGACCAACACATTTTTCACAACGCCTTCGGGTCTCATAAAGGATCCATCCGCCAGTTGCACAATAGCCCTATGCTCAGATAGTTTTCCAAGGCTACTCTTTTCAAACACATTCAAAGGGAGTATGCTTGAGTAGGATCCCGTGTCTAGTGTGGCACGGACATCTTCAAGCTCACCAATCCCTACCTTAACATCGAAACTTTTAGGGAGTGGCTCGGGATCCTCTTGCTCCTCATTACTTTTGTCAAAACCAAGGTCCTTCTCTTCTTCCTTAGCCTGTAGAAGTTCTTTTTTCTTGCAACACTGCACTTAGCAACCTTCTTGATGGTGATTTCGTCAGGTAGATCACCAGCTAATGTAATGGAATTCGACTTCTCAGTGTTGCTAGGCAGTTTGCCTTGTTCCCTACTTGCTCCTCGGTCGATCAACTCTTGCATCTTTTGATGGGCAAGCCTAGTGCTCTCTTCCAACCTATCAAGCCTTGCCCCAGTCTTCTCAGAATCTTCTTCATAACGTTTGAGAAAACTTTGGGTGTGATCAACCATCTTTTGCAAGTTCTCCATCAGTTGAGCCGACTTCGACTTCGGTGGCTCTTTCGGAGCGGGGTTTTCGCAGTGATCATTACCATAGTTTATCCTACTACGGGCTTGGTTAGGGCCATAAGTTTGGTTAGCCGGTGCATATCCTTGATTGTTTCGGAATCCTCCTCTCCAAAATCCACCTCGAGGATTCCTACCGTCTTGTCCGTAGCTAACTTCTTGAGTTCCAAACTCCGTAGCAAAGGCTTCCTCTTCGCCTCCTCGAGCCCAGTTGCCGTCGTCATACGCAAGCTCCGATCTACACATATGAGCCCCATGCCCATAGTTCTTGCATATTCGGCATACTTCGTTCGAAACAGTTGTTCCATTGGCGCTCTTGAGGACTTGCTTCAATTCGTTGGTAAAGCACTCGAATTGATCCCCATTCCCCCTATACATAGGGGCTTCTTGAGTCGGTGGAGCTTCAGGTCCACGTCTCCTAACCATTGCTCTTGGTTCCTTGAACTGCGAACCCTTAGCAAGTGATGAATGTGTATTTTACACTTTCATTCGAGTCTTTTTCACCTATTTTAGCTATCCTCTATGTTAATTTAGCTATATTTTAGTACATTTTATTAGAATAGTGTCACGTTTCCCTTTAGATTTTATTTTACAGGTTTTGGTTGAGATTCGAAGATTTCCGGGCAATTATATTAAAGTTGACAAGGAATTGGTGTTCCAGAAGCCTATTTGGAGTATCTGAAGGTTTCCGGATAGGATTTGAAGTCTAGGGGCCGAATCTGGAGGTTAGAAAGCTACTAGAAGTCAGAATTTGGTGGTAGTATGTGAATTCTTAGCGAAGGGAAGATAATCATGCTAATGGCTATATCGCGCATTATACTCCGTGTCAATGCTTTATTTCGTTGATCAGACACAGCCTAAATTCTCGTATGTTGTACTAATTATTATGCACAATTGGACACTTGTCGACCATCAGACCAATTATCTTCGTAGTATTGAATGATTACGGGACACATTAGGACAATAGTGATTGACTTGTCAGACCAATTATCTTCGTAGTGCTTAATATTTGCAACAGGACACTAGATTGATTCAAAGATCTCTATGCAAGACCGAGGAATTTATGCATGATTATCGACCCGTTATGCTAAGAAGGACCATACTATCACTAATCTCCATTATCTGCTAGAAACCCCTTTTGCTATCTGTCTGTTGTTTTATATTCTCTTGTTAAATAGATAAAGCTAGTTATAGTCCTGAGAGAACGACACTCGAGTCATTCTACTGCTACACTACGGTTTTCGTTGTAGTTGTGGATTGCCTTTGGCTAATTACAAATTTATTTGCTGAATATGAATCTGACAAATTCCCGTTCATCAAATTGGCGCCGTTGCCGGGGACTATACTCCTTTTTTCTGTTTAATTTGTTTATATTTACAGCTTTAGATTCCTAATTCTACAAGTTTTAGTTTTCCTTTTTAATCTCTCTCTCTGATACTGCTGTCCTAGTTTGTTTCTAATCACCTTTCCTAGTCTGTTACAGATAGTGTATGCCGCATACACGTTCTGCAGGAACACCGCTTGCTGATTCAATTGCTGAGATCGATAGAGTCTACCACCAAAGAAGGCGACTACTTGAAAGGCGCGCACTAGAGGAAATAGAGGATACCGATTTCTCTGAATCTCTACTAAGTCTTTTCAAGGAAATCGACGGAATGGCAGAAGCTAGACCACTGAAGGCATGGGTTCAACCCACCACAGATCGTATGAGGGGACCGGCGATTGTTCTTTCGTCTCCAACCCGAGATCTGGAAATCAAGAACCACGCATTCCAACAACTTCCGAGGTTCTATGGCTTATCAAGGGAAGATGTGATGGGGTACTTGCACGATATCGATGATTTCGTCAACCAACTCACACGACCCGGAGCTGACATAACAACGGATGAGTTAAGGATGAAGGTTTTTGCTATGGGACTTGGCGACAGAGCCAAGTCATGGCTGAGTTCTCTACCACCAGGCTCGCTGGACACTTGGGAGAAGGTTTTTTCAGCTTTCATGGAGAAATACTTCCCTCACACCTTGACTACCGCGCTTCAGGCGCAGATCACTGGATTCAAGCAGACTATGATGAGACCATCTACACCGCGTTCGAGAGGTTCCAAGATCTCACGAACAAGTGCCCTCACCATGGTTTTGAACTTTCCGACCTAGTCCAACACTTCTACAATGGACTAACCTTCGAGAACCAACAAGTGGTGGATTTCCAATGCCGAGGCAATATTTGGGAGGACACCGCAGAAGCCGTCTGGGCAGTTTTCGAAAGGCTTGCTAAGGTTTCGCAGTTCAAGGACCCAAGAGCAATGGTTAGGAGACGTGGACCTGAAGCTCCACCGACTAAAGAAGCCCCTATGTATAGGGGGAATGGGGATCAATTCGAGTGCTTTACCAACGAATTGAAGCAAGTCCTCAAGAGCGTCACCGGAACAACTGTTTCGAACGAAGTATGCCGAATATGCAACTATGGGCATGGGGCTCATATGTATAGATCGGAGCTGGCATATGATGATGGCAACTGGGCTCGAGGAGGCGAAGAAGAAGCCTTTGCTACAGAATTTGGCACTCAAGAACTTAGCTACGGACAAGACGGTAGGAATCCTCGAGGTGGATTTTGGAGAAGAGGATACCGTAACAATCAAGGATATGCACCGGCTAACCAAACTTATGGACCTAACCAAGACCGTAGTAGGCTGAACTATGGTAATGATCACTACGAAAACCCCGCTCCGAAAGAGCCACCGAAGTAGAAGTCGGCTCAACTGATGGAGAATTTGCAAAAGATGGTCGATCATACACAAAGTTTTCTCAAACGTTATGAAGAAGATTCCGAGATGACTAGGGCAAGGCTCGATAGGTTGGAAGAAAGCACTAGGCTTGCCCATCAAAAGATGCAAGAGTTGATCTACCGAGGAGCAAGTAGGGAACAAGGCAAGCTGCCTAGCAACACTGAGAAGTCGATGTCCATTACCTTGGTGGGTGATCTACCTGTTGAAATCACCATCAAGAAGGTTGCTAAGTGCGAGAGTTGCAAGAGGGAAATGCCCCCACAAGCCGAAGAAGAAGAGAAGGACCTTGGTACTAACAAATGTGAAGAGGAGCAAGAGGATCCCGAGCCACTCCCTCAAAGTTTCGATGTTAAGGTCGGGATTGGGGAGCTTAAAGATGTCCGAGCCACACTAGACACATGATCCTACTCTAATGTGCTCCCTTTGAATGTTTTCGAGAAGAGTAACCTTGGAGGACTAACTGTGCATAAGGCTATTGTGCAACTGGCGGATGGATCCCTTGTGAAACCCGAAGGCGTTGTGAAGAATGTATTAGACAAAATTGGTGAAGCCTCTGTCTACACCGATTTTGTAATTATGCCGGCATCAGCACCAGGAACGGGGGATATCATACTCTTAGGACGAACATTCTTGACTAAGCTACGCTCCGTGATGGACATCTACCAAAGGACTTGCACTATCGAAGTGGATGACAAGCAACATGTGTTGCAAGCCATATCCGATCCACCTGATCCACCCGATACTTCTAACACTATTGATTACAGTGGTCTTAACGTCTATGTTCACTCTTATTCACAGGTTCGTGGCATGGAGAGGAGATCAATGAAGGGGAAGCCTAGTACCCGCAAAAAGAAGAAATAGGCGCAAACAGGAGTCGAGTCAAAGACTTTAAACAATGACGCTATCCGGGAGGCAACCCGGAATTTTTATCGCTTTCTTTACTGCTTTTCTGCATGCATTCATTCTTGAACTATTTGCTTCTCGTATGCGAATTTGTTCATGTCTGTGTCGTATATGCTTATGTTTGAGTGAGATTTTTCGAGTGGTTTTTTGAAAAAAAATTTGGTTTCGGAAATTAAAACCGCATTTTCTCACGACGGGAACCGTCTCCCGGCATCGGGGAGCACGGGGCGAACCGCCCCACGTGGGGGGCGAACCGCCCCACGGCCCCAGAACTTCAAAAACGCAGATTTCTTCCCTAAAACCTCATTTTCTTCATATTTCATCATTCATCCTCCCAAAGAACCCGAAAAAACGCGATTTTACATTCAAATCTTCATAACTTCTTCATTTCTTGACCAAATTTAGTGTTCTTTAGCTTAAATCGAAGCCTATTACATGATCTTTCATCCCATCCGATCAGATTTCATCCTTATGCGTTAGATTTTCAGATCTGAGGTATCATCCTTAGAACCCTAATTTTCGAATTTGGGGGTTTGCTAATTTGAGCTTCAATTATGCTTATTTGATGCATGGGTATTTTGTTAGTATGATTAGACATGTTATTTACTATCAATTGCATGCTCAATTTTGCTTGGATTGTTGATTTGGGTATTTTGCTACTAGATGATATATCTTGTTCTGCAATATGTCTTTATCTTTGATTTCTTGCATATGATTGTGTTTATTAATGTAATGTTGGTGGATTTGACAATAGAATGCTTAATAGTTGAGTATGAGGATTTATGATGGTTGAATTTTTCGCTGCTATGGTATGAATTGAGCCTTGTTATCAAGGATATTGGTTGTCTAGTAAGAGCATGATGTGATGTGTTGCATGTAGTATTTACATTGGTATGTTGCATGATGAAGAAGCTAGGCTAGACATTACGGTTTGGGGAGCTCGATTGTTGATTTTATCACTTGTGTGTTTCGCTTTTACACTAGTATGTATTTGAGTCAGTTTTGTGTCATACGAGGTGCTAACCGCTGTTTGTAGGTACCATACCAGGGGAAAGGAGCATTCACCTATGATTGTTGTGAAGAACCATATCAAGGAAGGTGACCTCGCTAGATGTGCGTTCGAGCCAAGGGGTTTTGCAACAACGTCATGGATTTTCCAAGAGGAGGAGCTAGAGTACACCTGGAGTAAGGACTCCTATGCCTATTCATGCACCACCGAAGGGACATAAACCATTATTACGTCATCACTCCATCACGAGGACTGCAGAGTTCGAGTGAACAGGAAGGCACCGGGACATTCTCGCCGCGGCGGATTCAATCTTGAGTTCGCAGTTGCTAGAAGGTTCCAAAGCGCTAGCTTGGTTCCAAAACATAATGACATGGGTGCCCAGCACCTTGTTGGGGTGCCCCTTGTCTGCCTCTAAGGTGAGCATCATATAGACATCGGTCAGATCCACCGTAGAGAATGTGGTCGAAATTGGAGAAAAAGGTAGAAGACTTCTGAGTATCCGAGCAGCTTACTGAAACCTTCTCGTGGTGTAAAACGTTGGAGGGGGAGGTCCTGATACCACTGCCCTTTCCCCTTAAATAGTTCACATCCTATTGGAGGGCTTCAGGATGGAGGATTCCATAACAGTGGCGGCTAATCTTGAGAATTCTACCTGCCACTACAACTCTACTGGTGAGGATGTGCGTGAAAGTAGTGACAATGAAGGCCATACGGGCAATGATGATACTTATGGAGGAGTTGTTCCTATCCAGCCTATGATTGAAACTACCACGCCTACCTGAAGACCTGATGACACCCTATAAAGCTCCCTGAGCAGGCCCAATAACTCACAAGCAGCATACTCAGCCGACCGAGGCCAAACCATGGGGTAACATCTAGTATCACATCTTATTTCCTCATTTTCTTACTGCTAGGGACTAGCGTTAATTTCATGAGCGGGGATGGGATTTAAGTGATCTGATGTTGTTAGTTTGGAGCTTGGAATTGGTAGGATGATTATATAGTACCTCGCATGTTTTATTTGTTTGCATTTGCATTTGCACGTTTACTGCTTTCATAGATTTTTTAGGTTGCATTCACTTCATTCATCCTAGGATAGTCTTGCATGTTTTATATGGAGTTTATTGCCGAATTTTTTGAACTTTTTTATTGGGTAGATCAACTAACTATGCCATTAATCGTATGCTTCATCTCTATGAATTTGTTTGAAGCTTTTCTCGCCTGACTTGTCACGTTTATGTATTGCACTTAGTTAAGCATGGTAGTCTCGACATCACTTAGTGGTGTTTTCTCTACTGCGGTTCACGAAGGCCTTTATAATAGGTTGATGCATGTTAGGGTCTTATGGTTGTTTTCCCGAGTAATTATGTACCTAAGAGGCAACAAGTCTTCACCATGCTTTGAGATTGCTAAATTCCTAGGAAGGAGGTAGTGTGAGGTTGTGTGATCCTTTGTTTATAACCTATTCTTCCGAATAGGTTTGGGGAGGGGGTTACACCATCATAGACTTGTTTCTGTTTTTCATTTTCGTATCGTGAGTTTATTTTTTCCTTTTCCGTAAATTTTGTACTCCAACCTATTCTTTCGAATAGGTTTGGGGAAGTCGTGTGAGTCATTTTGTTTCCCTTTTTGTTATGCTACTGTTGGCTAGAAAAAATTTGAAAAAAGAAGAAAGAAAAAATTCCAGAAAAAAAAAAAGAGAAAAAGAAAAGGAAAAGAATCTGGAAAGAAAAAGAGAAGACCCCAAAAAAGCAAAGAAGGGTCCAAAATAGAAAGCCAAATAGCAGTTAGCAAAGTGTTGAGTCTTTTCCATTTCTTGTAATGTTCGTAATCGTGTTTTTCTATTTTTTATCTTTTTTGTCTTGAGTGTCACATGTTCTAGACCACCCTCGTCCTGCCATTCAGGAAGTGGTGAATAGCTTAAGACTTTACTTGAGAGATGGGTAGAATAGGGGAGAGTTATCTTTTATAGGGAACCCTCCTTCGTTTGATGAGAGCCAGTACTGGTTCGACCTCTTTTGAGGAAAAGTCTTAACATGGTTGAACAACAGTAAGTCCTCAGTTTCATAGGCACGGGACAACCATTCGTATCTTAGCATGCTTCATTACGTCGTCACTGACTAGGTCCAGGTAGAGAATGTTACGAGAGACTATCTTGTCTTGACATAAGTGCTTATGTGGATGTGTATAAGTCAATCGAGGTATTCTTCAACCTATATTCATGCTTTGATTTATATGGTTTTTGTTCATATGTTTTTTGGTAAATTCAGTAGATTAGTTCATTTTTTTTGCATGAGACTCCATTTTGTGTCTTGCATGTTTTTTGTATTAGAGTCTAGCTTAGTTGCTTGAGGACAAGCAAAGGTTCGGTTTGGGGAGTTTGATTAATGTGTATTTTACACTTTCATTCGAGTCTTTTTCATCTATTTTAGCTATCCTCTATGTTAATTTAGCTATATTTTAGTACATTTTATTAAAATATTGTCATGTTTCCCTTTAGATTTTATTTTACAGGTTTTGGTTGAGATTCGAAGATGTCCGGGCAATTATATTAAAGTTGACAAGGAATTGGTGTTCCAGAAGCCTATTTGGAGTATCTGAAGGTTTCCGGATAGGATTTGAAGTCTAGGGGCCGAATCTGGAGGTTAGAAAGCTACTAGAAGTCAGAAACCGAGTCCGAAAAGGGGAAGAAATCCAAAAACGCGTCGAAAACGCGGAATTCCGCGAGAAAAAGCCGGGGGCGAACCGCCGCACAGCTGGGGCGAACCGTCCCGTGGTTTTTTGGGGCCTATATATAGTTGCTCAGTTTTTCTCCGAAAATCATATCTTTCCAGACCTAGTTTCTCACCTCTCTCTATAGTGTTAGGTAGGAACTTCCCGGGGCCTGTCCTGGGAGTTCTGTAGCTTAGGGGATACTTTTTCATAGCAGATTGGAGCTCGTAGGATCGCAATTCTTCGGAGATTGACAACCTTCGGTAACTTGTATCTTACAGTTTAATCTACTTATTTTATATATCTTTCAATATGTTTTCTTCTATGATTTCTGTTGATTGCATGCATATTATGAGTAGCTAAACTTATCGTTGGTTGTAGTATGTGAATTCTTAGCGAAGGGAAGATAATCATGCTAATGGCTATATCGCGCATTATACTCCGTGTCATTGCTTTATTTCGTTGATCAGGCACAGCCTAAATTCTCGTATGTTGTATTAATTATTATGCACAATTGGATACTTGTCGACCATCAGACCAATTATCTTTGTAGTGTTGAATGATTATGGAACACATTAGGAAAATAGTGATTGACTTGTCAGACCAATTATCTTCGTAGTGCTTAATATTTGCAACAGGACACTAGATTGATTCAAAGATCTCTATGCAAGACCGAGGAATTTATGCATGATTATCGACCCGTTATGCTAAGAAGGACCATACTACCACCAATCTCCATTATCTTCTAGAAACCCCTTTTGCTATCTGTCTGCTGTTTTATATTCTCTTGTTAAATAGATAAAGCTAGTTATAGTCCTGAGAGAACGACACTCGAGTCATTCTACTGCTACACTACGGTTTCGTTGTAGTTGTGGATTGCCTTTGGCTAATTACAAATTTATTTGCTGAATAAGAATCTGACAAATTCCCGTTCATCAGCAAGCCTTTCGAAAACTGCCCAGACGGCTTCTGCGGTTTCCTCCCAAATATTGCCTCGGCATTGGAAATCCACCACTTGTTGGTTCACAAAGGTTAGTCCATTGTAGAAGTGTTGGACTAGGTCAGAAAGCTCAAAACCATGGTGAGGGCACTTGTTCGTGAGATCTTGGAACCTCTCAAACGCGGTGTAGATGGTCTCATCATAGTCCTGCTTGAATCCAGTGATTTGCGCCTTTAGCGCGGTAGTCAAGGTGTGACAGAAGTATTTCTCCATGAAAGCTGAAAAAACCTTCTCCCAAGTGTCCAGCGAGCCTGCTGGTAGAGAACTCAACCATGACTTGGCTCTGTCGCCAAGTCCCATAGCAAAACCTTCATCCTCAACTCATCCGTTGTTATTTCAGCTCCGGGTCATGGGAGTTGGTTGACGAAATCATCGATATCGTGCAAGTACCCCATCACATCTTCCTTTGCTAAGCCATAGAACCTCGGAAGTTGTTGGAATGCGTGGTTCTTGATTTCCAGATTTCGAGTTGCAGACGAAAGAACAATTGTCGGTCCCCTCATACGATCCTTAGTGGGTTGAACCCATGCTTTCAGTGGTCTAGCTTCTGCCATTCCGTCGATTTCCTTGAAAAGACTGTGTAGAGATTCAGAGAAATCGGTATCCTCTATTTCCTCTAGTGCACGCCTTTGAAGTAGTCGCCTTCTTTGGTGGTAGACTCTGTCGATCTCAGCAATTGAATCAGCAAGCGGTGTTCCTTCAGATCGTGTATGCGGCATACACTATCTGTAACAGACTAGGAAAGTAGTATCAGAGAGAGATTAAAAAGGAAAACTAAAACTAATAGAATTAGGAATTGAATGCTGAAAATATAAACAAATTAAACAGAAAAAAGGAGTATAGTCCCCGGCAGCGGCGCCAATTTGATGAACGAGGATTTGTCGGGTCCTGATTCAGCAAATAAATTTGTTATTTAGCCAAAGGCAATCCACAACTACAACGAAAACCGTAGTGTAGCGGTAGAATGACCTCGAGTGTCGTTCTCTCAGGACTATAACTAGCTTTATCTATTTAACTAGAGAATATAAAACAGCAGACGTAACAGCAAAGGTTTTTCTAACAGATAATGGAGATTGGTGATAGTATGATCCTTCAAAGCATAACGGGTCAATAATCATGCGTAAATTCCTCGGTCTTGCATGGAGATCTTTGATCAATCGAATGTCCTGTTGCAATTATTAAGCACTACGAAGATAAAGATACTGACAAGTTAATCACTATTGTCCTATTATGTTCCGTAATTACTCAACACTACGAAGATATAGATGCGCATAGGTCGACGAGGGTCCAATTGTGCATAATAATTAATACAACATACGAGAATTTAGGCTGAGCCTGATCAACGAAATAAAGCAATAACACGGAGTATAATGCGCGATATAGCCATTAGCATGATTATCTTCCCTTCGCTAAGAATTCACATACTACCACCAACGATAAGTTTAGCTACTCATAATAGGCATGCAATCAACAGAAATCATAGAAGAAAACATGTTGAAAGATATATAAAAATAAGTAGAATAAACTGTAAGATACAATGTTACCGAAGGTTGTCAATCTCCGAAGAATTGCGATCCTACAAGCTCCAATCTGCTATGAAAAAGTGTCTCCTGAGCTACGAACCCCCAGAACAGGCTCTGGGAAGTCCCTACCTAAAACTACAGAGAAAGGTGAGAGAGAAGGTCTGGAAAAGTATGAATTTCGGAGAAAAACTGAGCAACTATATATAGGCTACGAAATAGTGTGGGGCGATTCGCCCCACACACCGCGCGATTCGCCCTGTGTGGGGCGATTCGCCCCAAAATTTCGCGGAATTCCGCGTTTTCGACGTGTTTTTGGATTTCTTCCCCTTTCGGACTCGATTTCTGTCTTCTAGTGGGCTTCTAACCTCCAGATTCGACCCCTAGACTCTAAATCCTATCCGGAAACCTTCAGATACTCCAAATAGGCTTCTGGAACACCAATTCCTTGTCAACTTCAATATAATTGCCCGGAAATCCTCGATTTTCAACCAAAACCTGTAAAATAAAATCTAAAGGGAAACGTGACACTATTCTAATAAAATGCACTAAAATATAGCTAAATTAACATAGAGGATAGCTAAAATAGGTGAAAAAGACTCAAATGAAAGTGTAAAATACACATTCATCAGGAGGTTGTTCAACTTTTTGGTTTTCAGCATGTGCTTGATCTTCTGGATCAGCAACTGACAAGTTTTCTCCATCAGCATCTAGACTAGGACATTGATTGTCATCATCTTCGTCCTTACTGTACTTGGAATCTTTTGACTCATCATCACTTGAATCTTCAAGGACATTCTCATCCTCTTCTTCTTCATCATCATCTGTTAGAATAACTAACTCAAGATGTTTGTGACTTGTTACCTCTTCTTCCTCATTGATTTTGTGGGGATCATCCACCACTGGTACAAATGAACCTTTGAGCATCACAGCTTGTTCAGCTGGAGAGGCACTCTTCAACTTAGCTTTCATATTCTTTCTGATTGTGACAACCAGATTAGCATTCATTTGCTGAGAATAAGATAGCTCTTCAGGAAGTATAGAGTGTACAAAAGTCTCGAGTTTGATGAGAGAGTTTCTCTTCTTTTCATTTGAGAGATAGATGTGAAGATCTGAGAAATCCATTCTTCTGTACCTTTGCCAATTGCTGACAGATTTAGCAACTCTGGTCAAGGTGTTTCTCTTGAAGTTTGAGTATAGTTCATCTGAACGAACTTCATGGACTTTTGTGATGAGAATCGCTTCTTTTATCTCCTTTTGAGCCTGAATAAAAGCAAAGTTATTTTCAAGAAGGTTTTGGAAAGTAGTTTTAGAGTCTAAAACTGTATCATGAATTACCTGCTGATTCTCAGCAAGCTCATGTTGCACACTTAATTGTGCAGGTACTACTTCCATTTCTTCAGGAGCTGTAGCAGCATCCTTGTTTTGTTCATCCTGAAATAACACTTCGTTAGATACAAGTACTAAGTTTTTAAACTTAGTAAAGTTACCAAAATTTTCATCTACCTGCTGAGCAGGAGGTGTAGATTCTGGTGCAGAAGTTTCAACACTCTTCTTCCTTGTATCATGAGAAGTCTGTAAAGAAACAATAGTATTAGCTAGAGATAAAGTATCAGATAAAGAAGTTTTGCTTATTTCTGAGTTAACTACTTGCTGAAGAATGACAGGTGGTGACTCAGTCCTTTCAGCATTGATTGCTTCTTCATTATCTGGGACTAGATCTTCAGCAGACTTCTTTTCTTGCTCTAATTGAGAAAGCTGTGCAGCATCAGCAATCTCCCTGTCTCTGAGTGGACAGGTTGAGCAGAAACATCTAGACCTCTGAGTTCACTACTAGTCATAAAAAGGTCCATTGACTTGTTGGAGTTATCATCAATCTCCATGTCCATTTGCTGGCTTAGGTCAGTCAGTACCAGTTGGACTTTGTCAATACATGTGATTGGTGAACTTGGTCTTACATTCTCAGCATCATGAGATGCGTCGTCGAATGGTGTTTCTTGATGAGTTTCAGCAAACTCTTGAGTTTGAACAGTTTCAGTTTCAGCAACTGGTTCTTCAATGGTTGCAGCTTCAGCAACTTCCTTGACATGACCAGTTGTTGTTTCAGCAACTGGTTCTTCAATGGTTGCAGCTTCAGCAACTTCCTTGACATGACCAGTTGTTGTTTCAGCAACTGTCTCTTGTTCCTTTGTTGCTTTGTTGGCAACGTTTTCAGCAAGTGCAACCTTTCTGAGGTCTGCAACAATATCAATTGCTGGTTCAATTGTTGTATCCTCAAGATTATCTACAATGTAGATATCATCTAATCTTTCTAAGGTAGGAATTTCATTTCCACTGCCTTGTGGTCTTTCTTCAGTGGATGTATCCAAAATTATTGGATTTGTAGAGGTTTCAGCAAGTACCTCTGCAACATCTACTATAGTGGTTTGTTTTTCAGCAACCACTGGTGTATCATCATCCTGTATTTCATGGACGATCGGCACAGACTTTCTTGCCGTCGTTTTCTTCCTTGGGAAGGTTTTTGTTCTTTCCTTCTTAGGAACAAGATCAGCTGATGAAGCTGCAGTTTGAGTATCATCATCAGCTTTTCTCTTCTTTGATCTTTTGCTGGGTGCTTTGGTGTTAGCAACCGCAACAGTATCAGCAGCAGTAGTAGTATCAGTGATGAGCCGTTAGAATTTGTCAGATTCTAATTAATCAAATAAATTTGTATTTAGCCAAAGGCAGTTCACAACTACAACGAAAACCGTAGTGTAGCAGTAGAATAACCTCGAGTGTCGATCTCTAAGGACTATAACTAGCTTTATCTAATCTAACTTAAGAATATAAATCAACAGACGACTTAGCAAAGGTTTTTCTTAACAGATAATGGAGATTGGTGATAGTATGGTCATTCAAAGCATAGCAGGTTAACAATCATGCATAAATTCCTCGGTCTTGCATGGAGATCTTTGATCAATGAATTGTCCAATTGTGTTCCGTAATTATTCAACACTACGAAGATAGAGGTTTTAGATAGATCAAAGAAATAAAGCAATAACTCAGAGTATAATGCGTGATATAGCCATTAGCATAATTATTAACCCTTCGCTAAGAAATCACATACTATCACCAACGAGAAGTTTAGCTACTCATAGATGTCATGCAATCAACAGAAATCATACCACGAATGAATGAAAACATGATGAAAGATATATAAATATAAATAGAAAAACTGTAAGATACAATGTTACCGAAGGTTGTCAATCTCTGAAGAATCGCGATCTTACAAGCTCCAAATCGCTAAGAAAAAGTATCTCCTAAGCTAAGAACCCCCAGAACAGGCTCTGGAGAATTCCTACCTAAAACTACTGAGAAAGGTGAGAGAAAAGGTCTGGAAAAGTATGAAAAACTGAGAAAACTGAGAAACTATATATAGGCATTCGGCAGGTGTGGGCGACTCGCCCGGGAGTGTTTTTCGGCCAGATACGCGTTTTTGGATTTGTTCCCCTTTTCGGACTCGGTTTTTGCCTTCTAGTGACCTTTTAGCCTTCAGACTCGACCCCTAGACTTCAAATCCTATCCGGAATCTTTCAGATACTCCAATTAGGCTTCGGAACACCAATTCCTTGTCTACTTCAATATAATTGCCCGGGAAACCTCGTTTTTCAACCAAAACCTGTAAAATACAAACTAAAGGGAAACGTGACACTATTCTAATAAAATGCACTAAAATATAGCTAAATTAACATAGAGGATAGCTAAAATAGGTGAAAAAGACTCAAATGAAAGTGTAAAATACACATTCATCAATCAGCAACGTTTGACTCTGTTGCTTTCTTAGACTGTTTGTCAGCGTCCTTGGGTCCATTTAGCTTGTAAAAAGCTCTTCCCACATTGCATACTGACTTTTTGATCGGCAATGGGTTTCTTCGCTGGATCTGGAGATGTTCCAAGATGTAATAAATTTCCAGTCCATACATCACTGGGAATATAGGTGAGACAGTATTGTCTTCCACCTTGAGTTTGAACTTTGAAATACAGTCAAGAAATCTCTTGAAAATGTATTTAGCCCAGTTGATGTCAGTTTTGTTTTCATAGATATGCATCAGCAACGGCCATCTTCTCAGGCCGACTTGGTCTATTCCTCCAACTTGGGAGTCTAAAACTTTGATAAGTAGCAATGCTACTAGACCAAGAGAATGACAGAGATGCTTCCTCTTTGTAAACTTGTTCCAAGTTACAGGAGCAATTTCTCCTTTCTTCATCCTTTCATTTCTGACATCACTGTAGAAAGCTTCAATCTCTTCTTCAGTGGCAGTGATATCATCTTCAGTTCCAGTGGTTGGAATCATAAAGATGTTTGCCAAATCAATCCATTTCAGGATGATTTTCTTTCCCTGAACTGTTGTAGAAATCACTTTTTCAGTGATTCCTTGTTCATCAATAAGGGCTTGGATTTCTGCATTATTGTAGAATTCCATAGTATCTAACATACTTTCTTTTTGGGGTGAGCAGTGATGAAGAAAATTAGGCCTTGTTGATTGATGTAATTCAACGCCTCAACATTTTCTTCGTCCAGTTCTTGTTCATAGAAGTATCGGATATACTTCTCTTTTGCAAAACTGCCCCATTGCATCATCCGCTCACACTTTTCAATGTTGAGATATGCAGGAGGCATGGGTCTCTCTGTGATTCTGTTGTTAGCTAGCACGATTTTCACCGTGTTCTTCGCCGGAGATCGTGCCGGAGTAGGAGCAGTGCTTTTTCCAGCAGTATCTGCCTTGGAGGATTTGGTGTTCTTGGTGGTTTGCCTTTTGGGAGCCATCTCTTATATAGTAAGTTAAGAATGGGGAAGTACGAAAAAGATGCTTTTCTTTTTGACCGGAGGTACAGTGTTTCAGTGCACATGCTAGGGAATTTTTTGCAGAGAAAGGAAATGTGAGTTAAAGAATTTTGTCTTTCTCTAACTCTTCATTTATATAGTATCTCTGTTATGTGAAAAACTCAATCGTTTTGAGTTTTCAGCAAGGGTAAAACAGAGAAACAGCGAGTTAGTGGAGCCTTTGCATTGAATGCGTAGTGGTCCACTAACCCGAAACCGTCAGAGCTTGTTTTCATTTTAAAACATTAACCGTTGGATCATCAACTACTTTAAAATCAATGGCCACGATTGCATTTCATGTCATGATTAATAGCGAGTTTATCTATGTCACGATTAACATCACATAAGATTTTACCTTGATTCAAGGGATTTTATCTCTTTTACTTAGAAGCTAATAGCTTGCTGAAGTATTAGAGAATCTTTTCAACAATTTTAATCTTTCTGACTTTGGCAATTACTTTATAAGTAACAAGCCTTGTACTTGTTGAAAGTTCCCCCTTAATCAATTATCTCATTTTTCTTTGGGTCAAAGATATTCCTGAGTTCCCATCTCAGTAAATCATTTTTATAGTGAGATATTTTAGATAAATTCTCTTTTGATGAGAAACAATATTGCTCTTTGCTGAGTTCCCGTCTCAGATTTAACTTTTGATACTTGAATACCTGTTTCAGTATCCTTGATTACCTGAATACTCGTTTCAGCAATCCTTAGATTTTTCTTACTGAATACATGTTTCAGCAAGGGACCAAGTTTCCTAACAAATACCCGGTTTGAAGGATTTACTTGTTGAATGCCTGTTTCAACAAACACTTTGTGTACAACCATCTCTTTTAGAGGAATCAGGTAGAAAGGAACTTTTCAAGGGATGATTAAATCTTTAAGCAACTGTTGGCTTGCTGAATGCCCGTTTCAGCAATCCAATCAAATCTACCCTTTTTATTGAGGTAGTTCAATCAATCCAAGGTTATACCTTAGCATTGCGAACCTATTATCTGGAAGGGGCTTGGTAAAGATGTCAGCAAGTTGATCATCAGTACCTATCTTTACAACCTCAATGTCTCATTTTTCCACATGATCTCTAATGCAATGATGTCTAATATCAATGTGCTTTGTCCTTGAGTGGAACTTAGGATTTTGCGTGATAGCAATAACACTTGTATTATCACAAAAGATTGGTGTTTTCTTTGCAGAAATACCATAATCTCTTAGTTGTTGTTGAATCCAAAGGATTTGACCAGTGCAACAACCAGCCGCAATGTATTCAAATTCAGTGGATGAATTTGCCACACAAGTTTGCTTCTTGTTGAACCATGAAATTAATCTTGTACCTAGAAACTGACAAGTTCCAGAGGTACTTTTTCGATCAAGGATTGATCCACCATGGTCAGCATCTGAATAACCAACCAATTCTAATCCAGAATCTTTTGGATACCATAATCCAACATTGACTGTGCCTTTGACATATTTCAGTATTTTGAGTGCTTTCTTGTAGTGTGATTCTCTAGGATCAGATTGAAACCTTGCACACACACAAACAGCATACTGAATGTCAGACCTACTTGTTGTTAGATACAGCAAGGAACCAATGAGCTTCCTATACTTGTGTTCATCCACACTTTTGTCTTGTTTAGTATAGCCCAATTTGGTACCAACACTCATAGGGATCTTTTCAGGTTTCTCTTCCTCTTTGATCCTGAACTTTATGAGCATTTCCTTTGCATACTTTTCTTGATTTATGAATATTCCATCCTTGAGTTGCTTGACTTGCAAACCTAAGAAATAATTCAATTTGCCCATCATGCTCATTTCAAACTTGTTTGTTATGAGTTTGGCAAAATCATCACAAAGTTGCTTGTCCTTAGAACCAAATATTATGTCATCCATATAAATCTGGACTAAGAGTATTTTGCCATCATGATTCATGGTAAATAAGATTTATCAACTCCACCCTTCTTGAAACCATTATCTAGCAAGAATTTAGCTAAGGTATCATACCAAGCTCTAGGTGCTTGCTTTAGACCATATATAGCATCCAATCTTGCAACTGGTGCATAAGACTCATCATAATCCAATCTTTCAGTCTGGAAATAACCTTGAGCAACTAAACGTGCTTTGTTCCTTGTTATTTCTCCAGACTCACTCAGCTTGTTTCTGAACACCCACTTTGTACCAATTGCTTTCTTTCCTTCAACAAGGGGTATAAGTTTCCAGACTTTGTTCCTTTGAAATTGATCCATTTCCTCTTGCATTGCCTTGATCCATTCAGAATGCTTTAAAGCTTCTTCTATGGTTTTGGGCTCAATTTCTGAAACAAAGAAAGAGAACAGAGCTTCTACCTCAACAACAATTTCTTCTTCAGCAAGTTCTTGATTGGTAGATACTTTGGATCTAGTCACTTGGCGTTTGTCAATATCACCAATCATATCCTTAGAGGGATGATCTCTAATCCATTTGTTAACGGATTTTCTGCTCTTTGGATCTAGATATGTTTTTGTTTCAGCATGAGACTCTTCAGCATGTACTTGTTCAGTACTACTGGTATCTGGTTGTGTCTCTACTGAAATCGGTTCATCAACAACTGCTTGTTCAGCATTGCTGGTTTGAGATAATTCATCAGCAGGCACAAGAGGTTGCGTAGTTTCAGCAACATCTGGAGCAACTGCGTCTTTAGCCGGGAATTTCTTATCATGAACTACATTTATCTTGACATGACTTGGAGTTGGAGTGTCATTGTCAGAATCATCATTAAGTTCAATAGATTTGACATTTTCAGCATTGGATTCAGTTCTTTGCTCTTGTATGAGTAGTTTCTTCATACATTTTGATATTTCTTCTTCAGCAGGGACTCCTTGTGTCTTTTCATAGAATACAACATGCACTGATTCTTCAATATTTTGTGCCTTTTTGTTGTAAATTCTATAAGCTTTACTATGTAAGGAGTAGCCAAGAAATATCGCTTCATCTGCCTTTGGTTGAAATGTCCTTAAATATTCTCTACCATTGTTAAGAACAAAGCATTTGCAACCAAAAACTCTTAGATGAGTGATGTTAGGAGGTCTTCCAACAAATAACTAATAGGGAGTTTTGTTGTATTCCTTAGTTATCAAACATTTATTTTGAGTATAACAGGCGGTATTAATCGCTTCAACCCAATAGACTTCACTTATTTCAGTGCCAGCAAGCATTGTTCTAGCTGCTTCCTTAAGGGTACGATTCTTCCTTTCAGCAACACCATTTTGTTGAGGTGTCCTTACTGAGGATAACTGATGTTGTATGCATTTAGAAGTGCAATACTCAGTTATGTACTGGTTTACAAACTCAGTACCATGGTCTGTTCTAATGATTTTTACCTTGTCATTTTTCATGACGTCGAGCTTATTCATCAAGTTAGGTATTTCAGTCCTTTTTTCAGACTTGTGTTTGATGAAAATTATCCAAGTGAACCTTGAATAATCATCTACCACCACCAGACCATACTTCTTACCAGCATAGCTTGTTGAAGAAGATTCAAACAAGTCCATGTGCAAGAGTTGTAAAGGCTTTGTAGTTGATGGTACTGCCTTGTTCCTGAAAGAAGTTTTGGTTTGCTTACCTTGCAGACATGCAGTGCAAACATCGTCCTTCCTAAAAGTAACCTTAGGTAATCCAACTACAAGTGCCTTTTTAGACAGCTTATTCAGCGTCTTGAAGTTTAGGTGACTTGTTCGTTTATGCCATAACCATGCTTTTTCAGCAAGGCAATCATGTTCTGAGATAAGGCATTTTTCAATGATTGTTGAAGACCAATCTACGGTATAGAGACCTCCTGATCTTCTAGAAACCATGATTACCTTCTTTGTCTCAAAGTCAATAAGTTTACATTCATCACATTTAATTTTGATGAAGTAACCTTTGTCAGCAAACTGACTCATGCTGAAAAGGTTAAACTTAAGATTTTTTACATAAAGAACTCCCGAAATAGTGATGCACCCTAACTTCACGTCACCATAGCCTTTAGTAAAACCAAAGCCTCCACCAGCAACCTTATTGTTGGACCTTTAGACCACCGTCTATAGTTTATAAGGTTTTTCTTATTGCCCGTCATGTGCTTTCCGCAACCACTATCAAAGTGTCAAATTGCATTGTTTGTCTCCGTGGATGAAGTCTGCACAATCAAGAGCAAACAAGTTAATTATCCAATGTTGGATGTCCATTAACATGTTCAAGAAAACGTCCAGTGAAAACCCAAGTCTTGAGTTTTTCGATCTTGACTTATTTTCTACTTGCTGAGGAACTAGATGGTTTAGAACCAAAAGACTTTTGATCATTGTTGATTAAGTCCACTTTCTGATGTGGTGTCTTGTTTGGTTGTCCCTTTTGCTGAACATACTGATGAACGTGTATTTTACACTTTCATTCGAGTCTTTTTCACCAATTTAGCTATCCTCTTGGCTAATTTAGCTTCTATTTTAGTGCATTTTATTAGAATAGTGTCACATTTCCCTTTTCTTTGCATTTTCTCAGGTTTTAGGTAAAAAAAACATATTTTTATGGGCAATATTGATGAAGAGGATGAAGTTTTGGTGTTTCGAGGACATTCGTGGTGTATCTAGAAGGTTCCGAATGAGATATGAGGCCTAGGGGACGAGTTTCAAGGCTTAAAGGTCACTAGAAGGCAAAATCCGAGTCCGAAAAGGAAAGAAGACCAAAAATCTCGCTCTCGCCAATCTGGATGTCACATACGAACCGCCTGGGACGTGGGGCGATTTGCCCCACGCTAGGCGAATCGCCCGGCACCTGGGGCGGTTCGCCTGGGGAGTTTCCGAACATTATATATAGTTTTATTTTTCTATGTTTTTCAGACCTTTTCACATTATTTTGAGAGACAAATTCTCCAGAGCCTGTTCTGGGAATTATTAGCATAGAAGACTCTTTTTCTTATTGATTTGGAAGCTTTAGCATAGAGATTGGACATCTTTAATTTTCGATTCTTGCTTGTGAGTTAGCAATTCATTGGAGATTGACAACCTTCGTTGGTAACTTGTATCTCACGATTTTTCTGCTTTTATTTATTTCATTCAACATGTTTTCATTCAATCTTGCTTTGATTCTTGTTGATTGCAATATGAGTAGCTAAATCTATCGTTGGTGATAGTATGTGATTTCTTAGCTAGGGTTCTTGATTATGCATGAGTGGCTTCGCGCGTTTAAGACTTGATTTATTGTTTTATTTCTTTGATCTAACTAAGCCATCTATCTTCGTAGTGTTGAATTGAAAGGAACACGTAGGACAATTCATGATCATAGATCTCTATACAAACTTCAAGTACTTCATGCATGATTATTACCCGTTGCTTTGAATGACCATACTATCACTAACTTCCATCATATTGATAAGAAAAATCTGTGTTTTGCTTGATTTCTGATTTATAGTTGAAGTTAAATTTGATAAAGCTAGTTATAGTCCTTAGAGATCGACACTCGAGGTTATTTTACTTCTACACTACGTGCCTTGGTTTTTGTTGTAGTTGTGAATTGCCTTTGGCTAAAACAAATTTATTTGATTAATTGAGTCTGACAATCTCGTTCATCACATACTTTTCAGTAAGTTCTTTTCTAGCAAGGTTCCTTCTTGTCCTAGCATTTTGAGTATTGTCAGTACTCTTGGGCTTGGATTTGTTCAACTCTTTGAAATATCTTTGCTGACTTTGCTTATACTCATGAAATAGTTGACTTTGCTTGGTTTTGTATCCAAGTCCACTTTTTGGAGTATGCTGAGTTTTTGTCTCAGCAACCTTACTTGATTCAGGTTTGTCTGCAAAGGTCTTCTGATTACTTTTAGTAATCTTGCCTTTTGGCTTAACAAATTGATTTTCAGCAACTTGTTTGGCGGAATGCTTTTCAACATCCTTTTTCTGAACAAATTGCTTTTCAGCAACCTGTTTTCCTTTTGAAGTCTTGTTACTTTGAGTAGCAACAGCGGGCTTCTTGGTCGTAGGTACTTGATTGCTTATTTCAGCAACCTTAGATTGACCAATTTGATAGAGTTCTAGTTGACCACTATCAGTAGCACGAACAAAGGTAATTGGTGATTTGTCTTTACTCAAAAGTATCACATCATCACCTTCATACGTGGCACCTAAACCTTGTTTCTGAGATGGATCTCTCAGATAAGAGTTTAGTTCTGTTAGCGTGTTACTAGCATCTGCATAAGATTTGAAATTGACTTTCATCTTTTTCATCTCTTGTATTTCAGCAAGTAACTTTAGAATTGAGGACTGATATTCTTCCAATTCTATTGCCATTTGAGCATTTTTCTCTGTAGCTTCAGCAACTAATTTTTTGAGATGCAATATTTCAGCATCCTTCTTTTCTGACTCGACGCTCAGCACAACGTACTTTTCAGTAGTTTGCTTAGTCAGAAGTTCAGCATTCTGTAATTTCTCTTGCTGTTTGCTCAGAGTTTTCTCAAATCTTTCGATTTCTCCTTGAATTCTATCAAGGTCAATGTCATCTTCACTTTCTGAATCAGAGTCAGAGGTAGGACAATTTACCTGATCGGCCATGAGGCAGAACTCGTAGTTTGACACATCTGGATAATTAAGCTTCCATGGAAATTCCACATACTTCTTTGCCTATCCCTACGTCCAGAGTGGCTTCCTCTTCTTCAGTGTCTGAACTTTCTACCTCACTGTCTTCAGAGCTTGTTTCAATGCAAAGAGCATTGATTTTTGCTTGAAGCTTTTTCTTTTGTTCAGCAATTAAAGCCTTCTTGAACTTCTTCTTCTTTTCAGCAGATTTCCCTTTCAGTAAGGGGCAATTTTCTTTGAAGTGTCCAGGCGTTTTGCAATAAAAGCAAAGATCATTGCCAATTGCTGGTTCTTCGGAGGAGTTTGCTTGCTGAGCTTGCTTGTTCAGCGAGCTAGTTTCATTTTTGTACTTATGGTAGCTGTTACCAAGATGCTTTTTCTGCTTCTCTTTTGCTTTTCGCCTTTCAAGTTCCTTACTGATGAATTTCTTCATGTTTCTAACTGCAAGAGCATTTTCATCAGCAGGTTGTTCATCATTCTTCTTTTCAGAAGATGATGGCTTGGCAGCAAGAGCAATGTTTTGCGATTTTTCAGCAAACACACTTTCTCTTTGCTTTGTCTCATAGTTGACAGTAGCAAGATGAGAAAACAACTCGGTTGGAGTGATGTTTGGCATTCCTTGATTGTAGTAGAAATTCTGAGTGTGGATCCATTCTTGATTCAGACTTCTAATAATGGTTTTCACCTTTTCAGAATCTGAATAGAAGTTTCCTACACCTTAGGCAGCCATTTCACTCACAAGAGTTGTGAATTTGAAATCCAAGTCTTCTAGTAACTCATTGGCACCTTGTTTGAAGTTTGAAACTTCAACTTTTGTACTTCGAGTTTGTTTTCCTTGGTTTTGTCAGATCCAGCACAAAGATCTTGAACCATTTTCCAAGCTTCCTTAGCAGTTTTAGCACCCACAGTTTGCACTGTATAGTATCTGGAGTAGATCGAATAATGATGTTTCTTTCTTAGCCATCAAGACATAATCTTTTGGCTTCATCTGAAGTCCATTCGTCTCTTGGTTTTTGTACGACAGTATCGACCGGTTCTCCTAAGATAGTTTCCTTTTCACCATCATCTGTGATCTTGTGAGGAAAGCTTCTTTCAAGTTTAGTGATCTTGATTGGTCCATCGTTTATGACAGTAACCATCTCATCACTAATGGCCTCAAGATATAACATCATGTTGTTTCACCATTTTTCATAGTTTTCCAGCTTCAGCAAAGGAGCGTCTCCTAAAGACATCCTGTCAGCAAATAACTACAAAACTAATCAACTGAAAGTGATTTACGGAAAGCACCTAAGGGGATCTAGGTTCAGTGCTGAAGGTTAAAGAACCTCCAACTCTGATAGCACTTGTTGGTCCATGTAAACAACAAGAAAAGACTGGAGGAGGGGGAGGGTGAATAGTCTTTTCAAACTTTTCGTCGTTTAAAACTTTCTCAGCAAGTGCTTATTACTTTTCAGTAATGAGTTTGCTGATACTTAACTTTCTCAGCAAGTGCTTATTACTTTTCAGTAATGAGTTTGTTGATACTTAAGAACAGAGTGCGGAAGTCTTTTTTCAATAAGTGGTTTCGTCAGAAAAACTAGTTTCAGCAAGTGAGCAGAGTGACAGAATAAAACAATAGTAACTTGCTGAAAACTAAGTGCAAGAAATTAAATCACACAAACACTTTTATAGTGGTATCTAAGAGTGGCGTAATCTCTCAACTAATCCACTTTGTCCTTTCTAGGAGTGAATCCGCTATGATAAGATATGAGGTTCCTTACAAATCCTATCACTAATGATTCTCAGAAACCAAAGCACACTTGCCTTGTTTCCAACCTAAACTAGAGAACTGTAACCTTGTTCTCCACCAAACTTGGGACTATAATCAACAAGCTATGCTTGATTAATTCCCCCAAAATTTCACGCCTGTAAAACGGTGTTTATCAGTTAGAGAGGTTTGGGAAGAGATGACTTGATTATACTTTGCAGCTATAACAAGTTATCTAAAGAAACACAACTTGTAATACTTTGTAGTAAGCAAGTTTGTTGTTTTTGGTGTCAAGACTTGTTCTTGTTTAAAAGAAAGAATACTTAACTAATTTCTTAGCTTTCAATGTTCTACTTCTTCACAAGTAGCTTTTGTTTCAAGCTTAAGTCTTGGAACGGCTCAATAGGCAGTAGAGAGTAGAGAAGGTTTTGAGTGTTTAAAGCACAAGTGAGAGTTTGATCACGTTGTTGACACACCCTTCTACTCGGCCTAATGTCTTCTATTTATAGTGTCTCAAGGGAGCCGTTTGAATTTTAAATTCTAAGGCTTTGTACCTTAAGATGTCACTATCTTGCTTTTGTACTTTCAGCAGCGTTCTTCATTTGTCTTTTTGTCTTCATGTTCTTCACGTGCTTACTTTGCATTTAATGTTCTTTGGAATCAAATTCAAATATGAACGTTGGAGACAAAATGCAAGTACTCTTCAGCAAGGAGCTCACATGAGTTGTCAGCAAGTGAGCTATCTCAGTTTCAGCAAGCACAACCTACTCTGTCATATAGCTTTTTACTTATGCAAGCCGTTGCTGAAATTCTCGCTTTCTGAAGCAACATGTGCCTTTGTAGATACCTTTCTCAGAATTCTTCTAAGTCCCCACTCTTCGAATTTTCCACTTTCTGAGCGGTTCTAGGTCTTCAATAGTTTGTTTGTAAAAACAAAGTACATCATCATCAAGCTTAAGAACCTAACTAGTACCTACACTGAGTCTTTCAGCAAACGTTCCTCTTTTACAATGTCCTTAAAATTCTAAATTCCTATGGACCTTAAGAGTACTAGTTACTGGACTTTACTTAATTTAGCATGGTTAATTGCTCATCAAAATTACAAGTTTTCTAATATGCCTTTTGGTATGTTGGGTTATGATATTTGACCTGATAACTTATTTGTTTGTCTCCTCATAACTCCAGTTTGTTTCTTCCTTTTCAGCAGGCTGATCCTACGGCCGACTTCTTGAACACTCAGGATTTCACTGGCTCTTAGGCTAGACCTTGGCTTCAATGCAGCCAAGTAGGTCCTCCTTATGGGATTCCAGCTGGTTTTCAACCCTCATATCAACCTCCATCAAATTACGAAGGCTTCCCTGGATCAGGTAACCCAAGTTTGGTAACTCAGGCCACACCCCATGCCTTCCCAAGTGGCTTCCAGTTTGGTGGAAGTGTAAATATGTCCACAAACGATAAGAACTGCTCCCCAAATGATGTCCCTGAGGTTGAGAAACCGGCACCAAAGCCGAAAAAAACAACAACAGGCTGCTGAGGGAGATGAGCCTGTCAAGGATCAAAAGGTGAAAATGGATTGGACAATTAAAGAAGAGGTCGAGCTCATTGAGGCCATGAAGCTGGAAAAAATTGTTGGGTACAAATCACCCCAAGGGTTCAAGTCAGGAGGTTACACCTACCTTGAAGGTAAGCTGAACACTAAGTTCCCAGATTGTAAACTACACATCCACCCCCACATCAAGAGCAAGGTCCGGGTTTGGAGGGACAAGCACAAGGTTGTGCTTGATCTGTATGAGTTATCTGGGATGGGGTGGAACCATGATAAAAAGGAGTTTGAATGCAGTGATGAAATCTGGGATGGAGTTTGTAAGATAATAAAGTAACCATGTTATTTATTTTTTCATTTGATGCTGATTGATATTGATAGTAAATATGTCCTAGAGACAACCACATTTAAGGACATATATACTTTATCACAATCAATGTAATATAATACATGTTTGTTATTCATGTTCATGTTTACTTATGTATGTATATTACACCGGGCATACATTATGTCATATCTTTATCTGGTTGGTCTGTATTGATATCAAACATGTCCCCAGTGGATGAATGACTGATCACATAATTAGTGGGAACTATGTGAATTATCATTCATCCCAAACTCTCCCTAGTCGAAGCTCATCTCAGATGTAGGGGTCTGAATGAGGCGATCTAGACTAGTATGTGTGGATGTTATACTTGTTAGAGCAAGTGTGTGTCGATCCCACGGCCACGGAACGGATCACATGGGCGAGTCCATGATGTTCCCATAACTGTGCATAGTTGTTCGAGAAGGATACTGAACAATGGAAGTACCCATCGGAAACCCCCCATCGATGTGTACTCTACCCAAGGTGTGTATGGGAACCGGAGTTGTGGAAGTGATGTCATTCATCCTCAGACTCTCAGGACTTTACCATCACATTTGTTGCCACATAGTCTTTGGTTGGAATCCAATGCACACCCTGAATAAGCGGTAGATACGACCCTTGATAAATTACAAATGTGGATGATAAGTGTTCCTGAGAGGATTCATCTCTCATGTGTAGCATTGGAGTGAACTGCTAATAGTTGTCATTGTTGTGTTGGTAAATTCATTGACCAACGTATGGATATATTATGATTGTCATAGATATATCCACTAAACCAAACAACTCCCTGAGGCGCCGTGAATGTATTATTGGGATAGACGCATCATCGATCCTAGATGCATTCAAGTCAGTCAGATGAAAGGACCCTACCATCGCCGCATTGAGTGCAACAGGCAATTCCCCAACGAAAGGTGGTTTTGAGATTCCCCTCAAACATCCTCATGTATTAATATCGCAAATGGAATCGTCTGAGAATTCCATAAATGCCTAGTCGTCTCGTGTAGCTTAATACATTGAGGCACTATGGATCACACTATATGGTGGACTGGCTTGTCCATGATACTATAGGAAGGATTATAATTAACTTGGTTAATTATAATTGATTGTGGCATAATTAATATTTTGGATATTATATACATATATATATATATATATATATATATATATTAATTATGTATTAATATATTATTTATATTTTGAGAATACAATTATGGGTTAATTGAAAGGATATATTAATTGAATTAATATATACACTTGGGCAAGATTTAAATTAGATTTAAATTGCGACTATTACACATATAAGTGGATCCCAAAACGTGGGACCCACCTTCCCATAGGCTTCGGCCGAGATGGTGTTGGAGGAGGAGTTTTCTCCTTCTCCAAATAAACATGTGTACAATAGAATTTCCTAATTGAGTTTTGAATCAATTAGGAGTTGGGAAGAGCTTTACCTAATTAGAGTTTGGAACATAAAAGTTAAAGGCTTAACTTGTGCAATAAGAATTAGAGTTCTTATTCCTTTCAGGATTTTATTGGCTTCTAAAGTCTTCCAATAGAAACTATAAATAGAGGATATTAGAGAGCTGGAAATTGATTCAAGAGCTCTCAAATTCGTGCTCCCCTTCCACAGGAAAAGAGACGCCTTCTTAACCCATGCCGCCGCCATTGCCACCTTCCTACGAACTACGTTGGGTTTGATTCTTTTGAAGATACGTAAGCAGCTTTGAGCACAACCCGAGAACAAGACACCATCCATCTATGGATATCAAGGTTATGTATTCTAAGTTATTATACTCCATCCGTTCTCTCAGAAGTGTCCTGTTTTGACTTTTTTCGGTCAACAGCTTTCAACTTTGACTCACGACTACTCTTATACTATAAAGATATAGTATTTAACGAAATTATATTATGAAAATATAGAACCTAAAATTTTATAATATAATTTCGTTATATACATTATCATTATAGTTTAATAGTACTCATGAGTCAAAGTTGAAAGTTGTTGACCGAAAAAAGTCAAAACAGGACACTTCTGAGAGAATGGAGGGAGTATTGTTTATATACTAACTTCTGTCTTGCAAAAAGAATTTCCGAGTGTAGATTTTCTGCACTGCGCAACGATTTTGTAAATCAATTCCCGCTTCGTTAGGAAAGATATTGAGGTGATTCCAGTTGGAGAATACTCCAGACTCATTGAACTACCTTGCTGCAAAAGGGCATCGAAATCGACGAAGTTTTGCCCTGTCAATTCTCTGCCAAACTTAAGCTGCAGATTCACAGGTTTGTCTGATAAACTCTGATGTGATATTAATATACGTAGATAGATAATCAATTGGCTTGCTTGTTAAGAAAATTTTGCAATTCCGCTGCGCTACCTTTGAGGTACATCTTGACCATATTTTCTTACAGATATGAATTATGATCCACATAGATGTCGATCATTAATTTCATGCATATATGTGAAACCAATTGCAGAAACACAAGGTGCTCAACAAGAAAAAACGGGAGAGTTTCCCCTGGTTTGATGATTGATGTGAGATATACCACCGTACTGACCGTTCTAAGGGGGATGGTGATCGAGGCTATGGAGAGAGTGGTCCTGAAAAACTTATGGCTGATGATGACACCAGTGAGAATGAAGATGACGAAGATTCTGAGGATTCTGACAGCACTCCAAACAAGGTTCCAAGAATGTCTGAACCGACTAAGCAGCCTCGTCCGGCTAAGCATGGTTTGAAACGCAAGAGGCGTTCCCCTTGTGTACCGAAGCCAACATCCGGGGACATGAAGTTCTTTGAAATGATGGATGGACTTGGTGATCTTGTCAAGGAAGTTATTCAAATCATCAAGGCTCCCAATGTTGGAAACTCTCAGACCGGAGAGTCAAGTATTACTGGAGTTAATAAAGGTGGCCCGGACGAGATCATTCAGTACCTTGGTGGTTTGAAGTACATATCTAAAGCAGAACGTTACATGATGACTAAGAAACTCCTCACCAGTGATGCACAAGGGGCTTACTTTGTTAACCTCACAACATCTGGACATGAGATCGAAGTATGTAACGGAAGAAGTTCTGAATGCCCCTGTCTCCGGAAAGGCATCTTTCCCAGATCTAAATGATCCAACTTCTAAATAGAAATCTGTTGATGAACTGGTGTTGGTTTGATGGAGGGTTTCAGTTTTATCACTCAGAAGCAGCGATTTCTGATAACAAAGAAATTGGTCTCTTCAGAGGCCTTGACAAATTAGTTCTTGGACTTAACTGGCTCACAGATGGAGGACTACGTTGTGGACGAGGTTACGAACCTCAAGACTGACACGGAGGAACCATTTGTTGACCTGAGCACTTAGTTTGCAATAGGGAGAAGGCTCACTTCTTTTGATCGACTACTCATCTACCTAAATGGCTTGCTTGCCTTAATATTCATGCTCATCTGTTGCCTTTCACCCCAGACAATTTAAATTCTACCATCTATTTTGTGGCAATATGTAACTAATTATGCAGTGTGAGTAGTCCACTCAAACTATTAACCTTCTACTGTATTTGTGAGTTGGTATTCATTTTGTACTTCAAAACAATGATCTAATGTTTTATGTGTTGCTGAAATGTGGTTTATTAGACATGATGTATTTTATGACTCTTTCAAATTCATTTTCATGCTATGGGTCAATAATTTGATGAATCATATATACAAGGTGAGTATGGAAACAAAATGGGCCAAGTATAGAAAATTATTCATCCAATTAAACAAGCCTACGATTGTTCGAAATAGCATATCACATAAACAACATACATCATAATTGTTCGAATTTAGAAAAGACCATACCATCATCTTACAACAGTAAACAAAATGAAAGACAAATAATAAATTCGAAACAGAGCCATGTTCAAAATGCAAACATAACAAAAGAGCGGTTTCAGACTAGATGAACCTTCAGAGGTTGTTGATGTAAGAATCCTGAAAGAATCCATCATCGTAAGGCTTGTTGTTGCTTGGTGGTTGAGGATATGGCTTCTTGCAGTACGAGACGTACCATTCCTCTCCCTCTCCTTGTTTCCTAGCAAGATCAGCAGCCCCTTCCTCCCTAAGGTCAGTCCCCTTCCCCAAAATCATCCTTTCAATCCTCTGCCAATTAAGAAGATGGCCAGGGAGCACCATTGGAGTGGAAGTGGGAATGTTGTACGTAACCGTCCTGAATCGGTTCCTAATCTCGCACTCAACCTCTGACATTTGGGTGATAACCTGAGCCACTAAACTTTTGTTGGACAGAGAATGCTTAAACATTCTCCTCATACCGTCATCGCTCCCAATTGGCTTGATGGGATGTGGTAAATCCTCGTTCCGGGTCATGTACCAAGACAGCCGCTGAGGCACAAGTCCAGAAATCCTCCCTAGAAAAACATGGCAAAGATCGAGGAATAAAAATTTCTCCGGATCAACATTATGAATGTACGCCGTCGTCGCCTTATCGTGATCGTAAGCCAGCCTACCCTCTCTCTGAGTCCTTTTGATGTGTCCCCGGTTTAGGACTCTTATCGGCCACAACTCTTTCTCTTTCACTGTCAAAATAATTTGGAAATTTAAAAACATTTAGTTAGTGAGGAGTTAGAAAAATTAAAATACAGGGGATGTTTAACACATTCAAATACTCGGGAGGTTTAAATTACGAAACTTGAGAAATCGCTACAACTGACGAAACTAAAAAAAGCTACATAACTGATCATGTTATTACAACAATACAGGTGAAGTTTAATTAACTAACTGAAGTTATCAAATCAAAGGCATTGGTATCTGAATTCAGTATGTGTAATCGAAATAATGCTCAATCCATGCATGCAAATGTTAGATTTTATTTCCCCAAATAGGTCAAATTCAAGAATTAGAAAATTGACAGAAAGTCAACAAAAGTAAAACAATGTCTCAAATTGGTAAAGTAACACTAAAATTGTTGACTTTTCAAAATTACTTTTCATGTTGACTGGACCAAACCCTTGAGCCTTCCGAGCTCTTGAGCTTTCACCACGGTTGAGCTTTCACCACAGTCGGCATCTCGGCCTCCTCCTCCTCCGATTCATCCATATCGTTGTTGTTGAGTGGGGCCCCTTCTCCTGCCGACTGGCTGGTTCCACACCATAAATTGAAGGGTTGGTCATGAGGGACCCTTACCCATTTCTTGGGGCGCCCTAGCTTCCGTTTGCCGTCACCACCCTTATCTGCAACCGGATAATAGTCCCATTTTCTGGGACCCCCTTTTCCACGAGATTAGGGAGGTGAAGCCTCCGGCTGGCGAGTGGCATGGTCCACCTCTTTCTTCACGAAATTACCTTCTGCAGGCGACATTGTGTCTCTCAACTCACCCCCGGCTGTGCATGGGAGCTTATCGGCCCTATAAGTAGCTCTGCTAGTGCGGGGTGACTCGTCGGTTGAAGCATCGTCGGTTGACACGTCATTCACATGCTGAGATTTGCGTGTTCTCACCATTTTTTTTTCTTCTGCAATTCTCTTTCCTTGGTTTGAGAGAGGGAGATGAATAGTCTCTAGGGTTCTTGAAAGACAACTAATAGAGAGCGTGTGCCTTTGGAAACTTCTGATCATACCAGTACAAGTCCTGGCTGAGCCGGTGGTAGTCAACTGGTGAAGCCATTGATCTTTTTTTTTTGCCTTTACATTTTCTGGAGTGTTCTGAGTGCATTGAGTGTTGGATGAGTGTGACTGAACTCTGTAGAATCACCAAAACCCTAGGGGAAGGTTAACTTTAAATTTAATACCCAACCACCATATTGAAATGAATTCAATCTCTACTGAAGCCTACGTATAGGTTGTAATTGAGATACACTAGAATTAAGTGTAAAGTGTATGACTGGTGATAAGCTTATAGCCATTTCTGAGTAAGTTACTAGGAGGATCACAATTCAATTGCTTTCCATATTAGTCATACTGGAGGAGGATACGACTTGACATCAATATCTTTTGCATATACTGCTGGGCATACAATTTTCTGTGGTGGTTGAGCTTCAGTAAAGGATAACATGACAAACATGGGATAAAACAGAGCAACATCCAACAAGACTTGTAAATTTTTTTTCTAAAAATTGGATAGAGGCGTGTCCTAAAAACGATTTTACCAGTACAGTTACGTTCTTTTCACAAGCATCTCATAATGCGTTTTCTCATAGTGGTAGATTACGGTTTCTTTGTTATACATTGTAGTTTAATTTTATGGTGTAATTACATCATTTAAATCATGTAATACTAATTTACAAAGTATTTTACTTCTGTATTTCAAAACAATGTGCTTACAATAATTCGTCACAAGAAAACATTTCCATAATTTAATTAGCACCAAAATATATTATTTCTCATACAAATCGTACTTGACCAACAAATCACACAAAATAATAAGGGCCAAGTAAATGAGTAGGTGCAAGAGGCCCAATACTAAGCCCCATTAGGGACAGAAATGGCCCAAAAATGTTGATCGGATAACAATTCTGACTGGGCAAAGTAAGGGTATTTTAGTCAAATTGGATATGAATAAAATCTAATTTTTCGGCTCCATGTACGCGAGACCTGTTTGGTTTTTCGTGGGATTTTTTCGAGTTTGAAAGGTTTTTGGTGGTTTCATGTATGTGCAAAAGAGAAAAAAACAAACACCAAACACCCTTGAAAGCGACGTTTTTCACCTTCCAAAAACTCATACACGCAAGTCTGGACTCATACACGGACATAAAACCCATGTATAAGTTGTTTGACCGCCTCTAAAAATCGAACACTACATTAACCTCTGGACCTGTAGATGTAGCAGACGCCCCATGCTTCATTCTTGGATTCTTCAGCCATTTACTACAGATAAAGTCAGTCCCTATCAAATTGCACCAAAACTGGCCTAAGCCCTTAGATAACAAGTCGACTGTTAAAAAACGTGTTCTGTAATAGAAGTACGGAGTACATTAATATCAGTCCATGCCTTTCTATCATCATTACCAGTTTGCTCATTCTGAAATATTGGTACAAGAACCATGAAATAGGACACACACACACTACCAAACAAAAGTGCCTTAGAAACATTAAATTATTATGCGTGCTAGGCCTTCTCCAACAGTTGAGCTCCCAAAGTGGAGCTCAACTGCGCCACTTCAGCATTCCACTAACTTAATCCCCACCTCATCCAACATACTCCAACAGTTGATCCCAATTGATCTCCTTTTTTTCATTTATTTTATTATTATTTTATTTTTTGGAAGCGAAAAATACTTTTATTCCATTCCAATCCAGACAAAACAAGCCGATCAAGAGATCCAGGCGTATCAAAACTATCAAGAGTTACAAAGAATAGCAAAATTAGTCTAGAACAATCATCAATCTAGCACAATGAATGTGTAATTTCTTATCACTCCAAGATCGGTTGATCACATCATTGATAATATGTTCATCAAGGCGCATGTTCACAGGTTTCTGCTGAACGATTGCGTTATTTCGGTCCATCCATAAGGTGTTGATGGTTTCTGTGAATGCACACTTCACAAGTTGTCGGCGCCATCCTGAGTTGTTCATAAACCAGCAGAGCCATTCGATCTCAGTTTCCCAGCCTGTTGGATAGCGTTGCAGTCTAACCCATCTCATAACTCTTTGCCATATCACTGATGTGTGTGGGCACTCAAAATAGAGATGTTGCAATCTCTCATTTGCACCGCGGAAAATGCAGCAGGGATCAATTTGCGCATTCCATCTAGTAATTAGGTCTTTGGGGGACAATCTGCCATTCAGCGCCATCCAAGTACAGAATAGGGCTCTTGGCTTTGCCTTGTTTTCAAACCAGATTTTCTTCCACTTCACCTCTTCTTTTACGCCCCTGATCTCATTATACAGTGTCCTCGTACTAAATTTGTCATGTCGGGTCAGTGAGTTCAAGTAGGGGGATTGTTGTACCAGAGATCGAAGGTCAAGTATCTTCTTCAAAATCCATGAGCAAGACTATGGCATAGTTGTTGTCATTATATCTCCATCTTTTATATAGTAGCAGTTAATCCACGTACTTAACCCATAGCTTGTCGGCTTTACTAGAGATATTCCATAGCAATTTAGCAATTGTGCACATGTTCCATTCCTCTAAGGAAGTTAATTAAGTTGAGTCCACCATGGTTCTTTCGATCACATACTTTATCCCAGGCAATGGGTGCCTTACGAGTAATCTCAGCAATGCCACTCCACAGGAAGGATCGACATAGGGCTTCAATATGGTGGATGACAGCCTTAGGTAGTGGGAAAACCTGCATCCAGTAGTTCGTCATGGCTTGTAACACACTCTGGATGAGTTGAAACTTACCAGCCTAGCTTAGTAGTTTCGAGCTCCAGTGCTGAATTCGTTCTGTAATTCTGTCTATTAAATATTGGCACAACCGGACAGTAAGCTTACGAGTGGATAGTGGTACCCCCAAATATTTTACAGGCAGCTTCTCTTCCGAAAAACCTGTAAGGTTGAGTATTTCCTCCTTTATCCGTCTGTCCACACCAGCACAGAAAACTTTGCACTTTCTCTGATTTACGCTAAGGCCAGTGGATTTCGAAAACTTTTGAAATTGTGTCATCAATAATTCAACCGAGGTCAAATCCCCTCTAGTAAAGAGCAGTAGATCATCAGCAAAACATAGATTGATAATGCTAAGCCTCTTGCATTTTGCAAAAGTTAAAATCAGGGAGGAGCTTTAGTTGCATCATCAAACGATGCATGTATTCCATTATGAGCACAAAAAAGAGGTGATATGGGCCGCCTTGCCGTAGTCCCGTTTTGCTTTGAGTATTTGGGATGGTACGCCATTGATAGAGTATCGATAGGAGACAGTTCACACACATCGCATAACCCAGAATATAAACCGCAAAGGGAAGCCCATTTCCTCCATAATTGATTCAAGATCCCATTTTTTCTCATTCTTTTTTTTTAATTCATTATTCATTTCATTTTAAACTATCATACAAATTATAAAATACTTCGGAATGCAATAAATAGAATAATAAAAATTTTGTAATAAAAAATATGTAATGTAATGATCTATTTTACAAATTATATTTTATATTTATGCATTAATTATAAAAATAAAATAATAAAAATAGAAAGAAAAAAAAAACGAGTAGTACATGTAAAATGGACCAATAATATGTTTGATTAATATGTAAAATAGACTAGTAATAGTATATATGTAAAATAGACTAGTAGTAGTATATCTGTATATATGTAAAATAAGTACTGTACTAGAAAAACAAAGAAAAGAAGCAAAACAAAATAAACAAACTAGCCTATAGTAATAGTGCCGTAGTAATATAAACTGGGAAGATAACAAAAAGACAAACTATCTATCTATATTATATATGAAATATTATATATGAAAGGAGATTACTTCATTCCTACATCATCATTCAATCACCAATAACAATCAACTACTGCATCCAACCTAATCCATTCATATTGTGTCATTTTAATAGGATTTTGATTTATCTTAAATAATTTCCTAACCTAATTACTAATCCATCCCGGCCTTATTTAAGTTGTTCATTCTGGCCAGCGACCGCCATTCATTCTTGGTACTCTCACTTTTCTCTACTCCAAAACAATGGCAAAGTCCAAAGTGAATTTGTTGTAGTAAGCAACACGACTTTAATTCTCTTGGTATTCCAGAGGTATTTTGTTCTCAGACTAGCTAACAAACTGATTGGTTTACAAACCTATCTTCTGCTCAGATAATATTCATTGTTTATCGGTTGTTTATAAGTACTGTAATGTTTTTTTAGAAGAAAAAAGGTTATACTTCCTCCATATTATTAATAAATTTAATAAATTTTTAGGTTTCTATTTTCGGCATTCTCTTACAAATTTTGTAACCCAAATATTGAAAGTTTTTCAACCCACTTATCAATTTTTTATTATTTATCTCTCCTTCGTTATAACAATTTTTTCACTCTCTATCATACTTTATCACTCTTTCATAATTAAATACTCATACAAATCAATTCTTTAGTATTATTCCTTAAAATTGGTAATTTTTACCACTTAGTAAGTAACTAAAAAAATGGAGGAAGTATATTAATAACCAGTAGCAAAACGCCATAGCAAAACAATCAGAGAAAAATAGTACCTCTGAAAGACAATACATCTGAAGGAATAAAACGCACTAGAAACACTAAACTACTGAACCAAACTAGCAGCAGCAGAAGAAAGTCATCAGCCAGGCTCATGAAATTCGAAGGGCAGAGAAGTATAACCCACTGCATCTATGGCAAAGTCGTGTTTTTATGAGCCTGGTTTTACGATGACTTAAAACCACACAATGGTGTCTTATAAGCACAACTGTTACGGTTAAAAAAGATCAAATCAAAAAACATAAACCATACAAAAAACTTATTAAAACCACACCACTAACACTACTTCAGAAATCTAGATGTAGCCAAAGCATGCGCGTGTGGTTATAAGTACATTATGTATGCGTTTAAGAATATATGGTGTGGTTTTAAGTACATTTTATTACACGGTTTCATACCACATAAAAATAAGACAGAAAATTAAATTCCATTCAATATAAAATAAATAGATTTAGATAACATTCAAAACATTACAGAACCAAACTGCAAACTATAATCGTTCAAAACATTCATAAAAATAAAAATACATATTTTAGGCTTGTTTTATGTATTTTTATTTTTATGAATGTTTTGTACGATTATAGTTTGCAGTTTGGTTCTGTAATGTTTTGAATGCTATCTAAGTCTATTTATATTATATTGAATGGAGTTTAATTTTCTGTCTTATTTTTATGTAGTATGAAACCGTGTAATAAAATGTACTTAAAACCACACGATATATTCTTAAACGCATACATAATGTACTTATAACCACACGCGCATGCTTTGGCTACATCTAGATTTCTGAAGTAGTGTTAGTGGTGTGGTTTTAATAAGTTATTTGTATGGTTTATGTTTTTTGATTTGATCTTTTTTAACCGTAACAGTTGTGCTTATAAGACACCATTGTGTGGTTTTAAGTCATCGTGGTGTGGTCTTAAGGGTGCATGGAGTACTTTTTTATACTACAGGTGTTTAAAACGATAACTTATAGAATTTCAATATTATTTCTTATAATCCATAACAAGGTTTCTTAAAACCCGAACAAGTCTTCTTAAACCCACAACAATATAAATAAAAACCACCCCATACATTCTTAAAATCATACCAAAAGTACTTATGACCACACTTATCAAAGTAGTATCAAATTGTAACTCTTATAAACGCTCTGATCATATTACAGATTACTTATAAGAGTTAGTGGTTTGGTTTTAATGACTTATGGTATGGTTTTAAGTGTTTACGTTTTGGTTTTGATTTGAGAATTATAACCACAACAATGGCTACTTAATTATAACCACAACAGTGTGTACTTGCAACCACAACATGGCTACTTTTTTAGGAAGCATGATATGGTTTTTAAGAGTTAGTGGTTCTAAGTCTTCATGGTGTGATTTTAACGGTCCATGGAGTACTATTTAGGACTACAACTCATAAAATTTTAAATCATTTCTTATAACCCCAACATGGATTCGTAAAACAACAACAAATCTACTTAAAACCACAACATGGCTATGTATAAGCACAACAGCTACAATAAAATTGATAAATTAGCGCATGTAATGAACTCGATTATAATTAAATGCTCCATTCATTTCATGATTTTGAATCACTCAGCCACTTGATGGTTTTAAAACAAGTATTATCACAACAATAAATTTACAACAATCGTTCAGGTGGTGTGTGTGATGCGAACTAAATCTGAGTCTTTGAAATTGGCTTCCGTGGATTAAACTTGTTCTTCATCTTTGGTTTCCTTGTATTTGCACGGATTGGATCCAACATAAGTTGAGGCTTCTTTGATGCTTCAGATTTTGCAGTTGTTTGAGTGGTGGTACTTGTTCCTTCGATACTCTGTGTTTCAGTGCTTTTCTTTTGGCCTTCAGTTGAGAGTACATCTTTAACTTGTTGCAGATCCCTGTTGACGCCATCTTCAATTATCTTTCAAAAAAACAAAAGGAAAAAGTGACGTGTCATCATCACCATCATGATCTGTATCATCACCAACAACATCATCAACATCCGTGTTATAAGCATAACAACTTTTGTTAGAAACCACAACAAATGTTCTTAGAACCACACCATGCCCCCTTAAAACCATACAATGGACAAACCCACAACAACATTATTTATAACCACACGAAAGCCACTTATAACCACACTATGTTCCCTTAAAAAACCAACAAGATGTCTTAATATTGCTGCTTGCAACAGAAACTAAAATTTATATTCAGAACCACAACATATATAGGATATTATAAGCACATCATATGTTCTTAAAACCAAACCATGTCCTCTTAAAACCACATAATGGACAACCCCAACATAGTAGCAACATATATTTCTTAAAACCACATCAACATTATTTATAACCAAACTATGTCGACTTAAAACCATATATTGTACAAACCCAATATACAAAGATCAACATGCAACAGAAGCTAAAGATTGATGCGTAGAACCTAAAAATTAATTCTTAAAACCACGACAACAATTATTAAAAGTACACCAAAATCTTCTAAGAGTACAACATGCAATTGAAGCTAAAATTCATATTTTAAAACCACAACATAGATTATTAAAACCACAACAAAGTTACTTATAAATACACCGCGTCATTTCAAAACCATACAATGCACAGTCTCACGACAGTAGCAGTATATATTTCTTAAAATCACAACAATAATTAAAACCACACTAAAATCTCATGCAATTGAAACAAAAAATGACCTGAAGAATGCTTCCTTAACACGACTTCTTAAAACCACAACAACAGTAACTAAAACCACACAAGAATCTCTTAAAAGTACGAAACTGAAGCTAAAATTCATATTTCAAAACTACATCATAAGTTCTTAAAAGCATCACAAAGTTACTTATAACCACACTATGTCAGTGCAAAACCATAGAATGAACAAACACAAGACAGTAGCATTATATATTCCTTAAAACCACAACAACAGTAATTAAACCCACACCAAAATCTCTTAAATCTAAAACATGCAAGTGAAGTTGAACTTAATCTCAATGATGCTTAGGGCTTTAAGAAGACTTATTAAAACCACAACAACATGATTTAAAACCACACCAATATCTCCTAAAAAATATGAGACAACAGTAATATGCTACGGAAGCTAGCATGCTTAGAACCATAACACTAGGTAATTAAAACCACACCAATATGCCTTAAAACTATATCGTAGCAGTAGCAGTAAAACTGAATGCAAGCTAAAAAATCATATCAATGATGTTTTGAATCATTACAAGATATTATAAAGCCATAACAAGGTTCCATAAAAGTACACCATACATACTAAAAACCACAAGACGATGTTATTTAATCAGTATACTGCAGAAACTTACTACATAAGCTTAAAATCACAACAAAAAGGCTTAAAAGTATACATGACCTTACAAAATTGCTGCTCATGTTGGATTTCTTCAATTAACTGCAGATCAGACGAGCATCCTTCTTCATCGTGGCTGATTTATTATTTCGAGCACTGTATCAATTGAATATGTAGGTTTGAACAAATTGTAATGCAAATCAATATAGAATCAAGAAATCAGAGTTGAATCCTTAAAACACACACAAACACATAGTAGATACAAATAGAAAACAGAAAATTAGCATTGAATTAACCTGATTAATGTCCATTGAAGTTGTATTGGCTGAGATATGATGGAAACGCCTTTGAACGTCGAGATTCCGGTGAAATTCCAGCCAAAATCCGGCGAGATACAACCGATTTGAGAGAATTTTGGTGTTTTCATGCAATTTCACCTTTTGGTATGTGTTTTCATTCGTTTCTGGTTTTGGGCGTGAGTTTGGGGTTTTATATAGCAGCGAGTTTTTTAATTTTGGGGCAAAACCGGTTTCTGATTTTGGATGGTGGTTTTTTAGCTAAAAACCAGATCTTTCCTAGGTAGTAGGAAAGATCTACCTAACCATATACTTACTCAAGTTCTTGTGATGTTCTTTTGATTTGCTTGCAATTCACCAATCTCACCTAAACTTCTATACAAGGAACAAATACATGAATGGACATCAATGATCCAATGAAGACGACAACGATGATAACAATTGCAGCAGGACAGAGAATGCTCAAAAAAATGAATTCTCAATGAAGTACTTAATCAAACGTGACGTTGTAGCCTTTATGAAAAGTATACATAATAACTCCTTATGAAGTTTTTTTCTTAATTGAGGCTTAAAGTCCTAAATAAACTAAAAATAACTTTAATTGAGGCTTTTTAAGGGCTATTGGTATACTAAATAGCCCTTGAAATTGTAGCCCATTTAAGCCTCAAATTATATTTAAAAAATTGTTTAATTAGATTTTTTTAGTAAGAAAAGTAATAATTGAGTAACATGTGGCACATGGTACCCACATATAAACCCTAATTAAGTCCCAAACCATTTGAGTCTTCAATTTAGGTGGGGTGTTTTTGGGTTGATATGTTTAAAGCCTCAATTAAGCCTCACGCCATAAGAGCATTCCTTATAGAGGCTTTTTTTTTTTTTTTGCTTAATTGAGGCTTAAAGCCCCAATTAAGCATAAAAATGCCTCCAATGGGGGCTATAAAGGGCCTACTAATTAGTAGCCCATGAATATTGGCTACTAATTAGTAGCCCCAATTGAAGCCACAAATATGGGACCCACAATGAAAAACAATTACATTTGGAAGGATTAATTTGGGCTCACAAATAAAAAACCTCAAATTAAGGCCCCAAACCATTAATGGAGACTTCATTTGGAAGGGGATTTTTTGGAGCTTATATGTTAAAAGTCCTCTAATTAAGCTTCAACCATAAGAAATGCTCTAAGTAGTGCTCTTAGAAGATTGTTTATTCCATTATGTGAATGAGTTTCCAACTCTGTCTTTATTTTTATGAACTTTTTTCCACTATTCTACTAACGTACGGTATCATTTGAGAATCTTGAAATCCATCCTCTCTCAGTCACAACATTTAAGACCCACGACCACGAGGAGCGAATTTGTAAGTTACGACATGTCCCACTTGGATTTAAATAATATTTTGAAATAAGGTCACATATTAAAGATGGCGATTATACCATGGTACCGTATGAGATTATCAAGTCGACAACCATAAAGCCTATCACTTCGATAACAAATTCAAATCCCTTAGCGAATAAAATTTGTAAGTTATGACATGTGCCTTTTGAATTTGAGAGATTATTTTAATTTTTTTGGTATGGTCATAAGTAAGTCTTGTGAAAGTCATGAGCATCTTCTAGAAGGTGCCCTAACGGGAGCAAAAATGTAATTCAGGTGAAAATAAGTTTGAGCCTATTGCATTATGTGTCCCATGTGAAGTCAATATATGATTTATGCTTATGACTTTGATCCGATTGCACTCGGTGCCCCACGGGGAATGAATATGTGATCTATTCCAATGAATTTGAGCATGTTGCATTGGGTGCCAAATGGGGAGAGAATTTATGATCTATGCATGAGCGTTGTACAAGGTGAACCACGGGGAGCGAATTTTGATCTATTCGTGAGCGTTGCACTGGGTGGACCACCGAGAGCGAATTTGTGATCTATGCATGAGTGTTGCATAGCACCACGGGGAGCGAATTTTTTATCTATGCATGAGCATTGCACTAGGTGCACCCCGGGGAGCAATTTTTTTTAATTTTTATATTTTAAATCTATGCATGAGCGTTGCGCTAGGTGCACCACATGGAGCGAATGTTTTTATCTATGCATGAGTGTTGCACTGGGTGCACCTTGGGGGAGCGTATTTGAGATCTATTCATGAGTCAGGGTGCACCACGGAGGGAGCTAATTTGTGATCTATGCATGAGCGTTGCAATGTGTGCACCACGACTTGCGAATTTGTTATCTATGCATGAGCGTTGCACTGAGTGCACATCGAGGGAGCAAATTTGTTATCTTTGTATGAGCCTGGGTACACCGCGGGTGAGCGAAAGAAAACATGTATGTGAAAGAAAACATTAATTTCTTTAAATTTAATTTTTACGGTCATATAATTTATTTATTTTTAATTTTGATTTGATATTCTCTTTTATCAGTTACAAGTCTTACACACTCGGTAAACTTATATCCGTCAATTTTCAACGGGTTGTGAACTAGTAAAAAATAAAAAAAAGAGTTGAACTTGAGCTCAACAGTTGAGCTCAACAGTTGAGCTCAACTCTTGAGCATGAAGTGACTCCGTTGGAGTCGCAACAACGGACGCAACTCCGTTGTTGCAAAACACTACACTGTAGTAGTGTAGTGTTTTTGTTAGATATACCTTTGCTTCCTCATCTCATCCTATGTCCTACAACAAATTTGTCTGTGCTCGGCTGCGATACTTGTTGGACATCAAGGAACTTTGTAGTATTACTCTTTCCAGTTTCCATTCTGAGGAACTTGTTTTTTCTACTGTCAAGGACCTCAAGGTTAAGGTAGAAAGTTCGATGATGTTGCAGGGCTCATCTTAATATGACCAATATTTTTGTCTAACTAAACTAAATCTTTCCCAATTCCCATGTTATTGTATCCTTCCGAAACCAGTAAGGTAGCATGTGGTATAGTTGACACATGCAGAAGACTAGGTTCAAGAGCCTCTATTTGCATATATTACAAACGTCAATCAAGGATTCACAAAGAACAATTTTTGCTTCAGTTGGAGCAAACTTCAACAGTTTCAAGGTTGTCTAAATGTCTTTTCCGGTTAGATTTAGTGAAACCCAGTTCCGATCATTTCCTAGTGAACAAAACGAGGAAAGCCAACAAAGTCAACGTGTCAAAGTTAATTTTCCTAGTGGACCAAACGCGCTCTAAGTGTAGTGTAGAAGAACACTTCAGAGTCTTGGACAATTCACATGGGGAAAGAGTAAAAGTTCAGAGAAAACTATTCCCAAAAAGAGCATACACAGCACCTGAGTTTCCAACTTAAATAACCTCCAAAATCAGACTTCAGTAAAGATGCGCCTCTGACATCACACATCACATTTTTAACTCCTTTCCAAAACAGGAAATCAAAGAATCCCCGACTCTCACATAAAGCTATACAAAAGAGAAATTCTGTAGGCAATAGCCATAGATCACAAATAATAAATTTACTCCCCATAGAATAGATACCCTAGCCGATTTATCATTCCAACTGTGAACCTCTCATAGTTTTTGTTTTCACGATACAGAACAATTTCTAAGAAGCAAGATTTGTACTAGCAATCCTCTGATTTACATTACACCTTTTCTAACTCAGTATTGGTCTTTCAACTCTTCTTTCCATCCTTCAATCAGTCTTTCTTGCTTGTTAATAAATTCAGTTTTTGCTTTCAGTTATTCTTCCATCATGGCAATTTCCTAAAATAGAAAGACTTGAGTTCATACCAGTACCAGAGTAGCATTGCTGATCAGGGCTCATGCTTACACCATCACCTTTCGAAGCATTTCCACTCTGGTAGGTTGGTATTCTCTCTGCAGTCCAATGACATAGAGCTGGAGCTTTTTGGCAGCCTCCATGAAATCTCTAGCATGCCTCTCTGCATCAACTGAAAATTTTGAAATACATTAGTATCTTTTACCATTTGTTATCACAGGGGAGATGATAAATAACAAGCATCTGAATCTTTTTTTGGAACAAAGTAAGCAAAGCAGGTTAGGTTCAAATTAAACGCAGCAAGCATGTTCGTACAAGGATTTCGCTCCTAATAGGTAAATATGATCTCACATACATTAATTAAAAGAAGAATCTACATATAGATGAGCTCAAGTCTACTAAGACAAAAATATATTAAAAAAAAAAAAAAAAACATGTGCAGACACCCTAAAAGAGGAAACCATAAAATGTGGATGTTTCCTTGCTTCAGTGTTTTGTTAACAAAAACAAGCAAATCAGAATAACCTCCAAAAGACTAAGGTAGAATAAATGAAGACTACTATAAAAGTCGGCTAGCTATTAAACGATTAAACGTGGTGCTTTTTATAACGCGTACGAAATAGAAATTATGAATGATGGAAAATAAGCTAAAAGAAGCAGATACTGAGAAGATGGCACTGCACGTTTACAAAATAGTATTTAGCGAACCAACGTTCCAAAAACAGGTTACATAGTTATGCACCAGAGTAATAAAATTAACATAGAGAACACATTAAATTTTTTCGTGCCAGTGTTTAGTTAATATCAAGAAGCAGGTATTCTCGTTTCTAGAGATGGTACAATGGAACTTCGGTTTGAAAACACCCACAAAACACTTTTCTGCTAAATTACAAGAGAATCAATACACTACCCCAAGTAGACACTGATCAGATCCTCACATGCACTTGAGACAGTCACTTAATGTTCTTAAGATCTATATTCAAAGTTCTTGTACCAAACTCTCAAATTAGAATAAGTTTCCACAATCATACATGAAATAACCACATTTCCATTAACCACTTTTAGTCTGTGCAAACTCAATCATACTTTTATAATTTTTATAGGAAAAAAAACCAGAATTAAAAGCAAATATATAAAGCAGCAGCTCACGTACTGGGATGAGAAGGATGAGAAGATCGATCGATGGCTTGGAGTTCTCTGGCAGGTAAGCAAGGAAGCAAAGCCGCTTTTAACGCCATGACACAGGACATCATATCAGAGAGGATGTGATTGCGAGTCAACGGAATGATGTAACTCAAGCTGTTGCCTTTCAGCGATATCTGCTTATAAGAAGAAAGATTAATTAGACCATTGAAAGTCGAAACCTCACAGTTCAAATCTCAACCATACTCAGCGAAAAACTATGTAACGTCTCGGTTTTCAGCTCACAAAAATTATCACTCCATTACACTATAAAAGGACAAAATTGCAAAATCAGTGCTAGTTACAAAGTATGTACTAGGGTTTCCAAGAGTTTGAAAAACAAAAGTCCCTTTCTTATTAAATCAAATTCCAGACAACCGAATTATTAAATCAAATTTCTGGAAAGATAATGTTTACATAAAAAGAGAAGAAAGATATATAGTTCATGTTTACAGTATTTGCCAATTACATATACTTTTGCTTCCTCATCTCATCCCTATGTCCTACAACAAATTTGTCTGTGTTGGATTGCGATATCGATACTCGTTGGACATGAGGAAAACTTAATTACTCTTTCCATTCTGAGGAGCTATAATAGACGCTCAAGAGATACCTTCATACAGTAAATAGGAAAGTTGAACCGACAAAATAATGAGGTACAACAGTACGAAAGAAACAAAAAATTAGCGTTCCAAAAATAGTATTCAGGATTCAATGTGAAACTTAAACCTAGTTATTATTCCTCACGTAGATAAACTCTAAAATGAGAAATTTTCATAATTTATTTGCTTGTAACCCACTTATTGCTACTTTACAAGATGTTCTGGATCCTAGAACTACTGGCTTCTCCCAGAGCCATATTATCACTTCATTACAGGCTTGCAACCATAATCATTAATTGTTCTAAGAAGTAGTATCTTTTTTACACTGATAGTCATTTCTCAATTCCAGCACCATCTCAAGCCAGAAGGAAGATAATCCAACATTGGAAAATGAGGGGCCACATCCTATCCGTATTATATAACTATAAGAAAGAATCAAAGAAAGATATATCATCCAACATGGGAAAGTGAGCGACCAAATAATACAGCCCTCCCTCCCTATCTATATATGACTATAAGGAGATTCCTTTCTGAATTTAACCACAAAGTGTTTCTAAATTACACACAATTAATGTATAATAAAATTATATTATAACAACATACTTGATTTGATTTTCTTTCTTAATATGATTTTATTATAATTAAGTCAATGCTTCGATGGAAAAGAACTTGGCATAGATAAAATCATAAAAGTGAAGAGCAAGATAATAGTCCTGAGACCAACTTGGCAGAGCTGTCTAATTAAACTTCATTGCATTCTACAATCTCATTAGCAGTGAAGCTTGTTCTTTCTACTGTCAAGTTAAGGTTGAAAGTGCGCTGATGTTGAGGGCTCATATTAATAAGACCAAGCTTTAGTCTAACTAAATCTTTCCCAACTCCCATGTTATTGTATCCTTCCAAAACCAGTCAAGTAGCATGTGTATAGTTGACACATGCAGAAGACTAGGTTCAAGAGCCTCTCCTCGAACTATTACATATTACACACGTCAATCAAGGATTCACCAATCAAAAATTTTGCTTCAGTTGGAGCAAACTTCAACAGTTTCAAGGCTGTATAAAAAGTATTTTCCGGTTAGATTTAGTAAAATCCAGTTCGGATCGTTTTCCTAGTGAACAAAACAATGAAAGCTAAAAAAGTCAACGTGTCAAAGTTCCTTTTCCTAGTCCTAGTGAACAAAACGGACTTTAAGTGTAGTGTAGAAGAACACTTGGACAATTCACATGGGGAAAGAGTAAAAGTTCAGCAAAAACTCCTCTCAAAAAGAGCATAGCACCTGAGCTTCCAACTTAAATAACCTCCAAAATCTTACTTTAGTAAAGACACTCCTCTCACATCACACATCACATTTTTTAACTCCCTTCCAAAACAGGAAAGCAAAGAATCCCTGACTCTCACATAAAGCTATACAACAAGGCTAATCCACCATTGTCTGAGACGTCCTTGGAATTTAGCGATAAGCCTATCTATCACTGCTGGAAGAGTTGTATTTGGGACAAGTAGCTGCTCAGTAAGCCAGGCATGTATCTCGTAGTTTTGTCTCGCCATTTTGATGGAGGAAGATTGTCAAAAGAGAATCCTTTATGTGGCTCCGTGAATTCTCTTGGACCCCAGTCAGATCTGGTCCTTGGTGTCTCTCTTCTTCCAAGAGAGATGATTTCGTCGTCACTTTCCATGTCGTCCACCGTCGGTTCAGCCATCATGAAGTTTGGAATAAGAACTTCTTCTTCCGATTCGTCGGTCGTCTGGGCAACACATTGTTCATTCAGACCCTCTTCTTGATTTGCCACCTTTTCTAGGAAAACAGATATGGGATTTTTGGCATGTTCCACCATGAATAGTGATTCGCTTTTTTCAGGTAAGGCTGGAACTTTTGGAATGTCAGGTTGGGTGGATGTTGTGGCTTCTGTTTCTACCGATATAGTTGATTGCCTTCTTTTTGTCATATGTTGCTCTTCAACTATTCTAGTTGGTAGAAATGAGGATGATCCAAAATAGCTTGGATCATGAGAGAAAGAGAGAGGTTGTGTTTGGACTGAATATGGTGGTGTATAAATTGGATAAGGCGTGAAGATATCATATGGCATTTGGTTTTGGGTTTTTGGCTGGTTTTGGAGGGAGTTTAACTGAGCTCTGAGGGACTTTAATTCTGACTCCTTTTGGTGCATAATGGGAGAGGTTATGGAAACAGTATTTGCCAATTGGATGAGTTCTTTATGGAGTGTGGCTATCTTTTGGTTTATTTCTCTGACAGACAGGTCCAAAACAGTTACTTTTTTGTCAATTTGGCTCAACATGTGGTTTTGAGCTATTGCGTTCTCCGTTTGCCAGTTTAAAGTAGCCTCTGCTGCACTTAGCTGCTTCATCGATCCATCTGGATTCTTGACATTTGGGTTTTTAATCTTCCATGAATGCCTTATGCCGCCTTGCTCGAACTCTTGTGATGGAAAAGCTGTATCTTGAGAAGACGAGGGACCAAACATGTAGCATGGTTGGATATCATCTTGGCCAGAGGATGTTGAACCCGGTTGGTTTGAATACAAGACATAGTATTCAAAATTCTTTCCTGTAGGTTCTCCAAGGAGGCCGACTCGTGGATCTCCTAACTGGTATCGCTCTTTGAGCTTTTGTTGCGAAGACTTCCTTTTTCTTTTCTGATATTTGGGACTGTCTTCTTCGTCTGAGCTTTCCTCCAAGCACTTCTGACAATCACAGACATCAAAGAACTTGTGGCCTGATGCATCCGTAAACGAATAGATAGGATCCCCAAACTCATTGAAGGATTCTATCGGGACTTCAGGCAAGTAGGCTCCTTGTCTTGTGACTTGAGTATCTTCTGGCAAAGAGATCGTGTTGATCTCTGTACAGAAAGCTGTGGGTCGTGCTTTCTCTTCATCTTGTTGTTTGAAAGAGATCTCAATCGATCCATCTTTCCGGCGATGAATGGACGAGTCAACAGATTGTATGGGAATACTGTTGTCATGGAGCTTCTCGTAGTTTGTCACCCACGCCTCTGGGAGTAACTTGAGTAGCTCATTTCTGGGAATCTGCCTTGGGATATGGATGCAGGATGGACTATGCTGTGACTCCAGTTGTATGAGTAATGCATCTTCAGTGTCTCGTGGTAAGCTCAGATCCATCGCATGATTTTGAACCCTGTACGCCATTTGGTAATGAAGAGTTGCTGCATAAGTGTTTGCAACTTGTGGAGCTCCCGTGATTTGTAGTTGGATGTGCAAATTCTTGTATATTTGCGGATCTTCTAGCGCCACATTGAAATTCGGGAAAAGAGTGACAAAGATTGTACAAGCATTCAGAGTTGTTTGGAGAGTTGCAATACATGCATGTTCATATCCTCTGTATCTGGCATCTAACAGAGCGAGCCTTGCCACTACTGGTAAGCCTTTTCTCCCATGAAGGGTTAATGCAAATCGAACTGCTCCATAATGGAGATGAGTATAGCCCTGAGTTTTCCATTGATGAACCATCCCCTCATTTAAGCGGAGTGGAATCATTTGTTCGGCTTCAGTTGCTGGAACTAGGTGTTGTTCTAACTGTGAGGCTAGAACAAGTTCCCTTGCACCATGTTTACTTGGGCCAAAGACTTGTCTTATAACCTTAGGGAAAGTGGAGTTTGGTTTGGTAAAAGCTCTATATGGGTTGAGTAAAGGTAGCTGAGTTGTTGGGACCTTACTATCATCACTTACATATTCTACTTCATATAGGTAGTCTATTTTGCTAGAGGTTGATTTTCTGAGGTTGAAGGAAGGCAATTTGAAAAGAGCTGATGTATTTATCAGAGCTTTATTATAACGAGGATGGGTATTTTATTGTTCGGTTTCATTCAGAGCAGGAGCGTAAGGAGGTTTTGAGGAAGGGTCCATACACTATTTTTGGGAGGCCTATATTCCTTATTCCATGGTCTAGGAATTTTGAGCTTTCTGAAGACTTACTTCGTGCCATTCCTATTTGGGTCACCTTACCAAAGTTACCAAACTACTTGTGGGGTGATGAGAGCTTAAGTAAGATTACAAGTCCTATCGGCACTCCATTGGTAACAGATGAATGTACGGCTAAAAAGTTGAGGGTGTCGTATGCTCGTATTATGGTGGAGATTGATGTTACTCAACCTATGAAAGAGAACATTATGATTCGTGATAAGCAAGGAAATAAGATTAAGCAGGCTGTGATATACGAGTGGAAACATGTCTTCTGTCAACAGTGCCAAAAGTTGGGCCATGTCTGTACTGCTCAAAACAATCAGCAACCGCCAAGGGCTCAAGGTGAAAGGCAAGCACAGAATAGACCTCCAGTAGCCAGAATCAGGCCGCAAACTAGGTGGGTGAAAAGGGTAACCTCTGATGATGGATCTTCTCCCTCTACTGGGGATACAAGGCAGGGGGTTACTTCTAATCAACAACTGGGAGGTAATGGAGATGATGTGAATTTTCCACTGCAGAATGGGCAGCAGAGAAATGCTAATTCAGATGCTTCAATTATCAGTCAACAAGTGCCAGAGGATTGGATAAGAGTTGAAGGTAGAAGCGCAGCTAGGCCAAGACAATTGAATAGTCCAGATGTGAGGTTTGGGTCTATTAACTTGGATACGGGAAATGGTTTTGCCCTTTTAGATCTTGGAGCTGGATCTTCTAGGGACAAAAACCAGGTTCCATGATAGTGTGGAACGTAAGGGGACTCAACATGGCAGCTAAATACAAGGAGATAGGTCCCCGTCTCAGGATTCTTAATGTAAGTATAGCTGGCCTTCTTGAAACTAGAGTAAAAATAAGAAAAGCTGATTCTATTAGGAGGAAGCTGGGTGGAAATTGGAATTATATTGATAATTATGTTGCTCATGACAATGGGGGAATTTGGGTCCTTTGGGATCATAGGCGAGTAAGAGTTCAACTGTTGGGTTGTGGTGAACAATTTATTCATTGCAGATTGATAGATAATTCTGGGGGTAACAAAGGCTTAGTTACCTTTATTTATGCTCACAATACTCTAGAGCAGAGAAGACATCTTTGGGGGAAACTGATTGAGATGGCTTCACATATACATGAGCCTTGGATGTGCATTGGGGACTTCAATAACATGTTGGGGGTTAATGATAGAGAGGGAGGAATTCCAGTGCATGTCTATGAATTTAAGGATTTTGTAGATATGATGGAAAGAACTGGGTTGGCTGAAATTGATTCTCGAGGTGGACATTTCACTTGGTCAAATCGTCATTCTCAAGGGGTGATAAATTCACGGATTGACAGAGGTCTGGCAAATGTGGAATGGTTCCAAGAAAACTCAGGGATGGTGATTGAAATAATGTCTCCTGGAGTGTCTGACCATAACTTGTTGCGTCTGAATCAGTTTATACCAGGTCGTTCAACAACAAAGAACTTTCGGTTCCTAAATTGCCTCACTGATATGGCAGATTTTGGGACTATTGTGGCTAATGGTTGGAAAACCCGAACTGCAGGTAGAGCACAAGAGGGGCTTTGGAAGAAGTGTAAGAGGATGCAATATGTTTTAAGGGGCTGCAATAGGAGAGTTACTGGTTTAACAGTGAAAATCCAAATGGCACGAGGTATGTTGGAGTCAGCACAATGTGAACTACGCAATGACAGTCTAAATGGTGATTTAGTTGCAAAAGTTAAAGAGTGCACAGTTGTGTTGAATAAATGGAATGATTTGGAGGAGAAAGTATTGAAACAAAAGGCCAAAGTGGATTGGCTGCAGTTAGGTGACAGCAATACTTCATATTTCCATGCTGCAGTTCGTGAAAAAAATAGGAATGCAGGTATTACTGAACTGCAGCGGATGGATGGGAGTTTTGCTAAGTCTAGCAAAGAAATTGAAGATGAGGTGTTGGGTTTCTATGAGAATCTAGTGGGACAGTCTGCGACGAGTGTTAAAAGTGTAAACATTTCTATTCTCCGTTCTGGGAAACAGCTTACCAGAACTGATAGAGAGAGACTGGTTGCACCTGTTACTGAATTAGAAATTTACAGGGCCTTGACAGAGATTGGGGAAAATAAATCTCCAGGGATTGACGGCTTTAATTCAAAAATTTTCAAGGCAACTTGGGGGATTGTAAAAGAGGATGTGGTCAGGGCAGTGATGGACTTCTTCAATAATGGAATGATGTATCCGGCGTGGAATTGTACACTGGTAACTCTAATTCCTAAGACGGTGCATGCTAAAGCCGTTAAGGATATGAGACCCATTTCTTGTTGCACGACCTTCTACAAGATAATCTCTAAAGTTCTTACCTCTAGGTTGGGCTTAGTGATTGGAAGTGTGGTGGATGAGAGTCAATCTGCATTCATCCCGGGTAGATTGATACAAGATAACATAATCCTAGCCCAAGAATTGGTGAGAGGGTACAAAAGAAAGGGAATTTCTCCAAGATGCATGGTCCAAATGGATATGCAAAAAGCATACGATACGGTGGAGTGGACAGCCTTGGAGATGATCATGAGGGAGTTGGGATTCCCAATGAGATTTGTTGAATGGGTTATGACTTGCATGAGAACTGTTTCCTATAGATATAATATTAATGGTGTTCCTTCTCGTCTTCTTAAAGCCAAACGGGGATTAAGGCAAGGGGACCCCATATCGCCACTCCTCTTTGCCTTAATCATGGAATATCTACACAGATGTTTGCAACAACTTGCTTTGAATCCTGATTTTAATTTTCACCCAAAATGTGAAAAGTTAAAAATCACGAATCTTTGTTTTGCGGATGATCTCATGTTGTTTATGAGAGGGGATACAATATATGTGAAGTTAATGATGGAACAGTTTCATATGTTCTCTTTAGCTACTGGTTTGGTAGCTAACCAAGGGAAGTGCAAATTGTATTTTGGAGGGGTAAGGCAGATGGAACAGGATCAGATTCTGAGAGAGGTGGGGTCCTCTAGGGGATGCTTTCCTGTTAAATATCTTGGAGTTCCATTGGACTCTAAGAAGTTAACAATTAATGCGTGTCAACCCCTGATTGAGAAGACTACGGCCCGCATTCGACATTGGTCTTCAAAGTTATTGAGTTATTCGGGTAGGAAACAACTCATTACAAGTGTAATCTTCTCGGTTGCAAATTATTGGTTGCAGATTATACCATTGCCGAAAAAAGTGATTCAACATATTGAAAGTATTTGTAGAAGCTTCCTTTGGAGTGGGAAGGAGAGCAGCAGAAGAGCGTTGGTTGCTTGGGATCGGATGTGTGACCCAAAAAGTTGTGGGGGCTGGAATATAACAGACTTGAGTGTTTGGAATAGAGCCCTGATGCTGAAGCTTCTGTGGAATATTCACAATAAGAGTGATAAATTGTGGATTCGTTGGGTACACATATACTATATGAAAAAGCGGCCTATACAGAATTTTGTTGTTCCAGCCTCAGGTTCATGGTTATTTAAAAATGTTTTCAAGTATAATGCGTTGATTGATAATCTGCAGTCATGGCAAGATGCTATACAGTCAGGTAAGTATGTGGTTCGACACATTTACCAGGAACTGAGGGGCCCCGGGAAAAAGTGAGTTGGAAAGAGTTGGTCTTAGATAACTTTGCACGACCGAAAGCCATTTTTATTTTATGGCTCTGTATGCATAAGAGATTAGCGACAAAAGATCGGCTAATGAAATTTGGTTTGAACACGGATAGTCTGTGCAACTTCTGTGGAGGATTGGAAACTGGGGAACATATGTTCTTTGATTGTGCGCAGACAAGAGCTTGCTTTACTGGAGTAATGAATTGGATGGGGTTGCAGTTTTGGTTTGGCTGTTGGGATGATAATGTTAGAGGCTGGTGCAAATTAGCCCAAGGCAAAACATGGAAAGCAAAAATATTCAAAGCTTTGCTTGCTGAGGTTATATATGAGGTTTGGTTGGCGCGTAATTATTACATTTTCCAGTCTATACCTATAGATGTTACAAAAATTGTGGATAGCAGCATACAGAATGTGGTTTATAGGAGCTTGAAGTATCCAAAACTTCAAGTACATATTCATAGAATCATTTTTGGATGAAGTTGTGTTAGAGGGTTAGGTTGTTAAGGTTCTGTTTGGTGATAGGGTTACTTGCCTGGACTGTTTAGTCGGCTTTTTGTACTGATTTGTTTTTGGTTAATGAATTTATTTCAATGTTCCAAAAAGAAAAAGCCAGAGACCACGACATAATGTTTTGTTTCTTATCTATCCTTTGAAGTAATATAGGTTATTGAGTTGTCTCTTTTATTAATTTAGCACTGAGAATATAGGAAAACATTCATGAGGGTTATGCTATTTAACCGAGGCAAAACTTCTTTGTTATTAAAGCCTCAAGGTACTTTAAGCTTTATAACCTCACAAATAATTTTTCGATATTCTTATTCATTCTTTGCTAATGTAGATTTCTGATGTGGAGGATCCATTGCATGGCAACCACAGAGCATACTTTCTTTATTAGCATATTTTGTAAGAGACAATTCATAACCCATATATACCTCTTAGGAAGATAAGAGCCAAAGCTTAGACTGCCATGGCTCTGATACCAAATTTACAGACACATAGTAGGTACAACCACTAAGGAGGTTTATATGTTTTTAGGATTAGACAGAGTATTGGAAGGACATTAAGAGTGAAGGGGGAAGCTTTTATTATACTGAAGGAAACACTCAATATTACAAGGACTCGACTCGACTCTCACACTTACACTTAGCTCACTCACTTGGCTTGGTAACAACACACCTCCAAGCCCTTATTTATACTACTAAGCCTAAGGAATATTTCAAAGAATATTCCTTAGATATTTACTCTAAATAGCACATGATAATAGTAACCTACGCATGGTAAACTATTACATACTTTTTCTAGAAACATACTTTTTCAAGAAACATACTTAAACATAATCTCCTAGCATAGACGCCTTGATTGCGCACATACACAATGAGTTTCTTGGAACATGGGATCACTACAAAATCCAAGCAAGAGAAGAGTATCTCAGCATGAGATGCTGCTCTTTCAAGAGAAAGGATCTTGAAAAACACTACGAGAGGATGTCACAAAGATTTTATGCTTTGAATGGCATAGATGATGTCAATCTCAAGCAGGCATACTTGAACTCACTTCCTGAACCACTTGGGAATGAGACTTCAAGGATATTTTCTCTCAAGAACATGACAATTGGCCAAGCTTCTTTGGGAGAAATATACCAGACATCACTAGCAGCACTCGAGAAGCTATGCAATCATCAGAAGTTCTTCAAGCAACTACACGAACAAGGAAAACTTCTCGGAAAAGCGTGTGACAGGCCAGAACTCTCTATTAAATGCAAAAAGAAGAAGTGCAGCTGTTCCTCAAGTTATGGAAAAGAAGGGAAGTCCAGAAACAAATGGCAAAAGAAGTATCCACAATTGTCTGGAGGAAAGAAATGGAAGTTCTTCAGGAAGAAGAAGCTAAGAGGCATCAAGAAGTCAGACAGATGCTAAATATGCAGAAAGAAGGGCCACTATGCTAAACAATGCCCAAACAAGAAGAAGAGAGAAAATCTTCTTGGATACCTAGCCCAGATTGAAGACATAGATCATTCAGATATTGAATCAATCTTCTCCCTTGATGATGAGCCAACAGACGATACGGTTCTTGCAATGGGAATCGAGCAAGAAGGATATTCTTCAGAAGAATCTGGCACTGAAGAAGAAGAAAGTGCAGACGATCAATTCATGCTATTTGATCTCTACACACTTGACGCCTGCAAAGCTGAACAGTCCAAAGCAGTGGAATTAGCTTATCCAGCCCAACCATCTCCAAATGCAAAAATCTATATCTTCCCAACCAAGTACGATAAGCCTATTCCCGTCATAGCCTACTTTGATACAGGTGCTGCCTATTCCATCATTAAACCAGACATACTTCCATCCTCACACTGGGATTCATGCTCAGTCGCTTTCAAAGCAGCCAATGGCCAAATCTTCCACATTTCCCTTATCAGTAAGCCCATCTATATTCAGCTTTTCCCAGGATACATGATCAAATCTAAAGTATACTGGTCTAGCCTCCCTGGAAAAGACTTTATACTTGGATTTGATGTCCTACACAGCCTCAAAAGAGTGTCATGGCACCCAAAAGGCCTTAAACACAAAAACCATCTATTACCCTGGACCACAGTCTCACATTTGTACTCCATGGAAATCCTAAACCCCATCAGAGAGGAAATTGCCAAAACCTCATGTGCCACATCCCACTCAGAATTCCTCACAAAATGTTCCTCACCACTTTGGCAAAACCCAGATTTCTTCATTTCCTTACCTTTCAAGAAAAATGAAGACATCAACCCCACTAAAGCAAGCCATCCAGGAATGAACCCAGATCATTATAATCTTGCACTCGCAGAGGTGGACCAACTTCAAAAGGAAAACATCATCGAAAGAACCACTTCACCATGGGCATGTGAAGCATTCTATGTCAACAAGAGAGCTGAACAAGTTCGTGGAAAACTGAGACTGGTCATCAATTATCAACCACTCAATCACTTCCTTGCGGATGACAAGTTCCCCCTTCCGAAAAGAGAAGTTCTGTTCCAAAGGCTTCCACAAGCACAAGTTTTTTCTAAGTTCGACCTGAAAGCAGGATTTTGGCAACTTGGAATCAAACCGGAAGATCGGCCCAAAACAGGTTTCTGCATACCAGATCGTCACTACCATTGGAAGGTCATGCCTTTTGGATTAAAGACGGCTCTATCATTGTTCCAGAAAGCTATGATCAAGATCTTCGAGCCCATTCTTCCAAATGCATTGGTGTATATTGATGACATCCTGTTGTTCTCTCCCGACATTGACTCACATACCACGTTGTTGAAGGAGTTTCAAAACATTGTGCAACAATATGGTATCATGCTCTCAGAAAAGAAGATGGTCGTTGGAGAAACTGAAATCGATTTCCTTGGGATGCATATCTCAAAGGGACAATACCATCTGCAGCCACATATTGCAACTCAGCTTGAACAATTTCCAGACGACAAACTTTCCTTCAAGCAAGTTCAACAATTCCTTGGAATTGTTAACTACATGGCAGATTTCATCCATGACTTGGCAAGGCACAGATCAGTCCTCTCAACCCAGCTCAAGAAAGATGCCCCTCCATGGAGCCAGAAGTGTACAGATGCAGTCAAAGAACTCAAAAAGATCTCAAAAACACTCCCAGCACTGAAGATCCCGTCCAACGGCAAGAGAGTTTTACAGACGGATGCAAGTGATTGTTATTGGGGAGTGGTTCTCTTAGAAGAAGATGAAAAAGGGAAACGTCACATCTGTGGATACAAGAGCGGTGTGTTCAAAGACAGCGAGAAACACTACCACTCAACCTACAAGGAGATTCTTGCGGTAAAACGAGGGATAGAGAAGTTCGAATTTCATCTTGTTGGGCAACATTTTCTCATAGAGATGGACATGTCCTCGTTTCTTAAGATGATCCAGTTCAAACAGAAGGGTTCTGCCGCAAGCACAACTACTCAGGTGGGCAAGTTGGTTTTCACAATGGAAGTTCGATGTCAAGCATATCAAAGGAAAAGATAACTTCCTCCCGAATTTCCTCTCCAGGACTCAACGACAAATCTCAGCAATCATCCCGATGATATATGCACTCAGTCCTGAAAATCCACCAGAAGAAACACTAAGGACCATGATCACAATGATGCCACAAGGGTTGCAAGAAAAGTTGCTGGATACAGTTCTTGTCTACAGAGGTGTTGAGACACTCCATGGATTTATGAAGCTCTATATCCACAGGTATGGTCTAGATCAAGGTCCACTACTTGGTCTACCTTACCATCCAGTTTACCCTTTCCTTACTACCATAGATCTAAATCCAGATCATTATGGTAAATTTACAAAAGAAGCGTATTTGGTACTCTGGTATTTAGCAGACATATATACCATTGGAGTACTGATCGACAAGTGCCATCTACTTCAGTACTTGGCAAAGTGCATCATGACTAGAAGAAAGCCTCACTACAAATTATTGTACAAGTGGCTAACTCTGTTCCATGATGTGACATGGTGGCAAGAGAATATCCGAGCACAGGAAGGGACAACAATCTTAGTCACATTCAAAATCATCACAGATCAAGACCATCAAGAAGATGGAGTTGAAATTCAGAAAAGATGCGTGGCTCAGATACATACAAGCTATAAAGATAATGCTTTTGAAGGAAGAAAATTTCATCAAAGAGCACGAGGAATGGCGGCAATGAATGGAGTAGAAGCATCCAACCTTGATGAGAGACTTTTTTGTCCACATACAGCTCATTGGCATAATCGAGACCTATACCCACAAGATTTTGTTGAGGAAATTCGACAAATACTTGTAAGTTTTCATGAGCAGTACTCGTGGCCCCGATCAAACCCTGATCATCCGATCTACCGAGTTGAGGGAAAAACGTACATCTTTAGGAGATACGTTCCGGGCCATAAAATTACGATTCCAGAAATAATTTCAAACAGTGAAGAGGATGATACTAAGCCTGACAGCGAATAATGCGGAAACCACTTCACTTTTGGAGACAGGGGGAATAAGTTTAAGTTATTATGTTTAAGTATGTTTCTAGAAAAAGTATGTTTCTATAAAAAGTATGTAATAGTTTACCATGTGTAGGTTACTATTATCATGTGCTATTTAGAGTAAATATCTAAGGAATATTTTTATTCCTTAGGCTTAGTAGTATAAATAAGGGCTTGGAGGTGTGTTGTTACCAAGCCAAGTGAGTGAGCTAAGTGTAAGTGTGAGAGTCGAGTCGAGTCCTTGTAATATTGAGTGTTTACTTCAGTATAATAAAAGCTTCCCCCTTCACTCTTAATGTCCTTCCAATACTCTGTCTAATCCTAAAAACATATAAACCTCCTTAGTGGTTGTACCTACTATGTGTCTGTAAATTTACAAAAGAGAAATTCTGTAGGCAATAGCCATAGATAAAAAATAATAAGTTTACTCCCCATAGAAGAGATACCCAAGCCGATTTTTCATTCCAACTATAAACCTCTCTCATAGTTTTGGTTTCAAGATACATAAACAATTACTAATGGGCGAGACTTGCACTAGCAATCCTCTGATTACATTACAACTTTACTATCTCAGTATTGTGATTTTCCAATTGGTCTTTCAACTTTGCTCTCCATCCTTCAATCAATCTTTCTTGGTTGTTAATAAGTTTAGTTTTTGCTTTCAGATCTTCTTCCATTATGGCAATTTCCTGAAAAATAAAGACTTGAGTTTATACCAGTACCAGAGTAGCATTGCTGATTCAGGGTTCATGCTCACACCCTCACCTTTCCAAGCATTTCAACTCCGGTAGGGTGGTCTTCTCTCTGCAGTCCAATGGAATAGAGCTGGAACTTTTTGGCAGCCTCCATGAAGTTTCTAGCATGCCTCTCTACAACAACTGAAAATTTTGAATTACATTAGTATCTTTTACCAGTTGTAATCACAACTGAGATGACAAATAACAAGCATCTGAATCTTTTTTTGGAACAAAGTAAGCAAAGCAGGCATCTGAACGTTCCAATTTCTGTTTTAATTTATTATTAGTGGAACGGAAGCATGTTAGGTTCAAATTAAACGCAGCAAGCATGTTGGTACAACAAGGATTTCACTCCGAATAGGCAAATATGATCTCACATAGAGACTAATACATTGATGAAAAGAAGCATCTACGTATAGATGAGCTGAAGTCTATACTATAACACACACACACAAAAAAAAAAAAAAGCCCTGTGCAGACACCCCAAAAGAGAAAACCATAAAATGTGGATGTTTCCTCGCTTCATTGTTTATGTGGACGAGTTAACAAAACAAGCAAATCAGAACCTCAAAAGACTAAAGGTAGAATAAACGAAGACTATTATAAAAGTGGGCTAGCTATTAAACGTGGTGCTTTTTCTAACGCTTATGAAATAGAAATTATGAATGATGGAAAATAAGCTAAAAGAAGCAGATACTGAGAAGATGGCAGTGCAGTGGCGTTTACAAGCAATGGGGAAAGCAGGCAGAAGCGTTTACAAGCAATGGGGAAAGCAGGCAGAAGTTGAAATTAAGTATTTGGCGAACCAACTTTCCAAAAACAAGTTACATAGTTATGCACAAAAGTAATAAAATTAACATAGAGAACACATTAAAAAATTTTGTGCCAGCGTTTAGTTAATATCAAGAAGTAGGTATTCTCATTTCTAGAGATGCTATAATGGAACTTCGGTTTGAAAACACCCTCAAAGCACTTTTCTGCTAAATTACAAGAGAAGCAAAACACTCTCCGCAAATAGACACAGAACAAAACATGCACTCGAGACAGTCACTTAATGTTCTGAAGATCTAAATTCGAAGTTCTTGTACCAAACTAACAATCATTCATGAAACAACCACATGTCATGAAACTTTGGATGTAAATTATTATAAGTTTGCACAATCAATCATGAACAACCACATTTCCAAAAAAAAAAAACCACACACACAAGCATATTTAAGCACTCTATCAGCCTCTTCTGTACAGTAACCACTTTTAGTCTGTGCAAACTCAATCATACTTTTTATAGGGCAAAAAAAACAGAATTAAAAGCAAATATATAAAGCAGCAGCTCACGTACTGGGATGAGAAGATGGATCGATGGCTTGGAGTTCTCTGGCAAGTAAGCAAGGCAGCAAAGCCACTTCCAACGCCATGATACAGGATGTCATATCCTTGTTCGGTGATGGGAGAGGCTGTGATTGCGAGTCAACCGAATGATGTAACTGAAGCTGTTGCGTTTTAGCCATATCAGCGCATAGAAAGAATGATTAATTAGACTATGGAAAGTCGAAACCTCATGGTTCAAATCTCAACCATACTCAGGGAAAAACTATATAACGTATCGATTTTCAGCTCACAAAAATTAAATAAAAATGAAACCCATTACACTATAAAAGGATAAAATTGCAAAAACAATATGAGTACCCAGGTTTCACTAGTTACAAAGGTAGTACTAGGGTTTCCAAAACTTTGAAAAACAAGAGTCCATTTATTATTTTTCCCTTGTCAAAGCATTTCTTCAATCAAACCTTTAATCCAACTAGGCATGATTTCAAATTCATCTCAAACTGCTAGCCACTATTATTCTTTTTCATAGGCTTCACAATTAATTCTAACAGCTAACCTAGAAATGGAGTAGAAGAAAATTTACACAGCAATTAGTGAATGAAGCACAAATCTAAAAAATTGAAAACCTAATCAATCTTACTACAAATTAAGAAGAAAATTTAGATACAATATTAATACCTTACCTTTTTCATATCAACAAGACTCAATATATTCGGTTATCAACCATGGATCTATATTTACCAAGGCAGGCTCGAACTGAGTTGACAAAAACTAATTTGACTTGAAAGAAGTGAGTTGAGCAAAGAAAGAAAAAGTAGAAAATGATAACCTACCAATTTGTAGTAAAGTAGCCGTATTTGTTTCTTCGGATTCGGTTACGGGTTTGGTATGGTTTTGGGTTTTACCCGGGTAAACTCAGATTTGGACTTGAGCGGGTCGGACTTTATATTGACAAGCCAGACCTCTCTACTTGATGACTTTAGGGCCCGTTTGGTTGCAAGTAGGAAAAGGAAAAGGAAGATTTCCTAGGAAATCCGGTTCAATTGCTGAAGTAGGAAAACAAGTAGAAAATCTCCGTGTTTTCCATGTTTGGTACACTATATTGAACTAGGAAATCTGGTTCACGAAACATTTCCTTTTCCACGTTTGGTTCGGCACAAACTGACTAAAGAAAATGGAAACTTCCAAGTTTGCCCTTCCGTGTCTTTCTGGAAAGTGGCCGTTATATATTAATTGGAGATTTGGGGGTTAGGGTTCATACATTCATACATTCAGATGAGTAAATTCGAGTCGATTAACGACATACAAATAACCAAATGTTGGATTACAGCATCAATACGCACACAAGAACTGAAAACAGATACAATTGTACGTTGATTCGAGCATGAAAGGGAACAATTGGATTCTTATTCGCCTGCGCCAGCCGGCTTCTTGTTATGTGCGACCGCGCCGGTGAGGGCAAGGCGTTTATTTCGGCGTGCCACCCTAGCAAGCCGGGCCGTCCAGCGGATGTTGTTTTGCCTGAGGCGCCATTCAAACTTCGTGCTGCAACTTCTAAGAGTATCAATTTCTCTGCCCTTCAAACGTCGCTCTAAGATGATGGAGTTGAGTATTTCCTTGTAATACGGCGATAAGGCCTCATCAGTGAATAGTTTGAAAGAACAACCATTAGGCATCTGGATGAGATGGGCAGAGGGGAATTATTGTTACTACAAATGGAGAAGGATGCTGAGGCGCATTTTTTTGTTAAGGTAGATTTAATTTGAGTTAGGAGCACTGACCTTGTACTGTGGGCAACGGATGAAACGACGACACGGATCTTCAAAGTCGGTCCAGCTGCAGTCCTCAACGGTTGGTTTCGCGCAGTGGCAGAGTGGCTGGTGGGACGGAGGATTAGTTGGCTCATTCGTTGCTTCGACTGAGTCCATGCTGCAGGATGAAGTTGTAGGAGATTCTGTAATTGTGAAACTCACATCTTTGAGACAATAGGGGTTATTTATAGGGATGTGGTTGGTTGAATCATTAATTTGCAGATGGCTTTAGGGGGGAAAAGTCCCCCCGCCCCCCTAAAAACTGTTTTCGAATTTGTACTTCATATATCCAAGGAGCTGTTGAATCTAGATGGCTTATTGTAGAAGTTTATTGGTGTTTAGTTGCCCTTTCAAGTTAACGATTACAGCGGTAAGGAAGTTGATAACATTTTGAACATCAATGCTTTGTCCATTTCTCTGTCTGCAGTTGGATACTATATCGATTCTGTAATCGTTAGCATTAGATGAAGCATTAGATGTGTAGTTTACCGATATAGCATTAGATGTATAGTTTTACATCTCTAATGCTTATCTAAATAGCATTAGATGTACAGTTTACATGTTGATTGATGAAGCATTTGTAGATATAAATTTAAACACACATAGCAGCAAATACAGTAAAGATATGCAGAAATTTAAAGCTTAACAAGCTCAGAGATGTCTAAAAGCATACTGGATCATTACAGACTTGGTTTTTCACATGTTCTGCAGAATAAGTAGCATACGTAGATAAAGTTTTAAGGAACATTAAAAATATTCAGCATTAAGATACAAACCAGGGTAGCAAATCAAAGTAAACCATGTGACTGAGTCTGAATTCCCAAAAGAACACAACAACTTATTAAGCACCTTACCATCACCAGCTAGCTTGCAGCTTGAAAGGGAAATTCTCAACAGCAGCTTTAGCAGCGGCCCTGTTGTGAAACACCATGTGGTCCTCGTCATCGCTAGCAGAGATATACCAGTTCCTGGCCATCGGGTCCAGATTGAGCTCCTCCCTTTCCCAACTGACAATCAACTTGGAGAGCTCAAACCAGTTGTGTCGTTTAGTGGTATTCATCCTTTCAAGTCCAGGTGGGAGATGATACATGATTTCACCATGGCTCTTGCTTGAGAAATAGAGTTCCGAATCCTGCACAAAGATCTCCGAGGTGTTTTGCTTAGACAGTTTAGCAGCCACGTACAGTAAGCCCATGTCGTCCTTGTTCTCCAGTGGGATCAGAGAACGGGGAATTGGGCAACCATTTGGCCGGAACCAGAAGCACCCCAGTGGCAGTGGACCGGTTATCCTCCCCATCACAGCTTGCATGAGTTCACCGAACCCGAATTGCAGACGATCTCTGACATGTATCCAAAGGACCTCTCCGCCGCAATAGACTGCAGGCTCTCCTTCATACTTGATCCATAAGCCTCCATAGTTGACCTTGACTAGCCAAGGGTTCAGAGCCTTTGCTGGAGCTGGAGCTAGCACGACAGAAATGTCATTTAGATAGTTAGGTATTGTACTTAGACATTGTTACAGTTGTTGCAGAGAAAGCATTTTCAGAGGAGGAACGAAAAAAATAAACACAGTCCACATAACGTTTATAATCTTGCATTAGAAAACAGCATATCACAGATAATAATCTATAAGCAAAGTTCTTGCAACATGCAGGGCAGTATGTAAGTCACTATGGTGTAAACACAGTCCACATAACGATTTATGTAAGTCACTATGGTGTGGGTCATTTGTGGTTGATATTCAGATGTATATTACTAAATAATCTATAAGCAAAGTTCTTGTAACATGCAGCGCAGTATTGATTTGTGAATAGATTTTGCTGGACACCAAAGCTCTTTCTAATTCAACACTTTCAACACACTGGAGTTTAATTTGCAAAATTAAGCAACAAACTCAATAAGCATATGGTATGTATAACTTATAGAATTCGAAAGGGCATAATCCAAAGTAAAGTCCACAGTACCTAATAAAACGCATTAGATTAACTACATAATCTTTAGTAAACGCAAGATCATATTGTTGTCGGAATAACTAGTCATACACCATGGAAATTGCTTGCAGTTCTTTAGCAGTAGTTTAAGGAATTCATTAGAAGACTTTAGCATGCAGAACAAAGTAGGTCATAAAATTCCAAGTATTACCGAGAAAAAACACAAAGAATTAAAGCTGGAAGTTGCAGAAATGGCAAGAAAATTGACAGTGTTGCGGTAATGAAATCTGGTGGATGAAACTGACTTACCGGGATTTTTCCTTGGGCGCCCTCTGCCCCTCTTGCCACTGCTCTCACCAACTTGAACGGTAGCAACAGAGATCATCATTGAACGGAAAGTTTCGGCCATTCTTCCTCTCGGTGAGTTCTTCTGTGAGAGACGTTTGGAAATCCTTTGAGTTTTGGGGCCGGAATTGGAGGGTCAGGTAGAGAAATAATTGGAGTGGCTGATTGTAGAGAATAATTGAGTGACTCTTCAACTATCTCAGGATATTATGCGTGTGAGATTAAGAAAGTGAGTGGAATGTGATTGGTTGGAAAAACATTATGAGTAATTGCTTGTGTTGGAAGATGCAAAAGGAAGCAATGATGGTATATTTTGCAGCAGGCAGTAATAAGTGCTGTGAAGAGATGGTTAACCACTCGAATTCATTAGGCAGGTGAGTATATTAACAAAATGTTGTATAAAATGTAACTTATTAGGTCCATAGTAAACTATATACTCTGTCTAATTGTAATGAATTCCGATTTTAGGCGTGGATGTAGACTGTACCTTATGTTATTGTAATATCACCAAGTTGTCTATGAAACTATATACTATCTTTTGAATGCTCAAAACGCTGAGGTTCGTAACAGCATGTTCGTGTAAGTCTCGGATTTCCGGAGCGATACAAGTTCATATAGTATAGAACACTACTCCCAGTTCCTCCTAAATAAGTTACCGTGTGACTGCTTGGATACTGCAACTCCAATAACCGGAGGAATAGGATTAGCTAGCGCGTGGTGAAGTTTAAATATAAAACAGCAAAATATATGTAAACTTCAATATGTCACTTCTACACTATAAGAATTAGTATATGCAAATATATATCATAGACATTGGTCGTTTATGTGATGTCAATATATGCTTATATATTATGATATATACCAAATACAGTACTATGCTATAGTTATATGTCTGGCCTTTGTAATTTTTAGATGCTACAATAAGCACGTGAGTCAACCTACGGATTGTCATAAATATCCACATTTGAAATAAAGAGAAGTAAGGCAATGTAGAAGAATATTTAGTTGTTCCTGCTATTTTCTTCAACCCTTCCCACCTACATGTTTCTTTGTTAGTAAAAGCTTTTGGATTTTTTTAGTTTATCACAGTCAGCCATGTCTTCAGATGAAGGATCAAGTGGAGAGTCGAGTGCAAAGTTAAGTGTTGAATCCTTTGAAATGCCTAGCAGCCAGGGGTCCAACAATCAGAGCTTTCTTCTCAAGAAATTGGAGCCGTTCCCAACTGAACGCTGTTAGTGCTTTCCTAATCTCTACTTTTAGTAAAAGTCGATTTATTTTCCAGATAGTAGTAAGATGAAAATGCATGTTCTATAGTCTAACAAGTGGATCGTTTGATCACTTCAATCGTATGAGTGTTGGCCTTGTTTACCACAATTACTTTGTTATACTTGGCGAATGAGCAGAACTATACTACGTTTATTTTCAAGAATCGTGTGTTTTTTTTATTTTTACATTAATTATTAGTAGTAGCCTTGTTATTTTTTCATATGTATAAGTAGTAGCCTTGTTAAGTTCAAATATTGGAAAAAGATTGTTAAAAGCTGTGAAATTCAATAGCTTTGAAGATTGTAATTTAGTAACTTGTTTGTATTTGCAGCTCAATCCCCTGACTTGCTGCAACTCGTTGTGAGCCATGGGGGCATGTTCATAACAGATCCGGTAAAGACTGTGGCTTTTAAAGGAGGGGAAAGAATTTTCATCCATAATGTCGATCCAGCAAAGTTCAAACTTGCCAGGCTACTGCAACTAGTTCTGAAGGAGCAGGACGATCCCGAACAGATTCCAGCAAGAATGTGGTACACGGAGTATGGATCCCAATGGCCCCACTGTATTAAGCCACTCCACACCGCTTCTCATTTTAGGGAGATGGTTGCGAACTGCATGTCGGCAGGTACTAACTGGGGACGCGTTTACATCCAATTCATAGAGGAATTGATAGGTGCAGATGGTAACATCAGTTATTCAATGCCCCTTCCCCTATCCTTGGTTCGGCCTTTTGAAGGAATGGAGAACTTATACGATCATGCAAAGTATCTCCAGGGAACAATAGACCTAATGCTACCGGCAACTCGAAGAAGACTGGAAGCTGCTAGGATCTGGCCTTATGTGTCTAGGCCATAGTAAATTGACATGATCTAATTCTGTGTAGGAGTGTGAAGCGTAGTAACTACCAGCTTCCTCAATATTGTTAGAGAAAGTTGGACTCTAAGGAACCGACAAGTATGTTTACGAAGGCCCTATGTAGGTTTTTTAAAGTACGACAGTTGATTACATGTTAAACGGTGTCCAAGTGTATTGCCTAGAATCTGTAGCATAGTATTGAATTGTTAACCTTTTGTTACTCGTTTTTTTATCCTCGACTTGCTACGCCTGTTATAGAAGTTATGAGGTACATACATCTCCATCACAAATCAGGTTAACAAAGATGAAACACACTCCAAATGTTGTTGCAAGTTGTTGTCTAAACACAAATATGGCCTTCATAACAAGGCTAGAACATTTATCTTTACTTTACTTTGCTAGTATTGAGGTCTTACCAAGATTGATGCACCATCTGGTTGGGGTTGTTGGGATGAAAATTGACCCCTAGCAAATGAGTGATGTAAAGCAACTAATGCAGCTCTGTTTTCCAATATCAAAGTATCAGAAATAGGTTAGCCAATTTTAATTTTTGAGTTGACAATGCCTTGGGCGAGTAGACATACTCTACCGGTACTGGACTACCTTTACTTTTAGCATTTAGGGTAGAAGTGAGATGATATGAAGGCGTAGGTTCTTAATAAATTACATATCCATGGCCATAGAAGAAGAACATATAATAAACAGAATCGTAATAACTTATAAAAGAAACCTTGCTTTTCCATTTAACATGTAGTAGAAAGGTCAGAAGTTGATTTGCTCTGTCTACATTATTTCACAATGCTCTAAATTTATGGTTTTGGTAATTGACGTTCTTATTAAGTTGAATCACCTATTTCAAGTTGATGCAAATTATGAGGACTTCTTTTTCACTGAACAGGAACATAGATCAATGGATCAAATTAGAGACTAAGCTTGGGTTGTATAATCTTTTGAGTAGGTGCTTTTGTTTCATTGGATTCCAGAACACATACATCCTGCAATGTTGCAAAAATAACTTGAATATAGGCAATGTTTTAATGGAGTACTGACTTTTAAATTTTCAGATGATTTGCCCTGTTATCAACAGGTACAGGTTAGGTCCCCTCAAAACTTGATGGTTAATAGGCTATCACATTGCTTCTTAAATAAACAATCCTGGTATATAACATTGCAGGCGTTGTGCTTAACAACCATTAATTTAATCTATCAGGAAAGTAGTAATTTGACATGATGGATTGAACCTACAGGTAACCAAAAGGATTGCGAGGTGGCTACAGCAAATCAGCCCAGTACTGATGAGGATACAGATGGAACCTGCTTGCTTATGCAGATAGCCTTTGTATCATTGAGCCCCTCCCAATTTGATCATAACTACAAACTGTATGATGCAGCAGGTTCAGGGAACATCTCCATTAGATAGACCTGCATGTAGTTCATCTAGGTCTCATTGATTGTACTGGAATGCTTTGATGGAGCTAGCTGGAAACTTCATTTGTACACTCCCCTTGGTTGATTGGACATAGTCTTTTTGATCACATTTTCACATATCATCACACAAAGGAAGCTGCAATGTTCGTAGTTCGGGATTTGTTATCAGGCACCGTGAACTACCAATTAGGTGAGTGTTAGAACATAACATTGCTGCAAGCCTAGTCATTCCTATTGATAGAATATAGCAGGACATTATAGTTAGCTCTCACAACAGCATATCTATGTAATTAGTTGCATAATTCTGTTGCATTTTATATGTTTGGCAAGTGTCTATTAAAGTCAATTATGGATTCAAACTACTACCTCATGTTTTATGAGAACTCTTTGTTGCTAATTATCTTGGCTACCTACTGAATTTGTCTTATTAAATATTTACTTGAATCATCATCCAAACTTATGTCTAAAATATCATAAGTGTAGACACCTACCCGATTGGACATGTAGAGAGTTTACAAACCTTCAGCTTTTGGATTATGTAGTTGAGGTTTAAGGCTTATTCCTAGTACTAAGATTTGAGGTAGTTGAGAATCATTAATTATTCACCTTAAAGTTTCTGTACGCTTCTATCTTTTATCCCCTATAAATTTAGGAACTTATCAACATTACTCCAACACCAACAACAGTCACAGCCTTCCCTTAAGCAAGCTAAGTAAAACAAAAGTTGGCAATATTTCATGTTTGTTATAACTTCTTCAGGAGATCTTATCCGAACACCAGAAATGTCTCCAACTGATGTCAACCGCCTAGCAGCAACTAAGCACCAAGATAAGGAGTGGTATATTCCCTATTTCCCTAAGGACCATGTGGAGTTCTTGGTGTTTTCACTGGAGAAAATGGTCGGCGACAAGCTAATTTGGGAGTGGCCCGGGCATATCAGTTATGGGATGGGGATCTTGAGGGTCAAGCTGGCTGACCGTTTCAAGAAAGACTACACAATCGAAGAGATTCATGGTGTAATTCAAGGGCTCCACAAGAGGCACTGCTGCATGCAGTGGATGATTCATGAAAGTGGACTTGTATGGGATGCAAGGCCTAACAAGTTCTCAGGCTCACCTACCCTATGGAGAGAAGTGGTTGAGGTAATGAAAAATAATGGTTGTGTTATGGTTTTTGCAATGTTACTTTTACTATATGCTCATTTTTAAGGGAGTAATTAAGGTACATGGAACTGTAGGAGGACAAGAGCGCATTGGACTACTATGTTGCTGGTGATCCCCTATGGTGTGAGCTTGCTTCCATCTTCAGAGACAGTACATTTGGAGTTGCAGAGGACTCTGAGTCTCAGCAGACAGAATCTGCAGGTGACGAAAGCAGCGGGAACACTCTTTTCCTGTTCCGAAGTGGAATGTACAAGGATCCGTTCTCTGGACAAGTCAAAGATGGCACTTCTCGCCACACAACCGATGAGCTTGCAGCTTGTACCCTCCCTAACTCCCCCGGCAACTGGAACTTAGGTGTGGATTCTCCATCGAAGCTACAGGCAAGTAGGTTTGCATCCCCTGCGAAAAGCTCGCCGCTTTCGGTTAAGGAGATTGATGAGGAAGAGTGGGCTAAGTCTCGCACCAGGAGTGAGAAGAGATCTGCGACAAAGAAGAAATTGCTTTGGGGAATGGATTCTCGATCTCCAAACAACAGCTCTAGTGGTAGTAGCCCCCCGGTCCATGTTCATGTTGGTACTAATGCAAATGCAGGGAAAGAGATCAAGAAGGAGGAGATCTTTCAGCTTTGCCACCATCTTCAACAACCACCACATTAGCTTTGTTTAGGAGAATGTTTTCAAGTTTCTAGCGTTCTGTGTTCTGTTTGGTCAGGTTTGTAGCGTTCATTTGCTCAGGAGTCTGTGTTTGTAGGGAAGTTTCACTTGTTTTGTTCCTACTGTTTAAGTAGTGAGAATCCATGTAATCGCCAGAAACTACACAATGGACTTGTGTGGCTTTCAACGGCAGAATGAAGAAGTGTAGGGTTGTTGAAAATGAAGAAGTAAGTTATTAAAAAACCCATGTCATCGAGCCTACTTTCTGTTACTCAAGTTTTTAGTGCCAAATTCGAAATTCTCCACATTCTCAGAGAGTTTGAAATTGGTTTCTGCTTCCCAGAACAGTAGTATGTCTATACTTTAGTATGCAATAGGTTTAGAGCCAAGTTAAAATGTTTCGGTTTGTTAAGCAGGGCTGGTGGAAATTAACCGACTTATGTGATTATCTCCGTGCTACAAGTCATGGCAAAACTTACAAGTATTCTAGCTAGTTGGGGGCTTAAGACAAATATAGAATTGTACAGTTCATGACTTAAGAAGCTGCAGTTCCTTATGTTTTAATAGTTTGCACTTTCCTGGAATCAGATTATAAAACCATAAGATACATGTAAATATATCAATAGGAAAGGTGGTTGAGTCCTGATTAAATGTTGGTTGACATCCTGCTAGACATAGTAATTGAACAGAACTTCAGCTCAGTTTAAACTTGTTTTGGTTTTTATCCCCATATTGCATATAACAGAAAGTGACAACAACAACATTAATGTAAAGACACACAAGTTGTAGGAACTAGTAGTTAGTGCATATAACACAAGTGACAACAACATTAATGAAAAGATACACAAAAGTTGGAAGAACAGAACCTAAATCTACGTGTCGGCCATAAACTACTAAATCTACGTGTCGGCCACGTCAACAAGGTCATAAAACAGCTTCAAGTTGCTCGTCTAGGTAGTGGATCTCCGGTGACCTCAGGTAGCTCACGCTCATAAACCAACTGATCAACAAAGGCAACTCCAAGCTCCTCCTGGAACTCTAGGATCTGCCACGCACGTTCATGGTGGTTTTGCATGTCCACAAATTCATCATTGTAGTCCTCTAGTGGGTGTGGGAGGGAATAAACCAGGTCCCCATCATCCCCCCCTTCCTCGAACTCAGTTGTGCTGTCTTGGAAGAAGACTACCCCACAACTGGACGACTTCAAGCGGAGATCGCAGAAGAGCGCCCGGACATCATCATCGTTTCTCAAAGGACGTAGACAACGAGGCCACTCCTCAAAAGCCCTGGCATAGAACACGGCGAATGGGAGGTTATCACCTTGAACTATCCTTAGCATGAAACTGAATAGCTCCCCGTATCCAAACCTCTCTGGATCAATGTTGTGGATGTAGCTAACATCTCCACCAATGTAGTCAACCCGATGATCTTCCATACAGTCCTCCATTCTGCCACCAAAATGAACACGCAAGCTTCGGAGATGATCAAAAGGTGCTGCACACAAAGAACAAGATCAGAATCCAAAAAACCGGCATGTAGCCCACTTTTGAGTTCTATGAAAAAAAAAATTACAAGTACACTTGTTCAAAATATGTTTACCAGGGAGAGAGGTGTCTTCAGGGAAGGGTTGAGATCCACAACCATATTCACCAGCCATGGTTTTTTGCGCAAGGTAATGAAGATTAGGGAGTGCAGAGGCAAGAAGACTACAATTATTAAGCCAGAGGCTGTTGAGGAAAGGTTGTTGAGTGAGAAAACATAAGGAGATAGCCTGATTTTTATAGGTAGAGTTTGCAGGGGTTTAGATGTTAGTTTGTTCTAAGTGGTTGGGATGAAATTTAAGGCACCAAAGGATTTACAGTCATGTTGTTTGCTTGTGAGAACACTCCACCTATCCCACTGCCCTAGGTAAACAAATATTTAAGAGCATTGCTATATTTTCATGTGTTGAAATAATATGTCAAGCACAAGTTCACCATTTGTCTGATGGAGTTATCTTGTGTAAGAACAGTATTCTGTTTATGAAGAGTAAATAAACAACTTATACCACAATGGAATAACTCCAAATAAAGCAAATCATATGTACTTAAGCAGAACACTTGGACTGTAACAAGGGATATGTGTTGTTTTAGAAATTTCATTCCAAACTGTTAACCATGTATCCTAATGTTTCCACCAAATACATAGCAATATGTTCTCACTTGGAATAAATATGAAAACATGTTGCAGAATCAGTAGCTTTAAAAACATAGACCAATACTAGTTTCCAATCCATACATAACAAGGACAAACTCAATTGGATAGCAAAAAGTTCTTTATGTAAAGTAATATGCAACCCTTTTGCATCATCACACTTACTAGTCCTCCCATGCGTCCTTGTTGAGCTTGTACAGCTCCACCTTTAGGTACTCTCCGCGGTCTGCATGTTTGAGGGAGAAGAAATGCTCAAGCTTGCCTTCTGTGGTGCAAATGATATCACCAATCATGATTCTGTCTCTTTGTTCTAGCTTGGGAAATTTCTCCAGTTCCTCATTCAAAGAGGCCCTCATTTTTGCTCGTGCCTCCCCAATCATGACAGGAGGTGGTCCGATCATGGCCTTCACTGCCTCGATGAACTCAGCATCGAGAAATCCACGCTTACGCTTGCCCTTGCTGTTTGAATCACTTGCATCAGGGACATTACTGTCGGTACAGACGTTTCCATTCTCATCAACTGTTAAATCATCGGAGACAATAGAGCGGTACTTGTCGTTTGCCATTATCCTCTTCGCGGCTGTCATGACATCAACTGCCTTCCTCCCGGCTGCACGGTCTGTTCCATATATATCCACCCAAGCATCGTAATAGGGCAATGGTTTGTCATTTTTTCCCTCGATAGCTTTGCCATATTTCTAAACACACAAAATCATACAATCGAACAGATTGATTAGGTAAGAAACAAGTAAAAGTAAAGGACTCAACTAAAGCTACAAGTTCGCAACACAGATCAGCAACATACCTTGGTTAAGTCCTTCCAGGTTAGTTTATCAGTAATAAACTTCTTCTTAACATCACACCAACCAGATCCAGACTTGTCTTTGATTTCAAGTACAGCTAGCAACTGCTGACGCCATGTCTTGATGTGGTGTTTAACATTATCAAGAGTCAGCTTGATGCCCGGGAATTTCGTTTGCATGTATTCTAGCATCATTACTCGCCCTTCTTTCTTAAACCCTTGCTGAGTCTTGTGGCCCGCCGCTTTAGCAAGGCGCATTGCTTCGATTAATGCCCAATCTTCTTCCGCTGTCCAAATGAAATAATCATTACTCTTGATGGATTCAACTTCCTTGACAACCTCCTCATTGGCCTCCACCACGGTCTCATTTGCATCCGGGTTTCTATTCTGATCAGGAGCAGTTTGCTTGGGCTTCAAGCCAGATGCTTTGGCTCCTGCGGCCTTGGTTCGTGGGACTCTCTGCTTCGCATGCTTTTTCGGCCCATCTCCAACATCGACGTTGTGGACTCCCAAAGGTGTAAAACTCTGGCCCATTCCTTCCCCATTTTCACATGAGTTTGTCACTCTTTCACCCCTAGAGTTCTGAGCCTGAGATTGACTCATATTGAATGCTCCCCCTGAAGTGAAACCATGCCCTGGTGGCTGACTGGATTGATTCATTTCATTCCAAGCCTTTTCCCCTGCAGGCTGCATAGCTATCTGGGCATCCAATCAAGTTAGTAAAATCATGTAAACCAAAGAATAAACAGAATAATTTGTTCAAGTCCACCCCCCATGTAGATAAACTAATAATTCCAGGAATTTAAACCACATATTTAACTCATATACAAGTTCAAAACATGCAAGGTGATATGATATGAAATGGCAACCAAAATATGCTCATGCACAGAAAAAAGTCTAACAAACTACATTCCATTAACAATTAAACAAAGAAGTCATAACAGGTTGTAACAATACATGACATATGCCATCATTTTTCAAAACAGAAAGTTGAAATGCCACGTGTTGGCCACACAACAAAACAAGTTAATCTGACAAAGCTTACAGATACGACATAAGTTAAACATAGTTTGCAAAATTACAGAAGAGATTTAATGGAAACACAAACGAAGCTACGCTTCAACCCCTCCCCCGAGACATCATATAATCCCGGTAACGCTGGTACATAATCGTGGCCATTACATCACGCAGTTCATTCCAAGAAGGATTGTCACGGTCTATCTCAGAGATAAGTCGTGGAGGGTCAGGATTGTTTCGGGCCCTCTGTGAAGGGGGTTCATCATCCTCTTCATCAGAGGATGAGTCCTCTTCCTCCAAAAGATCATCGGGGGCGTGATTGCGGAGAAAGTTGTGTAGGAGGCAACACGCGATTATTATGTGATTCTGTGTGTCAATGGAGTAGAAGGCGGGAGACCTTAGAATTGCAAACCGTTTCTTCAGTAGCCCAAAAGTTCGTTCGATTACATTGCGTGCAGCTGCATGTTTCAGATTGAAATACTCTTGCTGGTTCTGTGGAGCCCTGTCTCCACGTGCCCATTCCTGTAGGTGGTATCGTGTGTTTCGATACGGAGACAAAAAACCCGACGCATTTGCGTACCCAACATCAACGAGGTAGTAATTCCCTACAAATTTATTGCAGATTGGTTGTCAGGACAACTAACATAGCAACAGAACTGTAATGAAAATTTCATGTAGTAATGGTTAATAGCATATTCAGAATACAATCGATGAAACCCCTTGATGCAAACACAATTACAGAAATATGACTAACCTTCTAGAATCTGCAATGCTCCTTCCTCCCTTGTAACCGCATCTGTTAGTACCTTTCCATCTGCAGCTGACCCTTCCCACCCTGTCAGTACATACATGAACCGCATTTTGAAATCACAAACACCCAACACATTTATCGCCACGCTCCCCTTCCTGCTCCTGTAGTAACAAGCACGCTTGCCATTGGGAGTTGCATCAATGTAAGTACCATCGAGAGCTCCAAGACAACCCTATCAAGCATTTTGCAGGCAAAGGTCACACAATTATCAACTCACCCAAAATGGTTAATGAGTTATAACAACATAAGGAAGGTTTAACCAACAAAATACAAAATAAGCAACACATGAAATTACCTTGAAGTGTTTAAGAGGCTCAGTCGTACACTCTGCAGTGATAGGTTCTGGTTTAGCCAGAAGTTTATCATGGAGTTGGAGGACAGCTTTCAGAACCTCGTGAAAGTATGTGCTAATTGTGTGGCCTGAACGCATGAATGCAAACATGTTGACCCTGTTCTTTGTATGATGCCCAATGATGATCAGAAAGTTTGCAACCTTCTCCTCGATCGTAACCCATTTACCACGTTTTAAACCCGCCCCCATACTAAGGAGATTGCGTAGCTACCGGAAACATCCCTTATCCATTCTCAAAACGTTCTTACAGTTCGTATCGTTCTCATAACATATCCTTTGAATGTAGCGCCACTGCAGCGGCCTTTTCGCATTCAAGCTATACTTAATGGGGCCCAACCCAACCATTCTTCCTCTCCTAATCCGAGTCAGGTAATTCCACAACATGACCATAACCACAACAACTCTCCTTACGTAATCACGCCTAACTGACTCATCATTCACATCCATGCTAACTACTCCAGTAAACCCAAGGGAAATGCCTCAAGTCATTCACAGTGTGGGTCAACAAAACAAACAATGCCCTTAAGTGCACAACTAGAAGCTACTTCAGTCAGTGGTTGCTACAAAAACCGTATGCCTTAAACCCCACCCAACAATACAAGACTCGATTAAATAAGCAGAAATATCTTTTTATTTTCAACAAGAACTTCAAGTTCACGATGAGTCCACAAATCAAAAGTCTGAATAATTAAAGTCCACAGACTTCCTTCCTAACACTGTTAACAGATATAGACTACAGTCAGCATGTATAAACGAGCAGGTCACAAAAACCCAAATAACACACAATCAAACAAGGTCTTTTGGAGCTCAACAAATTTCACATTCAGTCGACTAAAATGCAAGAACAACCCACCCAAATGTTCATCTACTTTGATGCATTTCGGAATGAAGAATGTACAAGGACAAAGCTCAGTAAAACTTACCCTTCAATTCGCGATTTGCCTCCAAAAGAACAACCTGCGTACAAATCCAAGAGTTACTTTCTTTCTACGGTAGCCCACGAACAAAAGCAGCACAGATTACCCGGATTATCGCTACCCAGAGACAGTCGAAACTTACCCGGACAAAACGGCGGAAGGGGGAGATGAACCCTAAAAACGATAGCGTCGTAATCTGAAATGGGAATTCGGGGGAAATCAATTTAGATTATTTTGGTATGGAGGATGGGATGTAATTAGATTGCATAGTATGGGTATTTTGGGGACAAGATTTCATATTTGGTGGGCAAAATTGGAATGTCAAATTAGTAGAAATTTTGCCAATTTCATTTTCCTGCCCAGCCCATGGAAAACGAAGTAGGAAAAGGGAAGGGATTTTATGCACAAAACGTCCAAAATCTGTTTTCCGGTTGAGTAGGAGGAAAAGCCGGTCAGACCACTTAACCACATTTCTTTTTCATTTTCCTACTTACCAAACCAGTAAAAGTGATCGTTTTACCCAAAAGTTTTCCTTTTCCTCACCAACCAAACGGGCCCTTACTTCTTCATTCATTCATTCAACCTAACCTGTGTCTCCTCCTCTCCTCCAATGAACTGAAATTGAATCAATCAATCAAATCCCTCACGACACGAGCAACCTAGAGATGGCCTCATCTCAATTCTCATAATATGAGTAGTTTCTTTCTTTCTTTCTTTCTTCTTCTTATTCTTCTGAGTTTGCTGTTTTTCCATCCAAAGTTTGTTTTGGTGTTCAATAGTAAAATATGTTGTTTAGTCGGCTCAGTATTTATTATGTTTAGTAATTTGGGGGAAATCTCTATCTTCTGTTATGTCCATTGTCTAATTTCTCTTGTTTTTTAGTACTAGTAAGTAGATAGATAGATAGATAGATAGATAACTTTACTCACTTGCCATTTCATGTTTGTTAGCAGGCAGATTTAGACAACACACTCAGTTCCATTCTATGTTTGAGAATCATGAAAGTTGCACTTGCACCTTTTTAGATAGCATTAACTGAATTCATTTGTGTATGCCCCTTGACAAAGTTTATGCTGGTCTTACATTTTGTTTTCTAATTTTCTTTAAACTTATTTTGACCAAGTTTGCAATAGTATATTTTGCTTCTGTTGGTAAATTCCTACTCAATCTAGGTCTAATAGACCTTAAGGATACTAGTAATCTGACTCATTGTACCATACTCGAGTAATCTGACTCTTTTTACGATTGACTCATGTCTTGATGTTTACTTCAATGAGGCTGTGCAGATATTCCACTATGTTTTATCACAACCTCAAATTAGTTGATGAAAAATGCTTTACATTTGTTTCTTTTCATGAAAAATTTGATCTCTATCTTCCTGTTATGATGAGTACATGGATGCATATGCACTTATCCATTCCTCCCAAATCCCAATATCAGTTTCTTGCTTACCTATTCATATCCCTTGTAGGTTCGTTTGCTACTGGCCACAACTCTGAATGTATCAATGCACATTAGTTGTGTAAAAGAGAACAAACTAGTGCAGCTATATAGAGAATTATAGATGATCCATGTTACTTCTAAACTTTGCTAAAGCCAGATTCTGTTTATTTACTAGTTGTCCCCCAATGTTCATGCCCTCCGTAGTAGTTGATGCCTAAATTATCAGCTTCACATTCAAACAAATACCTAGCTATAAAATAATTGTATGCTTACCTAGGCTATAATAATAATAATAATAATAATAATAATAATAATAATAATAATAATAATAATAATAATAATAATAATAATAATAATAATAATTCATTGTGTTCAGCTTCTGTGTGATTTTCGCAACTGTTTGCAGAGTCTTGCATCCTTGAAAAGAGACTCTCAGCCCGAAAGCACTCTGAAACTGTGAAACAACTGCACATATCTTTGTGGACAAATTTTCCACGGTCATTTATGCAACACTTCTCCAAAATCAGCTCAATGATTGAGGGCTTGAACCCTACCTGCTGAAGGTAACTTCAAATCTTTCCATGTTTCATTTATGTTTCTTTACATTATCTTACTTCCTATTCAAATCTATTCTTGTGCAATGTAAGCTATCACAACCTGCGCTGTTAAAATTTAAAAAAGCATGTGATCCTCATATAATGTTTTCTTTACATCAAGGAGCTTATATTGTTTTCACTTTTGAAATTCATTTGAGCAATGTGAAGTTTGTAAATTTAAGTGTTAGTTATTGACAGATCAAAATTAACAGTTATCAATGCTTAGCTACTTCTATTAATTTGTCGGAAACTTCGAAGAGCTCATCCCACACTATCATTTCCTCCCTGCCAATTCATAGGTGTGGTCTCACATACGGTCATCCTACTTACATTGGTTAAAAAGACACTAAAGGCAAAAAATACGATTGTGTGTTATGTATAGCTTCTTTTTTTCTTCTTATTGTCCCTTTGTTATTTTAAACTTTCTAATCTGTCCTGTTTCTAACAGGAGCTCCCCCGTATAGTGTCTTCCAGCGTCTAACATTAGAACTCTGCCCCAGGGTGAGCTCAATCTCATTTTATATGGGTACATAATTAATTTGTTCTTTTAGCTAGTCAATAAATACTCCTTTGCTGTTACTTATTTTTGGACCATATATAGATAATTAGATAATAAGAGTCATGTCTCTCTTTTTCTTTTTATCTGGGTGTTTAATCTAGTGGCATGATTCTCACTTTGGGTGAGAAGTCGCGAGTTCGATTCTCGCAACACCCCATGGAATGTCATTTTAATTGAATAATAATTTCTATTCTGTTGCTGAGATTTGTTGCTTCAACTGTATTGATTGTTTGGTGAAACCTTTTTGTACTGAAAACCAAATGCACCTGAAAGAGTGCCTATTAAAGTGGTAAGCTATTGCATAGATACTATCTGGAGACAACTGATAAGTACATGTCGAAGCTTAAGGAGGTGGACGAGGAGAATGTTGCATTGATGTGCACAAAGCTCTGAGGAAGAAGATGATGATTGGGTGAGCGATATTGTGCTTGATGTCTATTGTTTTACTTAATTGATGGATATCATATGATAGCTAGTGTCTTGTTTGTATGCTTGTGGTTAGGCTATGATACATGATCCAATTTGAGTATTTAACATCTTTTGTGAAAAGAAATGATCTTGTGTGATTGTGAAAGTGGGCAATATATTTGATATTGCTAGAAACTGGAGTACTGATGAAATGATGATTAAAAAGTCATACTTGGAATGTTAAAAACTGAGTAATGGAAACTTTGACACCTAAGAAATAAACAGGAAATTTAGAGTTAAAAATTCTGCTGAAGTTAAGAAGAGAAACTGGACTTAAACAAAGGCAGTTACATCTGGGCATCATCAGGCAAAGCATTCTTTGCCAGCATATAGGCAGATTTATACAAGTCTTTACTGACAGAATTAAACTGAACAGAATCAAAACAGCTGATAAGTGAATTAATAGTGTCTGATATGCCACCAGTCGAAGAGTAGCTAGTACTGAAACTTTGACAGATAAGAAATAAACAGGAAATTTAGAGTTAAACAATGTCCAGCTAAAATTAAGAAGAGAAATTGAACTTAAAACAAATAAGGTCAATCAGTAGGTAAATAGAAAACAAAATCACAGTAAAATAGAAAAAGATACAATACACTGTAAACAAAATAAAAAAAATCCTAAAGAATTAGTAAAATTCAGAAACCAAAATAAATGAAAAATGAGAAAACCACTACAGAAATGTTGTTCAGCAACTAATATAGGACTTGGCATAGATAGCAATAGTCTGCTATTTTTATTTATTTTCTTTCAGTAAGAAACTTCATATATTGATAAAATCAGGATTTTCAAAGGGTAAAGCACTAGTTCCAGCGCTGTTCGTATGCTAACAAATGCGCCACTTTATTATTTAGTCTAGAAACAAAAGAAAAAGAGATGAGGAAAAAAGAAAGCTAGTAGATAAAGCTTTAATGTCTTATGGTTCGGTTTGTTGAATCTGCTGAATGATATTTCTGCAGTCGCCTTCTGCTATAACCATGCTCAATGCCCAGCAGTAACGCCTCCTTAATGACCAAAGCTTCCACAGCTTCATGATGTTGTAAATAACTGACATCTACCTTTTCCAAGCTAAAATCGATCAATCGCTTCCCCTCGCCAAAATCCCTACATTAGCAACTGCCTGTTTGTACTCTAATTGATGCATCCCAGTTCAGCTTAATTTGTCCCACACCTGATGGTTGCCAACCTTAGGTGGTATCTGGAGGTCTGGGCTGAGAGAATGGATTCTGCACTTACCTTATATCTGTGCAAGTATTGCTGAGCAAAACTAACAGACTCCATTCATTCGTTGCCTGCATCTTCATGGACGTCATACCGGTTTCTATAAAACCATAAACTCCAATATGATGTGACAAACAGCTCAAATTCTTCCATATGGTTGGAGAATCTGCTATACAATATATCTTGACAAATTGAGCAAAGCCGAAAAGCATCGAGCAAAGTTACATTCCTTTGGATTATAGACTCATTCCCACACTTGCAAATAGGACATACAAATCAACCTCTATGCTGCAGAACTCCATATATACATCAATAGAATTATTAAGAGGACGCCAGCGAATTTATTTTTTTATACTCTTATTTGGAAGTCCAAGTTTCCAAACCCACTACCACTTCTTGCATTTGACATCCTAGTAGAATCATTCCTATTGTGTCTCTCTAAAGATGCAATATCCGTTGCAACATCATAAGCTGCTTGCACTGAATACCCAAACTTGGAGTAATGCTACATTCGAATGTCCTCTCTATTCCGAGATGGAACAGGTATTTATAATATAGCTTGAGAACCACCAAAACAATATGCACTAGTACACAGATAGATAAAACATGGCATCAAAACAGGAAAATTGGAAAATGCTCTAGTACATCCCTCAAAGGTAATATTTTGCATAAATAGAACACCTAAGTACCATAAACCACCTCAAACCAGTACACCATATGAAAGACAAGACTGAATAGCAGAAATAGTGCACTACAAGCTAATCAAATAAAATCCTAAAGATAAGTAGCTACGGAGCCATGAATCGCTGCCAAAACCAATGGCGGGCCCATACATCATCATCCTCCACGCGGCCCTCTCTCTGTGTCTCCGGTATGAAAAGATAACTGAAGCCAGATAATAGAAGAGCAGATGCAGCATAAACAATAAATATCCACCACTCGAGCTGAATAGAAGATGCAACGTGGCCTGCCCAACCACGAATGCCAACATAGAATCAAATGAGCTGCATGCTACATCCCCCAGGTCGGCACACTCCTCTGGAAATGGAGTACTGATCCACCCTCGAGGCCCTGGAAGTACTCCTAGCATGATATTGTGCGTCAATACCAGAGCACCAGCAATCGCCGCTCCCGAATACGCCAGATGATGGTAGGGGTTCTCGATCATATGAAAAACGACTCCAAGTAATATCTACAAAAACATTTTTAAATAATTAATAAAAATATTAATTTAAATTAAGATGTATGGATAGGTTATTGATTCTTACCAATGATGAAACTGAGAATGTAAATGCTACTGCAATCATCCTCCTAACGCCCAACCTCCTCGCCAGGTAACATCCAATGCACTGGGATAAAAATCGACTAGTAGCCAGCACCAAAGATGCCAAGTATGCCTCGTGCAATGCATATCCAAGCGACTGGAGTACGAATGGAGAAAAGAAAGACAGCACATCGGATCCCATCAAAGAAGTGAAGATAGAAGTAACTATCCTGATGACAATAATGGGACGATTCTTCCTCCTAAGCAATTCTGTGCGTGCTCTCCTAATGTCTCCTCTCAGAGTGGGGGGCTCCGGCAAATAAATAGATATGATCAGCATACCACACCCAAGAATGGCTAAAACGCCGAAATCAGTCCTCCAGCCCCATACGTGGTAGTACGCGGCTATCAAGTAGTTAACGCCGTTTCCTGCCAATGTACCAATGCCTGGGCACAGAATAATCCAAAGACCAGGTGGAAGCGTATAATAGACCATCAATGGGACTACCTGCAACATAGAGAACTCAAATGTTAAAAATCCATAATATTAGATATTAAATATACAAAAATTTGTTATTAAGATAACTTAACCTGATAAATCATCGCAATGCCACATGACATGATAATACGTCCAAGTGTTTCCACAATGATATGTGGAAACCATATGTCCAGCAGCACCCCGACAATCACCAAAATGGAAGCTGCAACAAGCACAGGCTTCTTCCCTCCCACACATGTCAGCCAGTAAGCAGGAAACCCAACTATCATACTCATGAGAGGTATGATAGATAGGTGCAGGAGGAGAAACTGGTTCCTATAGACGCAGAAGTCACTCTCGAATGCCTTCTGTTGGTCCTTAAAAAGCTTATGCGACATGCGGACCTGAAAGTCTGGTAACGAATCTATACCCCCTGCAAAAACAAAAATTAGAAAACATGAGTGTAGAAATGCAATTTATAGATAATTAGTATAATTGATGGACAAATTACAGATTCAGTCAATACACATATCCATGTCACATATACATGTATTGGTATTGAGCAAATCTCAACATGCATGCCAAGATGACAACATAGACATAAACAACAATATAGCCATGTAACTATAGGAAACACCAACATAAAACAACCCAAAAGTATAGATGAATAGATAATGTTGTTTATCCGAGTTAAATATCAACAGATATATTATAAATTTATAATGTTAAGAACTGTTTTTCAAGCTTATGGTCTCTTTTATTCTATGCTTCCCTAACTAACATGGCTTTTTATTACAATGTCCATATTCAGTTTTTTAATGAAGTTTCTTATTACATGGGATGAGGAGATTACATGGCTCTGTAAAGCAACGGAATGTAAAAGTGCTACAGCTCAGCTATACTCAAGATTGCTGCTGCTGAAACTGTCCATGCTGTGTGGATGCTAAGGAATGCTATTATCTTTAAGGAGGCGCAAATTGGACTGTATGTGATTAACCAGATTATGCAAACTATTAAGATCCGAGCTAGCATGATTAAGAAACTGGAACATGTTTAGTATCTCTTGGTTCCAAAAAAAAAAGTTTCTTATTTTCAATAAACTGAAACTAAATAAGTCACCATTATGAGTTTTAATGATTATAGTCACTGAAGCTCAATAGGCATAAATAGAAAATTTTGATTAAAAACCAACTCTATCTCATATAATAACAGCATCAAGGCTAAAACAAGAGTACATGGAAACACACGGTGTAAAAATGTAAAACAGAGTCCTCATAGATAAAAATCCTTGGTAATCTTACTAGCTAGTTGAATTATTTATTACTATTGTCCACACAGTGTATGTAGTACCTAGCTAGCTCCTATGCTTTGTGATCAAGTACTACATATCTATACCCTGCTTATTAATTGACTATAGATAATTGACCTAACCTTGTACATGAGGGAGTGACATAAACAACCAAAGCCAATAACTTATAATGGCTTGAATTAGTATGATGATGATGATTAATTTCCAGTTTAGCTAAGTTAATTAATTATGTAGTTCTTACTTGGTACTCCTATATGTATATATATGGTTTCTAATGGTCTATAATGAGCTAGCAAAACTAAACTAACATCATTAGTATACTTTCAAGTCAATGTCCAAACAAAAAGTGTATGTTTCTTTTCTTTTTAGGAATGGACTAAAGTCAAGATTTCAAGGAAATAAAATTGTAACATAAACAAATAATTCACTTGGCAATGCTGCCAATGCATACATACATGGTTAAAATTAATTAAGTTCAAAATAGCTAGTGAATACAACACGTTACACATGTTGCATGCACTTAGTATACTTATAAATAAATAAAGAAGATAAGTAATACTGATAGAAAACAAATGTGTACGTACCTGCTGCTGCAGTAGCATAACCAATCGCGAATCCTCCAAGCATATAAGCTAGCCTGCATCTCCATATGAGTGGATGCCTAGCACAGTTAAATAAAACAAAATTGAAGTTATGTTGACATTAACGCATTTTAAGACCACTATAAACAACTAATACTAATATCTAACAACATTTACGAAGATTCAATTATACAGAGCTTAATTAAAGAGCACCTTAAATTATTTTTGCTTAATTGAAAATAAAAGTTAGTTTGACAACTCATTTAACCTAACCTAGCACTAAGTATATGTATATGGGCAGTTGATTTCAAAATAAAATTATCCCACACATTTTATCACCAAATAACCTTCATAATTTATAAAGAAGTATCACAAATAATAATAGAGTCTGTTAAAAAAAAAATACAATAATAGAGCATGCAGTATGTATAGCATTACAGTTTGTAACTTAAGACTATGTTGCCGGCTAGTTATGATGATTTCCTGTAACTTTGTCATCTGCTTAATGAAATGGTTTTTGTTTCTTAAAAAAATAAAAATACACAACTTCAAAATATAAAACATATAATACGAAGTACTTGGTATAATAATAGAGCAGTAACATTACAATAATAATCGAATTAAACGAACTCTAAACACAACTTGAGTTTAAGGTGTGGTCACTCCCCAATTATTAAATTTATAGTCATCTCCCAGGTCATTTCGGTCAATTCCCAACCATATAAAATTCATAATTCACTCATTCATTCCCTTTTTCTATTCTAGGCCTAGGGCTCAAATCACATTATTCATACACCAAAAATGCTCAAGTCTCTGAACTGAGTCCACTACCAGTCAAGCAAAAGTGCAGCAGAGAGCTTCTACAACCCAATACATTCGAATCTTGCTCTGTACCAAAACATAGAAAGAAAGTAAAAGGCAGGACCGGATCTGACTAGGGCAGTGGGCGTAGAAAAGAAAGAGAAATTTCAATTGCAAACTCGTCTCTCTATCCGGAAGAGTCAGCGGATGTTAGGTACTGTACTATTCTAGTACTGTATTTAATTAATTTCAACCTTTTAGTTTTTCATTTCAATTTTTTTTTTCTCAACAGTCAACACTCGGGTCAAAGCGGGTTTTAAAAACTCGGGTTTTGTTTTAAGAAATAATTTAGGTGGCAAATAATTTGTGTTGCCGTGAAAATGAACTGAACTGTGTGTGTATCTTTATCTTTTTAATGTAATCTCACCTTAATTATAGTACTAGTATACTTGATTGATTAAGTAGTTAGCCTTAGCCCAAATAGTTAGTACCAGTAATGTAAGAAACATGTTAAAAATAATAAGAATATTTATTACCTGAGAGGAGTTGTTTCTGCTTCTGCTGCTTGTGCTTGTCCTGGGCCAGTACCACCATTTTCAGTTTGTTGTTGTGCTTGTTCTTCTAATAATCCTGGCCTGCCCACACCACCAGTTCCTTGTGCTTCTTCTTCTATTTCTGAAACTCTTCTCACCACACTAGCACCAGTTTCAGTTTCAGTTTCAGTTTGTTGTTGTCCTTCTTCTGGGACTGTACGCACACCACCAGTAGCATTAGCATTTTCAGTGTGTGTTTCTTCATCATTAGCACCACTTCCTTCCCCTGCTTCTAACCCTCTGCTTCCACCACCAGTGACTCCTTCCCCTCCTTGTTCAATATCACCACCATTGCCTCTTCTTCTTTGGAAGCAACATAACATACATGCAGCTACTAAACCAAACAACCTGAAAAATAATTTAATTTTTTAAAATCCTATTAAAAAGAAAAAATAAATGCTACTAATAACCAAACAGAGGACTAGTATTCATACTCACCCCAAAATAAACCACATTGTGTTGTGTTTGATAGATCAACTAGAGAAAAACAGATATGTGGAAAACCATTGTGTTTGATAATTTGGTTGTGTTAATGGTCCTGGAATATGTGTTGAATGAGTGTGGGAGGTACAAAGGTTTTGAGATGAGTGAGGAGAAGATCTTCAAATGGGTTTTTATGACAGTCCTATGATGCAGTTCTATATTTCCATACTTTTCAAAATTAATGCATGAAAAAGACTATAAGTTTGCAAGCATAGTAAACGACAATGTACCTATTTTTCATACTATAGTTAGAATTCTGGATATTGATTCAGCTTTATCATAACTGCATGCATGATAGTATTTTTTATTTATTTTTCTACATTGTTTAGGTTCGATTTTAAAACTTGCTTGTTACCATTTGTTGTTGCACCGGATACTCTGGTTTGCAGTAGCAGTATAGTGTTACAGGAGTATCACGTTATCTTCCAGATACAGCATTCATATTGTTTGATTCGTCATTTTTCTGTATCGTAATCATAGGCTCAGTAGAGTATTCTTGAAGTTGTAATAGTACTAGTACTATATCTATGATGAATATTGTATTGAGGAAGGCTATAAGTAGATTCTTTCAGGTGATAGAACCGTAACTGTAATAGGTCGATTTGTAATCTTCGTTGAGAATTCTCCAGTATATGATCTTAGAGTTGATTTCAAAAAAAATTCTGTACCATGGAAACTACACTAGCTAATTTGGAGCTTTGGGCTGTTAATGTGTAGATAAAGGCCCATTAAACTTATTCAACATATTGTGTCATATGTCAGATAAAGGCCCATTAACTAATTTTATTTTTAATTTTTTTTTCTATAAATGGTATGCGATTTTTTTAAACTTAATTAAATGGGATACTGGGGTTAATATAATTTTCTAGTTTCGCCCTTGACAATCATAACTAATCCAGTGAACATCAATGTACACGTTTCAATATACATTCCACTACCATACGTACCTTCAAGCATAATATATAGTATAAACTTAAAGGTCCACTTTCATGTAAACGAAATACAACAAAGAAAAAGGGCAAAGAATGGAAAAACAAAGGTTCAGTAGCGGCTCCCGTCCTATAGTCTAACGTGCTTTTTTTTCTTCTTTTTTTGGCCTTCTATTTACCTCAACTTAGGAAAAAGACAAATTTATTGTGACAGTGTGAATCATGTTACACATTTTATAATGGAACCCATTGTTTATGTCTTGTGACTGCATATAATCAATCAAATTGGAAAAACTGCTTTAAAAAGAAAAAAAAAACGTCCTCAAGGTTAACAAAACCCATCAAATTAAATCAACCAAAATAAAACATAGCCGCGATTGGAAACGAAAAGACTTAATTTGTATCTCATTCCAAACCGTTTCACTACACACGCTGATCAATCGGTAATACCGGCTTCTAGTCAACAAAACATAAGCACAATGCAATCAAATAAAATTCAACAAAGACTAATCTATATAATCATAAGTTAAGCACAACGAGTCCTAAACTTGGAATCCATCCAACCTATGTTTGCTTTTTTTTGAAACGGCTAAATTTTTTATTCCAAACGAAATCCCGAGCATAAGAAATACTCGTGATTCACCAACCAATTACAAGTACCACATCTAATCCGGAAGAAAGCAGACAACAAAACAAAGCCTCAAGGGTGCAACCTAAACTAGCCACAAGTATCATTACTTGGCCACATAAGGGAGGCAGTGGCAGTACACTAGCAAAACCAAACCAACTCTCTAAAAACCAAGAGTCCACCTTGAAAGCAGAGGAAGACACAAGACATGGAGCTGCTAATTGCTCCGATATGGAGCTGTTAATTGCTCCGATCTGGAGCAATTTAGCTCCAAATCAACAACTCCGATTTGGAGCACATTAAACTCCAAATCGGAGTTGTTTAACAGCTTCGATTTGGAGCTAAATTGCTCCACCGAAGCTCAAATCGGAGCTTCGGTTGGAGCTTTACATATATATTTTTTAACTTTTTTTTAGATTATTGTAAAAAATTTAAAAGTTATGTGTATAATTATTTAGTGTTAATTTGATGAACTTGAAAACATTTGAGGCAAAAACAAGAAGAATAAGGGCTTAAAATGCAATTATTCAGTTAACTTAAGACCTTGTTTGGTCAAAGTCAACATTAAACGTATTTTGGGCTCAGATGTAATTAAACTCATCTATCAAGTAGTGTGACATAATACTCCGATCTATTAGGATCCAAACGTAATAATGAAATCTAACAGGGGTGTAGATGTAATGGACCCCCACTCCACACGTTTTACACACTCTCTCCGTATCAGTTAGAAGAACTCCTCTCTTTCTCCAAGTTCTCCTTTGAGGGTATTCTATCTTGGAAAACTTTCCAAATAAAAGCGTTGACTTTTAATGGAGCAAGCTTTCACCAAATTTCCTTCGACCACCTTCCCAAACACGTATTCCCCTCCCTCTCATTAATTACTTGGTATCCCTCCCTAGTCGAGTAGACATTCTCCTTACCTAGAGTCCACTTCCAAAAGTCAAGTACACCTCCACTTCTTGGAGTAGACTTCACCAACAATTCCAATCTCTCTTCCTCCTAGCTCCCACAAAAAGTTGTCTTCTCCAATCTCCTTGGAAAATTAGCCGTTCCGAGCTCCAAGAAGTTCTCTCCGTCACCACACAATCTTTCTTCTTATCCAACCTAAAAAGCCTCGGGAATTCTTCCTTAAGTAGCCCGTCCCTATCACCCCAACGGTCCTCCCAAAAAAGAGTCTTTCTCCCGTCACCTACCACTTTCAAACAACCTTTTGAGAACCACTCCTTCCCTCCCACATACGAAACTAGGTTTCTCCACCAATCCGACCATAACCTTGGCGTCCTCTTTCCTTGTACAACCAAATCCACACTATGTGTCCATCCTCCATACTTCGACTCAAGCACCCTTATCCAAAGATCATTGCCCCCTTGAATCAACCTCCACGCCCATCTTCCCAAAAGAGCTAAATTGAAAGCTTTCAAGTGCTTAATACCAAGCCCTCCCTTTTCTTTTGGTAGGCAAACCTTCTCCCAAGCCACCCAAGCTATCATCTTCTTCTATCTATCCAACTTCCCTCCCCATAAGAAATTTCTTTGCAAAGCCTTCAAATCCTTAACTATGCCAACCGGTATACTTTGAAAAAAGAGAGGTAGTAAACCGGAAGTAAGCCAAGTACCGCATTGATTAGCACCACCCGGCCTCCAAGAGAAAGAAATTTGTTTTCCAAGACTCCAAGTCTCTTAGTAAACTTCCCTTTCACCTCCCTCCAAATCCTTCGATCCCTTGACAAACCACCCACCGGTAAACCCAAGTATGTGAAAGGAGTAGTGCCCACCTCACACCTTAGAATGGACGCCCACTCTTGAAGCACCTCTTGATCCACCCCCACTCCTAGCAACGAACTCTTTTGAAAATTTATCTTCAACCCGAAAACTAACTCAAAGCTTCTCAACACCCCTTTAATTGCAACTACATTCTCCATACTCGCCTCCCCTAAAAGAAGCGAATCATCCGCGAATTGTAGATGGAAGCAAAGTACCTTGTTTTTTCCCACATAGACCGGTTTGAAGACGTTTTCATCACAAGCCTTTTTTAACATGCGACTTAGGCAATCGGCCATCACAAGGTAGAGAAAGGGAGAAAGAGGTTTCCCTTGTCTCAAACCTCTTTGCAAATGGAACTCCTTCGTTGTACACCCATTGACTAGAATCGAAGAAGACACGGCTGGAACACATTCTTTCATCCAATTTATCCACCTCTCACCAAACTCCAACATTTCCAACATATGAAAGAGAGACTCCCAACAAACGGAATCATAAGCCTTTTCAAAGTCTATCTTTAAGATAATCAAATTTTTCTTCTTCTTTTTTCGCCTCATCAATTACCTCATTTGCTACAAGAACACTATCGAGGATATTCCAGTTTCCAATGAACGCCGATTGGTTCTCGGAAATCACCTCTTCCAAGACTTTGCTTAGCCTAGTTGCCAACACTTTAGCCAAAATCTTGTAAACACTTCCCACCAACGAGATAGGCCTATAGTCCTCGATCGCCACCGGATTGGAAATCTTCGGAATAAGTGTGACAAAGATACTATTAACTCCTTTACAAAGTTTTCCAAAAGTGTGGAATTCGGAGAATAATCTATACAAATCCTGTTTCACCACAAGCCAAAATATTTTGATGAAGCCTCCTCCAAAACCATGCGGACCCAGACTTTTGTCATTCCTCCCACAACTCGAAATGGCCTCCTTAATTTCCTCTTTTGTGAACGGTGTCTCCAAGAACACTCTAGAAGTTTCCGAAAGAATTGTACCCCTTAGGCTTTGAACTCTAAAGGTCCCTCCAAGTGAACTATGAAAGTGATTTTTGAAATGATCAAACACTCCCTCTCTTACTTCGTTCACCCCTTCCACCCACTTGCCATTTATTCTAACACCCTGTAAAACCTTTGCCCTCCCCCTCCTTGCCATCGTACCATGAAAAAACTTTGTGTTTGCGTCTCCCTCTTTGAACCACTTCGTCTTTGCTTGTTGGTGTCTAATGGACCCTTTTAAAGTTAGAAGATTATGAAGTACCCACTACTAGAAAAAATGGATTTAGTGACACCCATAAAATGTCACTAAAAAGTCTTAGGGTGACACTTTTAGCTATTGTGACACTTTGGCAAAGTGTCACCTGTAAAGGCGTTTCAATAGCTAAGGTGTCACTATAGGTTTCTACAGTGACCACGTAATGTGTGCACATAGAGATATGCTGTAACCTTGTATGTGTCACAATAGCCATGTTTAGTGGTCACCATAGGTAATTGTATTGACAAAAGTTGGGTCATTACAAGTTTCTATAATGACACCATATTTCGTATATGATCAATTTCAGTAGCGATAATAATTATTTATTAATATTGAAACTATTTATGCTAAAAATATTCCAAAAAATATTATGGGGGTGTTGCGAGAATCGAACTCGCAATCTCTCACAAAGAGCAAGAATCCTACCACTAGACCAAACACCCAAATTTCTGAAAAACCATGGATATTCATCATATGTGCACTTCCAGTAGTGAAACAAAATACAAAGAAATTAATTATACTACATTAGAGCACAGAACAAGAAGGAACAAGAAGTTGTCAGTTTGCTGATTGCCTACACAAAGTAGTCAATATATTTCATAATATAGATACAAGGACATTTTGCTCAGCCAAGAAGAGTTCATTATTGACTGATCCTCGATGCCTCAGCACTACAAACTTATTGTACATCCAAAAACCATTTGATATGCATGAAAACAAATAGAACACAATAAAAGAAGTACATAAACTCAAACATATATGAACAACAATTAATTTTATTAGAATGAATACCTGGAACATGACGAGTGATTTCTTGATCCTTGAAATAAAAGGCCAGCTTCATACCTTGTTCCATTTCATAAAAACAATCCAACGAAGATCACAGCGACACCGATAAAAACCACAATGCCAAGAGTCGAGAGATATCCAAATTACACCATATGCATGTTCCATAAGACGATCCATATTGCGATCTACTAACCCAATGTCAATAAGGTCGAAGTCTCAGCTACAACATACTGCGAATTAGTGAACAAATAATGCTCCTGTAATCCTTTTGCGTCTTGACCAGTCTAATACTGGCCTGCCATGGAGATGATCTGTTGACAAAACATGAAGAGGAAGTTTGAATTGAATGTGACACAGAATATAGAAACTAAGCAGGCGAATCACAATACACACCACAAGCATTCATCATTAATCATCAAATAATCCCTACGTAAACATGTTTCATGGACAAAAACAGGCTCTTCTCACTTGAGTAAATACTAAACTCCACATATTAATTTAGTTCTCTACAGCATACTTGTTTTAAAGTTGTTTCAAGTTTTCCTTCTACAATCTGTAAGTAACATTATTGTTTTACTTGGCGCACAGCTTGTTTCTGAAGAATGCTATCGAAAAATTGTATCTTGAATAAACTATTTCACCAATATATATGTAAGACAAATCAAGTTACAATGGTTCATTAGCAGCAAATGTGCCCATAGTGTAATGAAGTTCCTGACCTTTGAGTCTAGACGCCACGCTTCCATTTGACATTGAAGGGTAAATGAGAAGCCGCTCGTTTCCAGTGGAGCAAAATCCCATGAGACGAAGAAGAATTCTGTGGACGGCCAAGCTGTTTAGCTCTAGTTCCGTCTGAATTTCACCACCAGCAGCATTATAGTCTTTTAATCTCTTCACAACCACCACTCCCATTGCTTAACCGGCCCTTGTAAACAATGTCAAGTGATATATAACATAAATGCTAAGAACCAAGAACTAAGAATTAATACCTTAGCTGAACGGAAGTAACCACAATTATGACACGTCCAGATGTCAATGGGTCCATGAATGTAGCAAACCTCTGTCTCGAAATGACTAATTTCAGTTCAGTTCGAGTTAATTGGAATGGAAATAAGGAGAGAAAAGAAAAGAGGAAAGAGAAAAATAGCTAAAGGTAACGGATGCCAGTAATTTTTAAAACATACTTTATTATATTCGTCCGGCTCTGATACCATCATAGAATTCCAATTCTCCCAAAAGCTTAAGCTGTTGGGGAGGAACGAAATCTAGTAATTTATATTAATTCTCCAACAATACTAACATACTTCCCATCAACAATAATTTTCAAAACAGAAAAAAGATTTCAGATGCACATGATTAGTCATATTATCGAATTCCAACAGCAGTCCAATGATTTTCAATCTAGGAAACTACTGTGGGTAGCATCCTGCAAATCATTCAATCTAGGAAACTTTATGCATCTTAGCATTAGTCTTATAATTAGTTACCTAGCACCAAAACTAAGGAGGCAGAAAACTATAAGCGTGATGAGAATTCATAACATTAGCTGCACCTCAAATCCATTACTTTTGAACTGATTCGCAAGGAGTGTTGATGACAAACTCCCCAGTTTCTGAATCATATGTTACTGTAATTTCAACTCCTTGGACCTGAAAACACAAAATTAGAAAGGTCTAAACAAGAAACCAAGAGCATCCTAGCTAAAACACATTAGCACAAACAAGTGTTTCAATAACCTAACTGGACGACATTTAGCTACCTCACATAAACATTGAACACATGAGCACAAATGAGTGTTCTGTATAGAAATTGTTCTCCCAAGTTCCGTTTCATAGATCCTTCCCCCGAAGCCTCTCCAGAGTTTGTCTTATGGATAATGGCCGACTAGTGAAGAATGGCAATCAAATTAGAAAACGATCTACTAATATATAAGCAGGCATCATTAGTGTTTTGGTGGTTTGTTACCTTGTTCGTCATGTTCCATTGCCCAACTTGAGAAATAGATACTGCTCCCGACCCGAAGGATTATACGTGAGCTGCAGGTTGTAGAAGTTATAGGATTAACTAGCAAAGAACCAAGTAAATTACATAATATATAGCATTTTAATTACCTAGGAGGCTGCAGGACCAGAACAAGTAGTTTGTAAGTTGTAACCTAAGAATCTAGGTATTTGATCTGTGAACATGAGAAATAGTTGGTGTAAATTGGTTCTATGTGTAGATTAACACTGTATATGAGTGGAAAAGAAGCATTAAAATGAGCCACTATATTGTTGAATTTCGGATAGCCCTGTAAGCTTGTTCTGTTAATGATTGCTTAGTCTGTGTATCTAGATTAGATAAGGTTTCGATTGAGCTTTCTAGGTGTTTTTTCTTAGTTAAGCTGCATATACTATAAATATTGCTACCTCATGTAAGAAGCTAGCTAAGAATGAGTTGATTATAAGTTTATAAGAAGCTAGCTACCTCTTGTTTATAAGTTTCAGAAGTGTATTGTCTTGTGTCAGTGTGTGCATGTCCGCTGATAATTTCTGCAATCAGTATTGTTGTTATGAGTTGATTATACAAATGGTATTAGTTAGCATGTTGGTTGACGAATGAGACTGAACTAGATTTTACTCTTTTGTTTGTCTTTGAATTGTAATTTGTATATGTTGTTTGTGTTCCTTCTTGAAGGTACTATTGCCATTGGTTAATGCACCGATGATTGACTATACCTTAGCATGGCTTGAGTCTGCTGGAATATAAGAAGTTTTTGTGTTTTGCTGTGCTCATTCAAAGTAACTGATTGACTATCTGCAAAGTTCTAAGTGGTTTGACCAACCGAACTTTTCTCGTCTCTACAATAGAGTCTCACAATTCAACAAGTGTTGGGGATGCTCTCAGAGTGATATATCAAAGGCGTGTGGTAAGTTCCCCTCATTGCTTCCTTCCCTTTGTACTGGCAAAGTGAGTAACTAGCGGCTAGGACCGTCTTCCATTGCTTCACGCCCGCAGCATCTTAATTATTGTATATGCATAGATTTCTGTCCATGGGCTTTTTTCTAGAGAGCAACTGCTTCAGCAAGTTGGTACCCTGCTATATTTATTACTGATATAATTTGGTCTTACCGTGTTCGTTTCCTTTCCAGATACGTGGAGATTTTGTCCTGGTTGCTGGTGATACTGTAAGCAATATGTCTCTTACACAAGCACTTAAAGAGCACAAGGAAATTAAAGAAGGAGAAAGGATAGCAATGCAGTAATGACAATGGTCATTAAACAAACAATCGAAGGCTTCTCCAGTTACTCACCAATCTCGTTTGGGGACAGAGGAGCTGTTCATGGCTATTGATCCAGACAGCAAGCAGTTGCTTTACTATGAAGATAGAGATAACTTAAAAGGAACACTCTCCCTTGACAAGACATTACTGACAGATAAGACTTCTATGTCTCTCCACAATGACAAGCAGGATTGTTACATTAACATATGCTCTCCTGAAGTTCTCACTCTTTTCACGGACAATTTTGATTATCAACATCTACGCCGTCACTCTGTCAAGGGGTTGCTTCATGATGATGTATGTGTTAATAGTGCATTTTCCTAGTTATTTTCTCCCTAGCACTGCCAGTTGTTTAATTTTGCCTTTTGGGATCTTCAGATTATGTGTTACAAGATCTTCACCCATGAAATCCATTCCGGTTACGCAGCTAGGGTTGAAAATTATCGGAGCTATGATACCATTAGTAAAGATATACTGTAATACAGAGGTGGACTTACCCTCTGGTGCCAGATGTCCAGTTTTTTGGAAATTGTGCAATCAAGCTAGTAAGACAAGGAATGTATCGAGCATCAGGTAAAAAAACACATGCACCCTAATTTTATGTAGCTGAACAGAGATAAGTTGAACACATTGTATTTGTATTTTACTCTTCCTCCTGAGTGCTAGACCACCTCTATGCTGACCTGAATAACTAGACCATCCAAGAATTGATTTCTAAAAAAGTAACGTCTTTATTTCAGACGAGGCAGTGCCAATAGATTTGCTTAAGCTCTGTTTCCTTTTCTAAAATATGATACTCACCCTGAATAATGCTATTGAGTTTTCAGTGCTCGATAAGTTTCTGATCATGTATGTATGCATAAATTGAATAATACTGAGCAATGAATAAAATTCTAGAGAATTTTGCCAATCAATATCTCTTAGGTAATACTAAAAGATGTCAATTCATATGGATGGCTTGACGTTCTAATGCTATTGTCTTACTAGGGAAACCAAGCAAACATTTCTTCTGTGAAAATGCTTGTATACATATAACCTTTAGTGTTTGGCCACTCTCTCAAGATTAAAAAGTAAACAACAGACTTCTCCTCAAACTAAAATGATATCAATAAGCTTGTATTGTCCTACAAATTAACATTAAGCAAGAAGGGTTAGGTAAACAGTGTATTCTGTTCGACAGCTTTGTAACCTGTCACTAGGGCTTGACAGTTGATGCAATCTGTAGGTAGAAAGAGTTCAGTTACCCTCTCCTGTTTCTACAGCTTCCAGTATTATTTTCCTGACAGTACTGTTTGTTCACAGATGTGGAGCTAGCACGATGTGCCCAAGTTGGTCCATTCACTGTTATTGGAAATGGCACCAAAATTGGAAGCTATAGTAAAGTATCAAACTCTGTTATTAGAAAAGGTTGTATAATCGGGTCAAATGTTACAATTGATGGTTGTTATATTTGGGATAATGTTACCATCGAGGATTGGTGTACATGAAAACATGCAATAGCTTGTGATGGCGTTATAATGAAGTCTGGATCGGTTCTGGAAGCTGGTGTTGTATTGTCTTTCAAGGTATTCCTTCTTCAAATGCCTAGATGGTGGTAACTTTCTTTCTACATTAAGAATCTCCAGTTTATTGTAGTTGTTTGTATCATGACATATATTTGGATACTTTGAGTTTTCTTTTATGAAATTATGAACCCACAAACCCTGATTTTTTTCTTTCCAATTCCTTCTCTATACACGACGAATTATCTCCAGTCATCCGACATGTTATTGTTAGGTCTTAACAGTTTCCTTTGTTTAAATATGATTATGGACGTCTTAACTTGTTTCTTGTTCACCTTTTTCTGGTCACCTTTTATATGCTCTTGTATGCTAATTATTGATCTTTCTACAGTAAGAATCTCCAGTTTATTGTAGTTGTTTGTATCATGACATATATTTGGATACTAAGTTTTCTTTTATGAAATTATGAACCCACAAACTCTGATTTTTTTTCTTTCCAATTGCTTCTCTATACACGACTAATTATCTCCAGTCATCCAACACGACCAATTATATCCAGTCATCCTCTGTGGCTCTCAGATTCTGTAGCCATGTTTTCCTTGTCCATTGATTATTATCTGAAACTAGTGTAGCTGAGATTTGTTGCCATTCCCATTTTTCCTGAACACCCTCGTAATGCAAGTATAGCCTATACATGACCCTAATTGCTGTGTCTTATTTTTCGTTTGACGTGATTCTTCGAGAATCTCATGTGCTGTTGTTATGCAGGTAACAATTGGACCACAGTTTGTTGTTCTTGCTTACTCGAAGGTGTCTTTACTCCAACAACCTGTCAAACAAGATAGCGACGAGGAGCTGGAATATGCTGATAATAGTAGTGGGTTCTTAGAAATTCCATGTAAATATTTGAACTAATGTCTTACACACTTACGTCTCTCTTGCTTGCTACTTTTCTTTTGTTAGGCAACTCAAAGCTCTTCACTTGATATGTTGAGAATGAATGAGTTTGTTCTTGTATTTCCAATTATACTTGTCACTTCGTTTTAACTTTTTAATTTGAAATCATAAGTTATTATAACACTGTCAAGGTGCAAATTCATGATATGTATATGCAGTCTGTTCACTTTTTAATGTTGCTACATACTATTGTGGTTCAATCAATACTAAATGCTGACCATGACTTCTAGCGATTTATAAATGGGCTGTAATATTTGCACTGAAACTGACGTTGGTTATATGTACTTTCACGCAGCAATTGCTAATGCATCTGACAAGCTGGACGAGGAATCGTGGTCCGAGTCATCTGATTCACAATCGCAGCTTGTATCTGAGGTTCTTTTTTCGTTTTTTTTGTTCTTATTTTATTCTCCTGCTTGAAATTGTTTAACTATTTGAAGTAGCTAAAACCTAGCCTTATTTTTTAACGTATCCTTTCAACATGACATTATATAATGTTGGTTAAACCACTAAACATGTTGGTTTACATTCTGATGAATGGTTGGTCCACAGCTGTTTCTAGTTGTTTTAACAATGTCATATTATGGATCAAAACATAACTTTATGTAAATAGTATTACAGTGTTCATTCAGATTTGGATTTAACTACTGATATAAAGGTAGGAATATGAAAAACAATCCTAAATTTTCTTGACTATGCACCTGGTAAAGAAAGAATAACAAACAAACAGAGACCTAATATTAAAATCTGTATATCTGCATTGTCCAGAGATGCAATTGAATATTAGCTTCCAATGCAAATAGTAGCAGCATGCTATGAAGGGCCTCAAAGATTGTCGCCATAGATTGTAGAAGTTTCCTTTGAAGGTCCCCTATTAAATTAGTCATTTATTGAAATTTAAGGATTATCTATATCTATTTGCTATTGCTTCCTCAGTAGTTTCAACTTCAAGGGTGTAATTTGATTGTGCCTTCCTTGGTTATAGTAGTCTTTCAATCTTCACAACTCTGATTGTCTTTTGTAACCTGAAATAGATAATACAGTGTGATTGTGTCTCATGGTAGGCTTTAACTGTTGGAAGGAAAAAATTATGTATGGTTCTTAACAATACCTTGCTGACCAGGTTGGTAATGGTGGAGTTGGATTTATTTGGTCCATTAGCGAGGGTGGGCATGAAGAAGAGTGGAGGCATTCAGTAGCACCGATACCTGCAGATAGACTTGTTGAGATTGCGCAAAATGCAATCGATGAACTTGAGATATCGAATCAAGATGCAAATGTTCTTCCACCTTCCGGAGAGCTAGAACCTAGTTCCATTGATAATGATTCTGATACAGATGTGAGAGATGACTCGATCCAGTTCCAGAAAGAGGTACATGATTATTTGATGCTTGGGACAGATGAAGTTTGCTTAAACCTAATTTCATGTCTGATTTTTTGAATATATGTTGCAGGTTGAGGCAACTATTCTAAGGGTTGTAAATGAAAATTTCAAGGATGAAAATGTCATCTTAGAAGTGAATGGACTGCGGTATGATCCATATGGTTGCTTCCCCCTCCTTTTCTTCCTGATTTTTGGGATTCACAAGATCTTTCCCTGCCTCAGATTCAGTCTTTTTGTCTCACGATAATCGCTTGCGTAATTTCATTGAATGAGTATAAGATTGTAAATCTTTTTCACAATATGTTTCTCTGTTGGTGTTCCATCTTGGGTTTTAGGGTACATTTTGTTATGGTTTTCCATCTCAATCAATTTGTCCTTTTCCTGAAACTTTGAGTACCTTTTTATTTGCTTGGTCATTACTTCCCCAGTAACTTAGGGGACCTTCGATTATTATTGTGGTTGCATTACTTGCTTTACATTTGGTCTGCCTAAGACTATTATTTTCATTTTCATTTTCATTTAGTATCCTCCACGATTTCTTAATGGTATATTCATACAATCCTTTTATGTCCCAGGCTGTCCTACAATCTGACTTCCACAGACTAGTGCACTGTTCTATTCTATGATGAAATTAGCATTGGATACTCCTCATAGTTCACCGAGTGAGTTTTGCCCCCGCTTCATTAATTTTATTTCTTGGTTTGACAGCTATTAGCTGTGGCCTGGATGACCCTCTTTCTTGTGTTAAAACATGCATGCTGAAAGAACTGCGAAGTCGAACGTCTTATTATCTTATGCTGTTCTTTTTAATGATTTAGAACTCTATATTTAGTCTCTGTCCTGGCCTGCTGGGTGTTATGACTAATGAGTTTTTTATGTCTTTTTGCAGCTGAACTGGTTAGAAATGTTTCCAATGTGATTACAAAATGGAAGAATCTCTTGAAGTATTACCTTCCAAGCATAGAAGAAAAGGTACATTGAAGTTTATGCAGTATCTTTTCATTATTTCAGTTTGGTATATTGGTGAAGAATACACCATTCTTCATACTGTTGCATACGATTCTTTGGTTTTGAACTTGGTTGTTTTCTGCATTGAATTGTAAATAATCCATAATATGTTGGTTATGCTTGTTTCAACATTTCAAATTTTAACTTTGCTGTGAAGTAATTAAACTCCAGTAAGGCAATTGCTCAAGTCCTGTTCTTTTGCTGTTTGAAATTAAAAAAATAAATCATGAAGTAAAAGCTTGTAAATATCAAAACATGAGGTTGCTACTCCAAATGGTATGCACGGATTTCATTTTGACCCACATGAGATGTCTTAGTGGCTCGGCTCTCCAGACCCTACAGTTTTCATACTACTCCTAGAAGACTGTCCATACTCCAGACCCTAGTCAGATAGGGAGTGTTGGCTATTGCATTTCTACCCCGGTCAAGTGGTGGTGATTTTTCATGCTTGATAATAGATCTAATGGGCTATTAGCATGATGTTGTTCTAGATCTCTCTTGATTAACAGTGTTTCAGATTATGTAATTGATGATCATCGCTAACTCATTTTTCTTGAATATTACAGATCGAAGTGATCTTGAAATTTGAAGAGATGTGTTTGGAGTCTACAAAGGAATACTCTACTCTATTTATGCAGGTAATTTTGCCTTTTCCGCTTGGTGTGTTTCATTGTGGCATTGAATCCTCAATTAGTTAGTATGATAGTAATACATCCCCTGATTTTACTTGTATTTCTTTGTAGTCAGCTTATATCCATGACTTATAATGAATCTATTACACTGAGATATAATTGAAATGTAAATAATTGTTACATGTGTATAATATTCTCAACTTCCAGTGTCCTTAATGCTGCTAGAAAAATCCATCATACTTGGTACTTACTGGAAGTGTTTGGTACAACATGTAATCACATATCCATTACGTGTTCTCCTACAGTTGAACTAAAAGTTCATAAGTTCATCACAAAGGTGATCTAGATTGTTTCTTAATGTCAGCATGATTACTAGTTGGGCATGTTTCGTTCTTCCAGGCCTGAATATGAGAATTCTAGGTTAACTTTTGATGATCATGCAACTGAACATGCAGAGCTTAGCTATGGGCTCTTGTGATTTGCTGAGACATGATCACTTTTCACTTCCTACCCTGCTCCATGGGATAGATATGATTAACATGCAATAGTTATATTTGAAAGGAGGGCTTGGTAGAATTCTTGCTTATACCAGGTTTAGAAAATTTGAAAAAGTTATAACAAGTTATCACTTATCAGAAACTTTCCAACTGGTTATGATTTTCTCAGCTTAAGTTCTCACATTCATTTCACAAATTTTCTCAGCTTAAGTTCTCACATTCATTTCACATTTTATGCAGTGGCTGCAGTTGGCATCAGAGGAAGACGGTGATGATGACAATGAGTGAAGGACCTTGTACAGGTACGGGAGCTTGGTGGTTTGCTCATTCATAGCTTTATTGTCCAAGCAGATCATGTGCCCTTTTCACCTTTGCAAACAACATGGGGATACTATTTTGAGTTGTTCTGCATGAAGAACAGTTTTCTTGTAACGATGATCAGCTAGTACAGTTTTACATGCAGTGAGGAACTCTTTTAATTTTTGCCGAATGGCTGAGAATGAATGCCATCTCACATGAACATTGTATGATTTATCAGCTTGTCTCAGTCGTGATTTTAGTAGTATTTTCACTTTGAAGTTCGTACACGTACTAATATTCTCAGTTTGGTCACAAAATGCTAGAATCAGGATGGTTTACACTACATTACTACTTGGTACTTAACTACCACCATCGGTTGGCAATGACAACTTGAAGTGCACCATTTCCAAATCCCCCTTGTTCCTCTCATATTCTGTCAGCTGATTGATTCACTTTCCTGGAGCATCTCCTTACAATCAATTTCTCTAGTGATCTATTTCTCCTACACTGGCTGGAATCTCATCCAGATCATGGACCCAATCCATGACAAGCATCTCAAGACACCCAATCCATGAGTCTTAGTTGCTTCAAGTTTGGCGTTCTTCTGATAGAACATTTGCTGAGTTTCAAACCCACTGCCCCTGAAAGAGCTGCAGGTTTTCTTCTGATAGAACATTTGCTGAGTTCAAACCCACTGCCCCTGAAAGAGCTGCAGGTTTTCTAAAACAGGATGGCCTCCGCTAAACTCTGCTGGGGATAGAAGAGCACATAGGTGGCAAGACTATTATGCCTCAATTTCGGAATCTTCTATATATCTACTGGCAAATTTCACATATCATTTGTGCCAGTGACAAAAATAAGCAAATTCCACATATCACTTGCGTTATGGTTTTAATAGATTATGTTATGGTTTTAAATTTTTAGCACTAAAAATTTTGGTTATGGTTTTAAGAGATTATCTTATGGTTTTAAGAGATATTGTTATGATTTTAATGTGTGATAGTGTATGTCTCAATTACAATTTTCTTATGGTTTTAAGAGATATTGTTATGATTTTAATGTGTGATAGTGTATGTCTCAATTACAATTTTGACACCTTTGTTAATGTTTTAAGAGATGATATGATAGTTTTAAGGAGCTAAATTATATTATTAAGATGGTTTGTTATAGTTTTAAGACTTAATTACGTTTGGTACCCCACTAAACACGAACTTTGCATCTGAACCCAACTATCACAAACAATTACAAATAAATCCAGGTGACCGGACGTCATTGACTCCGGCATACCGTCTATCCTCAAAATGTATGAACCAAACAGACCCTTAACTATTTAATTTTTCCTTTTTCTTTCTTTCCTTTTCTTTTTTCTGTTTTTCTTTCTTTCTGTTTTCCTTTTTCTCTTTTCTTCCTTCTTTCTTTATTTTCTCATTTTTCTTTTTACTTTTTTTTTTAAAACCCAACTCCGGTACCGGAGTTACACAGCTCCGATTGGAGTTGTGTTAAGCTCCAATCGGAGCTCTTCACAGCTCCGATCGGTGCTGTGTATAAGCCACAATAAACCAAATAAGTCCAACTTTCTCCAATAAGTTTAAGTTGAAGATATTATATTTAAGTATGTTGGGGCTTTCTATTCTCAGATCGGGTCTGTACCGACCTAAACTCAGGTCTTCATTCAATAGTTGCCATGTGGCGCTTAATTCAATCTCATCCATCCATTTCGGTTCAAAGTCATTTTTGGTACGATGGATTATAATTAATTTTCTTTAACATTAAAAATCACCACAAAAATACAAATTAACTAAAGCACACGTACCACAAAAAATCACCACAAAAATCACCACAAAAAAAGCACACGTGTGTATCACAAATTCTATATGACATAAATTAGTTGAAGAGGAAATTAAACTCAACAAAAACCACCAGGGAGTTGAGGTTTCTAATACAGATTAGAGAACTTCAACAACTCCATAATTCTTAACTAATTTGCAATCAATTTATAATGTTGATGCATTTTACAGAGGAGTTTAGGTAAATCCTCAGAACTAATAATAATCTCACTTTTGTAACACAGATCAGAGCTTCAACAACTCCATATAACCCCCTATCAGCTCCACTCCACTTTCCATTAAAAGGACACTGCAACCTATGAATACCCTTCTTACACCCCACTCTATCACCATCAGCGAACAATCTTCTCTTCTTCCTTACAACAAACAGTTACCTTTCCACATTCCAAAATGGAGAAAATGTTCAGTTCTGTATCTCTCAAGCCCATCATCTGCCTACTGCTGCTAGCTGCAACCTTGGCTAGCTCTGCACGAATCCTCGACGAAGCGACCCCACAGATCCCCTTTCCGACATTGAACCCCACCACAACCAATCCGACAACACCACTAGTTGTACCACCAATTACAACCCTCCCGAGCGGCCAGTTTCCAGCAACTACGGTACCAGTAGCAGCCACCGTGGCACCTACCCCTACCGAACCCATAGCACCTGTCGTTGCACCCATACCCGATACTCCTGACGCTGACACATCAGCAGCCCCAGTTATTGCGCCAGTTCCTGATGTTGCAGAGACCGACGTTCCACCGGTTGAAGCACCAGAGGCCGCACTGCCCTCTGGGGGAGCCGCCACTAACGTCCCACCAGTCACTACTCCCGGAACTGCCGTGCCAGCTGGTGGAGCTGCAGTTGCTGCATCAGCTTATCACCCCGTGCTGTCATTCTATATGCATGATATCCTCGGTGGTTCCCAACCGACCGGGCGAGTGGTAGCTGGTATCGCTTCGAATACTGATGCAAACAGCTTTGTGCCATTCTCCAAGCCGAGCAATCCGATCTTCCCGATCAACGGAGGGGTCCCACTCAACACCGTCAACGGCGCCATCAACAACAACAATTTCCCGTTCCTAGTCGGCCTAAATGGATCACCAGGCAACGCCGTTGTCCAAAGCAACGGAAACAACGCTGTCAATGGTGGTGGAAACCAAGCGTTCGTAACAGCAGGGAACCTACCAGCAGGCCTCACTGTCCAGCAACTTATGTTCGGGTCAGTGACAGTGGTGGACAATGAGATAACCGAAGGACAAGAGCTAGGAACTGGAGTTCTCGGAAAAGTTCAGGGATTTTACCTTACAAGCTCGACTGATGGAAGTAGCCACACGTTGGTACTAACAGTGTTGTTCCATGGCAATCCTCATGAGGCTGATGACACTATTAGCTTCTTTGGAGTTCACAGAACAGCTACTCCAATTTCTCACATCGCCATTATTGGTGGAACCGGCAAGTATGAGAATGCTAAAGGGTATGCCACAATCGAGACTCTTCCTCATGTCGACCAACACACAACCGATGGTGTGGAGACCATCACACATTTCTCTCTCTATATCACTCCATAGAGGGACTTCTTTTCCTTTCTGAAGTTGGTTTTTCTTTATTTTCAGTAAATGTGTGTGTTTGTGTAATTATTGATCCTGTTTTCAAATATACCTTTGCTATTATCTTTCATACTTAGTAACCTGGTGCTCAGATCAGAATCAGATTCAGCATATTACACTTTAAAGGCAACGCTAAAGGATTCTAGTTAATGCTCCACTCAATCCGCAAGAACTCATATGAAAAAAAAAAAAACAAAAAAAACAAAAATACCAACCATGATACAACTCAGAGCCAGTTTTATCACAGAAGATGGACAACACAACCCATGTTGATCAGAACAAAATGCAGGGTCCAATTCACAGCATAAACAAGAAAGACATTCGTTCATGATCTGTATAAGAACATTCAGTAAAACTGAACTTCTGCTATTAGGTTACTTGGTCATATGACTCATATTCAAAATTCATATTGAAAGAATGTAGCATCGGTAGAACTTTTTTTAGATACAAATTACCTCATCCAATAACTCAGATCAACTACGGGGTTCAGTGAACACCTACGTCAACCTGCAGATTAACAAACACAGATAATATATCGAAATTAAAGCACAACGGAATATAAAGAAGAACTTGTGTTTCAAACTTTTCAAGCAGCTTTTGTAAGCTTGCTTGAAGCTCAGTCAAGGCAGAAAATCAACTAGAAAAGATCTTGTTCGTATAACGCTGTATACTCTCAATATCTATCCTAGTAAAACAACACTAGTCACCTATAACCTATAAGATGATATAGAAACCAATCTATCTATCCTACCTTCAATACGCTGTTAGAGAAGTCTAGAATATAAACTAGTGTAAAAGACACGAAACAAACAACTAAAACTATAAACTAACTCTGAGTTGTAAAACTCTTGATTCGGTGTATCTTTCTTTATGTCGATGCTCTTGCTTATATAGAAGTGGAAAACTATATCGACTTCAATCAGGAAACACGTCTTGATGAATCTGGACAAGATTTGGAATTAGTCTTCTATTAGGAATAAACTTGTTCTTGAAGAACTCCTTTTCCTATTAAGACTTGATTTACTTTTTGAGTTCTTCTTTGAATAAGTCTCCTCCTTCTTGTAATGTGACAATTCCCACGTTCTAATAAACTTCCTGCACAAGTAAAACAACTACAACTGTGGAACAGTTAGTGTTAGAATAGGTAAAACAATAAAAGTCGGTTAAATGCTCTGTTTCCAGTAATACCGGGTTGAGTGAACCTCCAGGTCAACCTACGTAAAACAGCGACACTTACACATATCATCACAAAACATTCAGCAATCACACATTAGCATCAAATTTATCAAGAATTGCAGTTGGATGACGTTGTGGTTGATTTCATAATCAAATTATACACAATGTAACATCAGATATACAAAATTCATCCATACTAAACCTCTCATTACACTTGCAAATACTGAAACTCGACAAGAACGAATCACATACCATACAAAAACACGAGGACTATTGCACCGAAGGCGCACCCTCATCCTCAAGCTTCTTGCAATAAGCTTTAAGCGTCAATATCAAGTCCCTTGCAGGCGCCTGGATCGTCCCCACAACAACAGAAGCTGGTCCTTTCATCGCCCCCAAAATCTGCGCATAAACCTCAGCTCTCGTCGGCAAGTTCTCCAATGCCTTGAACTCCTCAGGCCCATAAAACTTCCTTCAAAAACCGCTCCTATAAAGTCATGCTCCTCCAACTTCTTCTCCTTCTAGAATGTTCTATAAGGCTACAACGCAGCTGGGATTTCCTTTTGGTCCTCGAGCAGTTTCTCTTCTGTACGTTGATCATTTGATGAAAGTACTCAAAAATTTCATACTAAATTAAACCAGAGATTTGTTTTTCATTGGAAGTTGTTAAACTGTTCGACCTGAAGTGTATAAACGTACTGTGTAATGAAACACAACCCAAGTAAAAGAGTACTTAATTGTTTTGTCCTGAGAAAAAGTACGGGAAAATTGCAAATTTTGGTCCCTCAACTCGACGTCCTCCGTGAGTTTGGTCCCAAGTGGATTCGCAAAATGCAGAAAAAATCCCATTTGCAAATACGATCTCGTATTTATACAATTTTGCTGAGTTGGAGAGGATGTGGCTGCCTTGGTGGATTAGGGAGGAGCTGATGTGGAAATGGGGGAAAATAAATATCCTCACCTCACTCCTCTGTCTCCCCATGTCAGATCATTCTCATTCTGTCTTTCTGGGAGGAATCTAACTCAAGGTTCTGTTTAACTGTATTGAAAGAGCAGTAAATATATATAGGATTATAACTTTTCTAGAAAGCATTGACAAGTCTACAATTTAGTGTATTCTATGTACATGTAGTGGAAATTATTTACATTATAACTCCAGCTATAGATCCTCCTTGGCACTGCAGTACTCTCACAAACACATTATCCATAATTGCATCTGAAACTTTGTTGGTGAAATATGAGGGTTGTGATAATCTTGGAAAACTTCAATGGATCGTGTAGTCACTTTCCAAACAAGATAATTCGACCCTAACTTGTTGCCTAGGTTTCACGAATTCCTTGCCGGGATAATCCAAGAAGGCAATCTAATTCAGGCAATATGAATTTCGATCAGAAAGTAGAGAGGATGTAATAGTTTTCGTTGTATCTGTTCAGGAGACTGATTCCTTCAATATATAGAAGTAGGAGGTATGAACGAAGGGGCGCATCTGTTCAGAACAAACTTGTTTGTTCACGAAGGGGTGCATATATCCAAAAAGGTCGGGGCGCTGCCCCGCACCCCGCCCGCTGACAACCTGGCTATGCCCCTTGGACCCCGTACAGGGGCTCCGCCCCTTGCAACCCCGCGAGGGGCTCTGCCCCTCGACCCCGCAAGGGGGCGCAGCCCCCTTGACCCCTGCTTCGTATTCGTGGTCGATAACTCGTTAGCTCAACAAGCGTGCACTCCGCACTACCCGAACTTGTTCCGAGCCTCAACGAGAGATCGCATCAGTCTCTAGCAAATCACATTACTACTAAAATGAATTGATGACACTAAAATCACCAACAAACTTCAACAAAATCTTTACTAGCAAAAGACTGGAGATGGCAAGTACGGCATATGCAGCTCTCATCCCTGTTATGAATGTACTTACCCGAAAATTACATTTCATGTCTTCTTCTTTCTCTCACCGGATTCTCCACCGGAAAAACTCATCTGCAGGTGATCGATCGGTCGAGATCTCCTTTGCTCATATATGCAAACAGCCAGTGGTCAAAGCGTTTGTGTCTCCACGCATCCACTGACATGGGAAGAGTAGATGCATACATAATGACTCCGAAGATAGCAGCCACTGGCCCAATCACTTTGAATGACTGTGGACCGATTACAACACTACTCCAAGAAGCCTTCAACCCGGGAGATAGAAAAAACAGATTTGCGCCCCTGCACCCCATTTCATGGCGTTTCCTTTGCTCTGTTCTTGGATCTTCCTTTGCTCTGTTTCTTGATCTTCCATCTCCACCATATCCGCCTGACATTGACAAGGAACATGCTGGAATGGGCACATTTCACTCTCCTGAGATGATTGTGAGAGCCAATTTTCTTTCATCTTCAGTAAATTTGAGTGAATTTTGGATGAGGGAAAAATTGGGAATTAGGGTTCTTGACAATTGGGGATCGATTTGGGTGAGATTTATCAGTCATGAACGACTTGCCACGTTAGATAACGAACTGGACCAAAAAGGGACCAACACGCGACCCGAATTCGCGCGAATTCAAGGAAGCAGGACAGTCATACGCTTTGGTGGCATGGGGGACCAAATTCGCGACTTTTTTAGTCCCTTAAGTCGATTTAGGACGTTTTCTACGAATTTACGAATCGACTAGGGACCGTATTTGCGGAGGATGTCGAGTTAGGGGACCCAAATTGCAATTTTCCCGAAAAAGTACTGCCATGGATTCTTGTTTTCGCCGTAAAACGATCAACTAAGGGAAATTCTCCTCTTCATTAAACCAAAGTTCGGAGAGTGATAAGAGGTGAAGTGCATGTACACGACAAGGATGAGTAAAATAAAGAGGCTACCTGAATACATGGTTTTTTTTTAGTTCCTCTATCATGGATTAGGAGACTTGATGTGATTTCTTTTCTTTAAGCTTAGTTTATGTTGTTGTGAGCACAATGATGGCCGCATTGTATGGTTGCACACTTATGTTACAAACAATCTGCACGTTCTTTATGGATGTTGCTAAATATTCCTTTCGTGCATCAAGACAAATTGGTTTTGGTAATGCATGATACTAGAGTTCTTATACTCTTCATATATTAGAAACACACTCTTAATGGAATCAGCAGTTGCTCTGATGCAATTGAGCCTCAAGGCCTTCTTCTTTTTCCTCCTTGGTCATTCAATCATCTAGTATTTCATTGTCAGTTTCTTCCTTGTTCATTTAATTGTGTAGTCTGTTGTTGGTTATTAAATTATGTTGTAGGGTTGATCTTTCTTTTCATTTTCTTGGTTTTCGAATAATTCATGTTGTAGGATTGATTGACATTGACTTCACAAGTGAAACTAATAGGATAATACTCCCATATATGATGTTGTATTCGTAGGATAATGTTCTAGACAGTGTTTGACTAGTTGAGCTCTATAATCGAGTTATGTTTATTTATCATGGCGATGAGAAGTATGACTATGTAGGCCAACAAAAGTTCCACCTGTTGAAGTGTAATTCGTACTTCTTCCTAAGTTCGCAGTAGATCGTCACACTAAGCTATTCTAGTTCTTCTTCATGTAGTATTCCTCTTGAATTGGTAGGGAACTTTCTTGTAGCTTCCTCGTACCTGAAATGTACTGGAGGGGGGGGGGGTTAGTGTCTCTTGCCCGGTTTGTAAGATATCAGACCGGAGTGACGACTTTACGTGTAGGGAGTTGTGAGGCTTCCGTAGTACGAGTAGTAAATGTGGTGGATTAGTGGTAGGTGAGAGGTGTTAATGCTTACCCGCTGGGTAATGATTGAGCTCCTTATATACTCGTAGTATTTTAATGTCATCCCTTGTAGGATCGTGACAAGTGTTCGGACGGGATTGAAGCCTCCTTAGGCCCAAGCCCATTAAGGAGGTCCATGGGCCTTGGCCCAAACATCTTGGCTAGGGTTGAGAGGGCAAAATGGACATTTCGTGTCCCACGTAGTAATCGGGAAGGCGGGCCCCACTAGGAGCGACCATGGGTGGTCGCCTAGGGTCCTCGTGCCTTCCGAGTAGTGCTCTGCCTAGTTTCTCTCAGAGAGTGTTACCTTGACGTATGGTCCTCCTCGAGCCCTAGAGATGCTCCTCGAGCTCAATAGCTGTCTTGTCCTTGTGATGAGCTTATCTTGAGGGTTGACCTCTTAATGATGGTCGGACCTTATGTTTGTCGAACCACACCTTAGTGACATACGTGGGTGTGGTCGCGCCCCTTGAGGGACGGCCTATGATGCTTTGTCGCGCTCTTAGACTGCTCCAGTTCGTACATGCGGACTAGACATATTTCAACACTAACATATGTCCCCCTAGTTTCCAAGTATCTTTGTAGAAGATAGTTGAGGAACTATGTTGAAGTAGAGGTCGAGCAGAGCCTCGACTAGTAGTGGGCGAAAAAAGATTTCCGTATTCGCGCCTTGGTATCTTTCCCTCCTCCTATCTCTCCCTTGCCCCCCCTTTTTATAGGGTGCGAGCAGACGTTGCTCGGACCTTATGAAAAGAGGTATATTTGCTTGGCAGAGATCGGATCCGGGTAAGTATTCCTTGGTGGAATGGAATGACTTCTTGCCACCTTTTTCTTTGCAAATTATCTCGAGGAGACAATTGTGAGAGAGTGGAATAGAATGACTTCTTGCCACCTTTTTCCTTGCAAATTATCTCGAGGAGAGATAATTGTGAGAGTGGCTTCTCGATCCCGTAAAACGGATCCGCTGAATTTTCCTCCTCGGGTAGATGATTGCTCGTCGGTCCATCGTTAATTCTCGTGACGTGGTCCTCGCTCCGCGGATTATCTGGTGTAGCTAGGTAATTCGCGTTTACTTGGGAAGGTGCCTCAAAGCGGGAGCGCGGAGGGTAAATCTGTAAAATCTCCAGGCGGCTGTGATCTGAGCCGTTGATAGTGGCCACGTGTTCGTTCCAGATGGAGCGAGGGTATACGACGGTTCGTATTCCTGAGATACCCTTCTATAAATAGGTCGATACTTGGTCATTCCACACTTTTCGCAACATAAATTCTCAGAGCAAATAGAGTGAGCGAGGAGCATCTTATTGTTGATCGACGAGCAGGTGATCGGTACTAGTAGAGCGCGAGGAGCCTTTTCCGACGTCCAGAACCAATTTTTCAGGCGAGCTTCAGCTTTTCCTGTTTACTTTCCGGTTTCCAACCTTCCATCACTTAATATCAAGTAAGTTTTCGCACCTACATTATGATTACTTTCTTTTAATCGCCTCCCTTTTGCGTGAAATCTCTGTTCTTGCTTTCGATTATGCTCAAATGCGCTTCTTCCCCATTTTGTTGCCTGAGATTCCGCCGGTGGGCGGCGGCCTTGGAACGGCCTTGGACTTAAAAAGCTGTAAACGGAACTTTGTAGACATTTGACCGTTGTAATCGTATGCCTTAATTGAATTGATAGACATGTATGCCTTTTTATTTTGCTGTAAACCCCCTTTGCCTCCTCCGATGTATGAGCAAGACTGTAGAAGTAATCGTAACTGTAGAAATCATAAGTTTTTTCGAGCGGTTGGTCGCTCGGTTGCTCCTCGATTTTTTATATGCATGCTCGCTCTAATCTGTTTATATGCGTGCTCGCGCTTGCCTGTTTTGAGCGGTTGGTCGCTCCATAGAGTAACTTCTAAATTTACTTGCTTTTGCTCCTTTTTGAGATTTTTCTCCGTTCGGGAGGTCGAACTTAATGAACATACCTAAAAGGACCTCTCGGACTATCAAAAACCATCCTAACTTCCTCTTTGCCTACCCCTTTAGGATGTCCGAGAGGAGCGACGACAACCAGAACCGCCAGGAAGTAGGAGAGTATGGGAGCGACCATACTACGTCACCCGATACATCAGATGTATCGGTGACGTTCCTGGATGATACTTTGGAACAAAGTGCCGGGGGCGAGGAGCCTATTGTCGAGCAGAGAGATGAGGAGGCATCTGAGGAAGAACTCGAGGAGGGTGAAGAAGGCGATGATGCCAACGAGGAGAGTGATGATGATGAGAGCGAGGAGGAAGAAGACTTATACCAACTGGTAACTCGTAAGAGGCGTCATAATGAAGACGACCACTTCATTGATGATAGGACCGGGGAGGAAGGCGGTCCTTCAAATCCTGGGGTGTCCGCAGAGTTGATCGCCTTAGCCGCTCAAGTACACGGCCGAAATTATGGGGCGGTCAACGTAGTGCCTCCTGCTGACATAAGGATCGAGGACATGGATGACACAGAGCGACCTGACTTGGCTCTGTCCCTATACGAGGAGGGTGATCACTCGGTTCAACGTGGTAAGGGCATCGTCATTATTGATAGCGATGACGATGATGAAGAGAGCGATGATGATGATGACGCTACTTCTCCTCGAACTGAAAGTATATATGTCCTAGAGACAACCAACATTAAGGACGATATGTACTTTACCGCATTCAACTTATTGGTATTTATTTATGTTACATTTATTTAAGCATACATAAATACAATTGGCATTACATTTACTGAATAGATTATTTGGTTGTTTGAATTATTCTGTAAGATGTTCCCAAGGACTAAAGATAGTCACCAAGTTAGTGGGAGCTTGCGTGTCAGAACTTAAGTCCTAAACTTAGCCACTAGTTGATGGTCATTGAGATATGGGATATCAATGATGCGATAGAGACTAGCATGTGTTGCATCAGATCCTTCGAGGATGTAGTAGTTCTCACTGCTGCGAATAGCTTGGTTATTCATGATGGACACATGGACACTTTGGAGAGTGTTGGCATGCCCAGCCGAGAAACCATTTGGTAAATTCTATTTATGTGTCTATGGGAGTATCGGATTGCAGGCTGATGTAATAGTCCTCAGACTTGAGGTCAATACTACATCATATGTGGAATAATATACTTTGACCATGTGCAACGCTTGCACTCTTAAAGTAGGGTAGATACGGCATGCGTTGGGTATATTAGGAAGCATATGGTGTGAGTGATTGGACCAAGATCAGGATTCATTCCTCCGAATAGATTCAAGGAGAGAATACTCTACATCTCATATTTAGTGCGACCGTTAGTCAGTGGCCACTGCAAAGATATATGTCAAAATGGTGTTTGGACATAATCATTAGATCGACTAAGAAGATTGAGAGACAATGGATGAGTTATTGGAATAGACACTAATCCATATTCTAGATTCATTCGAGTATTCGAGAATGAAAGGACCATATCATCAAAGTACTCTACATCACATGCAGTTTGTATCTCCTCAACAAACGTTCCTTACATATTAGTATTGTCTAGTGACGATTGTCTAGGAATATTCACTGAGACCTTGATTTGATCATTGCATGATATGTGAGGGCCTATGGGTCATATACAACTAGGTGATGATTCTCCCGATTAAGCATTAGGGTAAATTAAATGTCAATTGGATTGATAACATTTGATTTACTATTGTCAAGGACATTTCATTTGATGGAAATCATTAATTAAGTTAAAATTAGATTTATAGTTTAATTCATATATTAAATAAATATCAATTGGATTGGTAAATATTTAATTTAATATTATTGAGAATGATTTTATTTGATAGTAACAACTAATTAATTAAGTTGAATTGGATTCAATGGATTAATTTATACTTTTAAAAAGTATATTAATTAAATTAGATTTAATTAATAAAAGAAGAAAGAATAATTATATTAAATTGGATTTAATTAATTAAAGTTAGAATGTGCATTTGAACCAATTTAGAATGAGGTTCAAGTGTTAAAAGCCCAAAAGAAAAAGATTTCTAATGATGGGCTTCGAACCCGTGACCTCCAGAAAATTAGGCCAGGCCCATGGAAAATACCTAATCAGCGTTTTATCTATATGTTGCTGCGGCCGCAGTATTTTTTTTGCTGAATGATGAAACGTGTTGTTGTTGGGGTGTGGCTAAGAGCTTTCTTCATCTTTTGGGTTTCTTCTACACGGTTGTATTCGTTCTAACTCTTTTCTTTTCTTCTTTGATCAATTCTCATTTTATTATGATCTTTGAGATTTCTTGTTTTGCTTAATGTAGATTTGAATATGGATTTACTAGCATCCATGGAGAATTCATCAACGAAGAATTGAACTACGTTTGACTTGATCCTGAGGGTACGTAGGCAGCTTAGAATTGTTCTGAGTTCAGTCAGATTCTTTAGAAGATCATCAATTGTTCTTTGAAGAACAAAATCATGATTAGATCAATGATTCATGGAAGCTGGAAGCTGGATAACGGGTAAGTCATTTGTATTGAGCATGTTAAATAATCATTCAATCAACGATTCATGTAGGAAATTTTTCGAATTCCGCTGCATTAACCTTAGAGGTAATTTCCTACAATTACTAACACGAACTACTCCACCGCCAAAGAGGGTTAGATTCCCTCCCCAAACTACTCGAAGAACAATAGTTACAGATGATGAGGCGGATCCTCCCTTGGCTATAATGGACGTGCATGGGGATGAAGCTGTTCCGAGCACTGCAGCACCCGTGTCTCCCTCTGTCTTGGAGATGCAAAGACAAGATCTCCGAGATGCAGATAGGTTCGCTCCTGAGGAGGAGACGAGCTATCATTCCGTTGATCCACGAACTATTGACTTCTCCTTTCCGAGTGAGACTCGAGCACCCCATCCCTTAGAGGAGCAAGAATTCCAACTTCATCTCGCGCAGCGAGCAGCTGATGCGGCTAAGGCTAAAGCCGGAGAGGCCAAGAAAGCGAAGAAACGTTCTCGCTCTGAAAAGAGTAAGAAGACAAAAACCGTCGAGGAGCCCGAGCCTGAGCCTAAGTCCAGCAAGGCTGCTCAGAACAAGTTCACCAAGAGTGCTCGCACCGTGGACCTCCCCGATCATGAGGGTGAGAAAAACGAGGATGGTATCATCCCTACCACGGCTTCCACAGTGAAGGTGGATGAGATCGCTACTCTCCGATGGAAGTACTCCCTTCCTGAGAGTAAGTTCGACATCCTCGTTCCGAAGGAAAACCAAACTTTTTACAATGCTCCCCCGGGGTACATGGTCGTACATTGCCTGAGCCTGGATCGAGGATGGATATTGCCTTTCTGCGAGGCTTTTCGCGACATCTTCAACACATTGGGCATCGTTCCTTGGCAGCTAGTGCCAAGTGCCTTTGGTACTTTGGTGTGCTTTGGCGTATTTTGCAGGAAGAAGGGGCAAAGTGATCTTCGCACTGTATAAGTTAGTATCGAGGATATAAGTTCCTCGCACTGTTGGTCGGCAAAGTGATCTTCGCTAGTAATACTTCGAATTAAGCTCCTCGAGCTACCAAAGTAGTTCCCGTGCTTGTCGATTTTCTTGACAACTAAGAAAAAACTCTAAGTGTTGAAATCAGAAAGAATTCCAAGTGTTGAGTCAGAAAGAATCGGGCTCCTCCTCCTCGATTTCTTTCTACTCCTCGCTTTTACCTCTTTAAAAAGCATCCCGATTAATTCTCTCCAAGAGATGAGAGAGCGGGGAGCCTCCCCCTAATCATGAAAATCGGATAGCTTTTATGTAGATCGAGCTAGCTCTCTTGATCGAGTAGCAATCTATTCTTTTTTGAGTATAGTAGTTCTATACTTGAACGTTTTCTTTGTTGAAAGATAGACATTGTATTGATTTGTCGAAAATGCAATTACAATGGGGGCTTCGCGGCCAACTTTCTTACAACATTTTCTTAACCAAAAAACATGAGGTACCTCTCACACAAGCTTGTGAGGAATCCTTCTCGATCTTCGGGCCTTTCACAGGGGTTCTTCAAAAAGCTTGTTCATCAAACAACTCAAGCGTAGAATCTTTCGAGGTTAGAAGTATTCCATGGGTTCTTCAATACTCTTCCCTCCATGTCTTGGAGACGATAGCTTCCATTGGACCTTGCTTCAATTATCTTGTAGGGGCCTTCCCAATTGGGTTGCATCTTCCCAACTTTGCCCAGGATGTCCGCTCTTCGGAGTACTAAGTCTCCTACTTGGAAGTCTCTCTCTCTTACGCCCTTGTTGTAGGTCTTCGCGATCAGTGCTTGATATCTTAGGATATTGGCCAAGGCGTTGGTCCTCGCTTCGCTTACCGTCTCCAGATCGAAGAGCCTCTTGGTATGATTGTCCTCGGGTTGATACCCTTGGATTCTGAGGGTTTCTACCGCCACTTCTGCTGGTATGACTGCTTCAGAACCATAAACTAGCGAGAAGGGAGTCTCTCATGTAACTGTTTTTGAAGTTGTGCGGTATGCCCATACCACTCCATCAAGCTCGTCGACCCAGTCCTTGTTGGTGGCGAACCTCTTTTGTAAGTTGTTAAAAAGGATTTTGTTAACAGCCTCTGTTTGCCCGTTGGATTGAGGATGTCCTACCGAGGTATACCTCCTCTCAATCTTCATTTCCTTGCACCATTCATTGAACCTTTGGCCACAGAATTGAGCACCATTGTCCGAGATTGATGAACGTATTTTTGACGCGTTCATCTTGTCTTTTTCACCTTCTTTTGCTATCTTCTAGCCTTGTTTTTTGGTTAGTTTTGTAGAATTGTGTCACGTTTCGTGTTTTCTGCATTTTCAGGCACTTATGTACGAAACGGCGTTTTTGGAGCTAAAAATGAGCCTTTTTGATGGAAAAGATGGCCCCGTTGAAGTTCCCCAATCTCCGTGGCTTGTTCGTAAGTGTTTGAGCATCAATAAGCATCGAGAAGGATGAGTCCAAGGCACCCGAGGGCCATGCGAGGGCAAAAAGATTGAGTTTGAAGATAAAAATCTTCCCAGGAGCCAAGCTAAGCGCCTGGAATAGTGAAGCGCTTCGCTTCAATTTCCAGGAGCTTGGGCACAGAAGCCAAGCGAAGCGCTTGGACTGCCCGAAGCGCTTCGGTTGCCAAGCGGTCCGCTTGGCAGCGGTTACGTTTTCGGATTTTCCTTCTTAGATCTGATCTTTGATCATTTTTTGAATATCTTTTGAACTGTAACTTCGTTTTGGAGAGCTCCTAAGCCCCAAAACTCAGAGAATATTCAGATTTCTTTGTATTTTAGCTTGGGATTCAAGGTTTTGATTGGGATTCATCCTTTGTAATCATCTACGGAGAGGTTTTCTTAGATTTCCACCGATTAGTGACAGCTTTGGTGGTAACTTGTATCACTCTCTTGTCTTGTAGTTTGATATGATGTATTCCAATTATTATTCATATGAATTGATGTCTATGTTGATGAATATGAGTAGCTAAATCTTTTGTGTTGGTGGTAGAATGTAGAATATGCATGCTATGGGTTATGTTTATGCTTACGTGAGATTGTGATTCAATCTTGCTGCAAATCCCTTCATATGATTCTTAGTTGCCTATAAAATATATTCGAATTGAGTATAGTGACAAACTCTTGGTCAATGAAAGCTATAGGATTGTATGTTAGAGATTTGCAGCATGCTAGATAAATGGTGTTGGTGACAAGAACCTCTAAATTATTGATAGTGATCTTTCATGATGTGTGTCTTAAATTTGCCTAGACGAGTTGCTTAGCAGACTTGATCGAAGGTTCTACGCACTGAACTTGTGAGCATATACGTAACCCGTGCATGTGTATTTGATTTCTACCACCAACCGTTTTCCAAACTTGTTTACATAAATCTGATTTCTCGTTGCTATTGTTCAAAGGAAACGGTTCTCTAAACTTGTGAACTAGTTGACTGAAATTACTTGCAAAAACCTCAAGCAAAGCCACGTTAGGTCCCGAGAGAACGACACTTGGGAACAACTTGCCATTGCACTCTAGTTTGTGTAGTGATAAGTGTTCTTAGGCTTTTAAAACAAATTTAATTGGTGAAAAACGACATCATCAATTTGGCGCCGCTGCCGGGGACTTAACTCCTTTGGTTGGTGTTTTTTGTTTTGGTTTTTTCAGCCAACATCTCTTCTTTGTCTCATTTCCGTTTTTGTTTCTTTTTGCTTGAGATACTCACTATTTTGTATTTCAGGTGAGTGCATGCCTAGAACCCGAACGGGTGGACCTATTATTGAACCTTTTGTAGACGAGATCGATCGTTTGTTTCAAAGGAGAAGGAGGAATTTGAATCTTGAGTTTGAAGGAGTAGCATCTAGAGCTTCTACTTCTGGTATTCGGGAAGAGTCTTCTTCTTATCTTTTGGAGCCGATTCTTGAATCTGTCTACTTGGAAGGTGAAATGGCGGAGAGACCTATACGTACACTTACTAAGCCTACGGTTGGGGCTAGAGGACCAGCAATTGTCCTCAATGATGCCACCAGGAACTTGGAGATCAAGAATCACATGTTCCAACAACTTCCCAAGTTCTATGGGATGGCTAATGAGGACGTGATAGGATACTTGAATGAGCTCGAGAACTTTGTTCTCCATCTTGGGCGACCAGGAGATGGTGTTACGGATGATGATCTCCGCATGAAGGTCTTTTCAATGGGGCTAGGCGATCGTGCAAAGGCTTGGCTCAATACTTTGGAGGCCGGGTCTTTGACGACATGGGATCTATGTTTTGACAAGTTCATGGAGCGTTACTACCCCGCCTCCAAGACAATGGCTATGAAGAGACAAATTAGCTCCTTCGAGCAGAGGTACGATGAGCCTTTCCACGAGGCCTATGATCGATTCATGGGATTGCATCATCGATGCCCACATAACGGGTATGATAAAGGTCAGCTTCTCCAATTCTTTTACAATGGTTTACATCCTGAGATTCAATCTCAAGTGGATAGTATTTGTGGAGGTAGTATGGGGGAGTTGCTCCCTTCTCAAGCCCAAGTGAAGCTGGACATGATGTACCGGAATTCACAAAACCGGAATGTGAGGGCTCGTGTGCTCCAAAAGGAGCAAAGCGGTGAAGCCAAGGTAGTAGTGGAACAAAATGTCTTTGATGGGTTCGCCCATGAAGTGAAGCAAGCTTTGAGGCAAAGCGTTCCTTCTCCTTCTATGGAAGTTTGTGGTGTGTGCAAGAATTATGGGCACCCGGCCTACTTGTGCCGTTCTGAATTTGCTAGAGAGCAATACATTACGAACGATGTCCGACAAGATGTATATGCCACAAAACCGTGGACCCCGAGGTGGGTACCAGAATCAAGGCAACCGTGGTTATTTTCATAACTCGGATCAAAATGCCTATGGGCCTAATCAAGATAGAAGTCGTCTCAGCTATGGGAACAATTGGTATGAAGGAGCACCGCCTTCTAATCCTACACCTCCACCTCAGGTTGCTAGTTCGGGACCGCAAGGTGGAGGGGTGCTTCCTTCACCTCTTTTCTCTTCACTCAATGATCTGGTTATGAAGACGAACAAATTCATGGAGCATTACTATCGTAATGAGGCTACTAACAATCAACGCTTTGAGAAGCTTGAGGCTAGTAGTAGCAATCTCCATAAGAAGCTACAAGAGCTTATAGATCGAGGGGCGAGTAGAGAGCAAGAGAAGTTTCCCGAAAACACGGAGAAGGCTATGGCCATAACCGTGGTGGCTGATTTGCCCGTGGAGATCACGGTTGTGAGGGACAATGCACTAGTTGAGGTGCCAAGTTGCAAGGTAACTGAAACTTGCAGGGTTAGTGAGGAGCTTGAGACTCCTAAGGTAGTTATGGAAGAGAAAGAGGTCGCACAATCTGATGCGATAGTTGAGGAAGTGAATGAAAACTCATCGTCTGAGGATGAGTTGGTGGATATGGTGGAAGTGCCTATCCAAGAGAGCTTTGATGTGGAAATCGGCTTGGGAAAGAATGATGGAATAGTGGCAACTTTAGACACGGGAGCGGGTGTGAATGTCATACCTTTGAACGTGTACGAAGAGTCGGGTTTGTCTGGCTTAAGACCAATGAAGTGCATGGAGCAATTGGCGGATGGGTCTATGAAGAAGCCATTGGGTGTGATCGAAAATCTAGTGGTAAGAGTCGCCGGTGTAGAGGTCAAGACGAACTTCATCGTCATGCCTACATCCTCCGCAAAGCTCAAGGATGTGGTTCTTTTGGGTAGAGCCTTCATCAATAAAGTACATATGGTGATAGACATGTACCGTCGTACATGTAGCTTCGAGGTAAATGGCAAGCAACATACGTTGCGAGCCATAGTTAATTCATGTGCTTATGTTGATACTAACGAACTTGTAGGATTCTTAGGTCCTCTTTATGTTCGTCAAGATGTGCAGGGACATAGTGCTTTGAAGAGCACTTGGACGGGGAAGTCTAGTACCCGATGCAAAATTGATCCCGCATGAGCTAAGATGAGTCGAGCCAACGACTTTTAAACGAAGGCGCTTCTCGGGAGGCAACCCGATGCTGTAGGTAATTGCATGTAGATTAGAAGCACGTTTAAAATTTTGTTTCGTTGTTTAGACAAGTTTTTGGGGTGAAAATTTAGCAAAAGTTGAAAAAAAAATAGATTTGGGAGCTTCAGGTCCCAAGCGAACCGCTTGGACAGCCCAAGCGGTCCGCTTGGATTTCCAGTAAGAATCCCAGTCTTACTGGAAATCCAAGCGAAGCGCTTGGCTCGCCCAAGCGGTCCGCTTGAATTTCCAGTAGGAATGAAAATTCCTACTGGAAATCCAAGTGGAGCGCTTGGGAGTGCCCAAGCGGACCGCTTGCCAAGCGCTTCGCTTAGCTTTCCTTAAGGAAGCTAAGCGGGGCACTTGAGATTCAAAGCCTCCCACTTCTTTTTCTTCCTCCTTTGCCGATTTTGCACCCCAAAAATCTCAATCTCTCTCAATTCTCCACCAATTCTTGCAATCTTGTGCATTTTACAAAGCCCATCACCTCCTCTATCATTTAAACCGATCAAATTTCACGTTTGAAGCATCCATAACAAGGAATCAAAGGTACCTCTCATGAACCCTAACTTTCTTGAATTTGGGATTTCATCTTAATTAGCTTCAATTGTGTTATGTATTGGTGAATTAGAGTTTGATAATGATTATTGAGCATGTTTCTTACTAGATGTGATGTCTAAATTCGAACTTTGCTCTTCTTGATTTATGATGAACTCTAGTGCTCGAATTTTTTGCTATGTAATTGTTTGATGATTATTAGCCTTGAATTTGAGTTATGTTATGATTATGGTGATGTTGTGATTGCATGAGAATGTGTTGGATTGGTTGGGTAATTTAATTGGAGAGTTTGTTTGCTTGGTTTAGATTCGTATGGATTTATCGTAACGAAGTGTTAAAGCTTCCCGATTTGTTCATATGAACTTTAGCAAGCCTTCAAACTCACCATGAGATTACTTGAGTGGGTTTTGACGTCTAAGAGTCGACTTGTTGCGTTATGACTCGTTTTAAACGAAGAACGTATGCTTGTCCTAGAGTAGAAGTAGATTGTTTGATAGTAGTATAAGAGTCTAAGTCTCATTGTCTCTTGAAGTTATCTAACAAGATTCTTTTAGGTACAATGGCATCAAGAAGATCCAAGAGATCAAGGGGAGAAGGGACCTCGAGTGCCCAACAAACGGCCACACCCGGCGAGTATCGCCAATCAGGGAGGGCAAGGCAATTCGAAGCGAATTTCCATGCCCACAAGCACACATACATTTCCGAGAGGAGCATTCGCTTCACAGCTGGGGAGAGCGCGTTGGAGGGCGCCAGAGAGCTCAACAAGCTCATTACTGAGCGAGGGTGGAAGTACTATGGCGAGGTCATGCCAAATTGGGACCAAGCAGTAGTGGAGGACTTCTACATTGCCTTCACGGACTACAATGAACGGACCGGTGAGGTTCCTGTCCGCAGTGTTGGGGTCGAGTTTACTCCTTTGAGCATCACTAGCTTCATCATGCGGTTGGATAGGCCACTGACGCGGGATCCAAACCGCCGGCCTGAAATCCACGAGAGATTTGATCCCGCGGAGCTCTATGTCTACGACAGGGAGTCTGATCACTACCCCATGGAGGTACTGAATGGCATTACCGTGGACGATTATGAATTGCCTGATGAGCCACCCCGAATTTTGCGCCACAACGATCTCACCTTCGAGGCAAGGATGATGCTGAAGTTCGTTCAAGCCAATCTGATCCCTAGCACACATGATTCTGAGGTTCAGTCCTATTACGGAGTCCTAGTCCATGCTCTCTTGCATGATTTGCCTCTCACTCCTGGCGTCGTCATCTTCGAGGAATTCAAGCGCCACCGTAATGCCAACCGGAAGCTTGCCTTTGGTAACTTGATCACGGCCATGTGCAAGGAGGCCGGAGTTCCCGACCTCGTGCTGGACAAAAAGCCGAAGAAGTCCATCAACATTGATACGTACAATGAGATGCACGGGGCTTGGTGCACTCAGCAAGGAGAACCTATGCCACCGAGGGTTACGCGCCATGTGACACCTCCTCCACCTCCGCCTACGGCCGGACAAGGAAGCTTCGACTTCTCGGGGTTCAACCAGATCTTGGTCGATCAGTTTGGTAGCTTCCAAACCACCATGTTGGAGGCTCAGTCAACCCAATTCCGGGGATTTGAGGAGCGCGAAGTCAAGAGGTGGGAGGACTTCCGTGTGATGGAGGAGCTGCGTTGGGATGATTACCAGGGGCGTGTAGATCAGCGTTGGGAGGCCGCTCGAGCAGAGGACACTAGGCGTTGGAGAGCCCACCAGGAGGAGACGATGAACCGCTATGATGCCTTAGCTCGTAGAATTCCGGGGTACCCTTTCCATGATCAGACCGGTGGTAGTGGGAGTGACTTTCCTAACACCCCCTACGACCCCTACTCCTAGAGACACTAGCCGACAGAGGCCACATTTATCGGTAGTATTTGTATATTATCGTTATTTTGGCTCGTTTACTATTGTTGGTTGAAACTCTTTTAATTCGATTTGGTTGTATGATGCTATGACTTTTGACTCTTGTACTCTTTATTTGCTTTTGTAGTTGTGGCCTGTGTGCCTTTGTCGTGATTAGTTTAGTTTAGTTTTTTTCTTGGTGCCTTAGGTGATTAAGAGAGAAAAACATTGAAAATCTGGAAACAGGGCCAAGCGAAGCGCCTGGAAGGGCCAAGCGGTCAGCTTCAAATTCCAGGAAGTTTTGCAACATCCTGGAAATTCAAGCGGAGCTCCTGGAGCCTCCCAAGCGCCCCGCTTGGACCCTGAACCCGGATTTTCCTCGTTTTTCCATTCTTCTCACCTTTGCGCACCCGTTTTCACTAGTTTATTGAGTCCTTTCAGGTACTACTCATATATAGGAGATTGGACACGAACCTTTATCTCAGGGAAGTGTACTTTCAATCCAATTTCTCCTTTTCTTTCAACTTTTCTTTGCTCGAGGACGAGCAAAAGCTTAGGTTTGGGGAGGGGGTATTGGATTTTCAGTACTGTATGCTTGTGTGGTTCGTACATGCCTGATTTTACTCAAGTTCATGTGATTTGTCGTGTTTTTTCAAATTTTTGCATGCATATCATCCCTAGATTAGTTGTTGCACGTTGTTGTGTGTGGAGTTTATTGCCAAGTCTTTGAACTTTTTTATTGAGTAGACTAAGTGTTTATGGCCATTGATCATATGTTGCATCACTTTGCAAGTAGTTTGAGGCTTGTCTCGTTTGGTTTGTCACATTCGCATGTGCACTAGTTAAGCTTAGTAGTCTCGACATCACCTTGAGTGGTGTTTCTTCTGCTGCGGTTCGCGATGGCCTTATGAAATGATGCATGTTAGAGTCTATGGTTGTAACCCGTGTAATTATGTACGTAAGAGGCGACAAGTTCTTCACCTCGATTTGAGATTGCCAAATGCCTAGGAAGGAGGTAGTGTGAGCTGTGCGATTCCTTGTATTAAACCTATTCTATCGAATAGGTTTGGGGAGGGGGTTGCTTCGTTGATCTTGTTTTTCGTCTTTGAGTCGTTGTAAAGTTTCCTTTTTCTTCTTCTTTTTGTTTTGTGTCCCAACCTATTCTTTCGAATAGGTTTGGGGAGGTGTCTTGTAAAGAGTCTTTCCTTTTTCCTTTTCGTCTTTGCGCTCAAACCTATTCTCTCGAATAGGTTTGGGGAGGTGTTTTTGACACATAGTATTGCTGCTTGTCCTATATAAAAAAAGGAAAGAGAAAAAAGAAAAGAAAAAAAAAAAAGGAAGAGAAAAGAGAAAAGAAAAAAAAAGAAGAAAGAAAATAAAGAATAAGACCCAAAAGCAAAAGAAGGGTCGTTGCAAGCCAAAAGCAGTCTCGTAGTGTCAAGTGTCATGTAAATATTTTGTTCTTGTGAAGTGTCGAGTTGTAAATTCTATCTTTCGTTTCGTGTCGCCTTTGTCAAGGCCTGTTCTTGACCACCCTCGTCTTGCTATTCAAGAAGTGGTTGAAAGAGACTCATTCTTGAGATTCTGGGTAGAATAGGGGAGTGTTATCTTTCTAAGGGAACCCTCCTTCGTTTGATGAGAGCCAATATTGGTTCGCCCTCTCTTGAGGAAAAGTCTCGCTTGGTGAACAGAAGTAAGCTCTCGGTTTCATAGGCACGGGGCAATTGTAGTATGATAACATGCATCATTGTGTCGTCACTGACCAGGTCCAGGTAGAAGATGTTACGAGAGACTCCTTTGTTTAACCATGTGCACTTGAGAATGTGTATATTCGCAATCGAGGCATACTTCAACCTATTTGCATGTCATGCTCATTTGGTCTTGTTCATAAGCATTTGGTAGATTCAATAGATTAGTTCACTTTACTTGGCATGAGACTCCTTTTGTGTTGCATTTAGGTTAGTTTGTTGCTTGAGGACAAGCAAAGGTTTGGTTTGGGGAATTTGATGAACGTATTTTTGACGCGTTCATCTTGTATTTTCACCTTCTTTTGCTATCTTCTAGCCTTGTTTTTTGGTTAGTTTTGTAGAATTGTGTCATGTTTTGTGTTTCTGCATTTTCAGGCACTTAGGTACGAAACGGCGTTTTTGGAGCAAAAAACGAGCCTTTTTGATGGAAAAGATGGCCCCGTTGAAGTTCCCAAATCTCCGTGGCTTGTTCGTAAGTGTTTGAGCATCAATAAGCATCGAGAAGGATGAGTCCAAGGCACCCGAGGGCCATGCGAGGGCAAAAAGATTGAGTTTGAAGACAAAAATCTGCCCAGGTGCCAAGCTAAGCGCCCGGAATAGTGAAGCGCTTCGCTTCAATTTCCAGGAGCTTGGGCACAGAAGCCAAGCGAAGCGCTTGGAGTGCCCGAAGCGCTTCGCTTGCCAAGCGGTCCGCTTGGCTTCTCCAACAGTCCGCTTGGCAGCGGTTACGTTTTGGATTTTCCTTCTTAGATCTGATCTTTGATCATTTTTTGAATATCTTTTGAACTGTAACTTCGTTTTGGAGAGCTCCTAAGCCCAAAACTCAGAGAATATTCAGATTTCTTTGTATTTTAGCTTGGGATTCAAGGTTTTGATTGGGATTCATCCTTTGTAATCATCTACGGAGAGGTTTTCTTAGATTTCCACCGATTAGTGACAGCTTTGGTGGTAACTTGTATCACTCTCTTGTCTTGTAGTTTGATATGATGTATTCCAATTATTATTCATATGAATTGATGTCTATGTTGATGAATATGAGTAGCTAAATCTTTTGTGTTGGTGGTAGAATGTAGAATATGCATGCTATGGGTTATGTTTATGCTTACATGAGATTGTGATTCAATCTTGCTGCAAATCCCTTCATATGATTCTTAGTTGCCTATAAAATATATTCGAATTGAGTATAGTGACAAACTCTTGGTCAATGAAAGCTATAGGATTGTATGTTAGAGATTTGCAGCATACTAGATAAATGGTGTTGGTGACAAGCACCTCTAAATTATTGATAGTGATCTTTCATGATGTGTGTCTTAATTTGCCTAGACGAGTTGCTTAGCAGACTTGATCGAAGGTTTACGCACTGAACTTGTGAGCATATCGTAACCCATGCATGTGTATTTGATTTCTACCACCAACCGTTTCCAAACTTGTTTACATAAATCTGATTTCTCGTTGCTATTGTTCAAAGGAAACGATTCTCAAACTTTGAACTCGTTGACTGAAATTACTTGCAAAAACCTCAAGCAAAGCCACGTTAGGTCCCGAGAGAACGACACTCGGGGACAACTTGCCATTGCACTCTAGTTTGTGTAGTGATAAGTGTTCTTAGGCTTTTAAAACAAATTTAATTGGTGAAAAACGACATCATCAGAGATGAGGACTCTCGGCAAACACATCGGACACGATGTTTCTCCATACAAGTCATCACCCTTGTTCAGTGATAGTAGACATGCCTCAACCTCCGCCCACTTGCTAAAGTATTCGACCGCAACGATGATGAACTTTTTTGACCCGTGCCTCTTGGGAAAGGACCGACTATGTCGATGCCCCATATGTCCAAAAGGGCAAT
>CM051455.1:59993165-60021469 GCA_028274465.1 Plantago ovata
TGCTAAAGTATTCGACCGCAACGATGATGAACTTCTTTTGACCCGTGCCTCTTGGGAAAGGACCGACTATGTCGATGCCCCATATGTCAAAAGGGCAAGTGATGGTAATGGGCATGAGAGGTTTCGCTGGGACATTGATCAAGTTGGCGTGCATTTGACACTCCTCGCACCTTCTTACAAATTGAGCAGCATCTTCACGAACAGTGGGCCAGTAGTATCCTTGTCGAATGATTTTTTGCGCGAGGGTTCTTCCTCCGGCATGGTCCCCGCAACTTCCTCGATGCATCTCTCCCAAAAGTTTTTGGACTTCTTGTTCGGCGACGCATCTCAAGTAGACTCCCTCAAAGGATCTCTTGTACAAGTAGTCTCCTTGCATGATGTAGCGGCCTGCCTTCCCTTTAATCTTCCTTGCTTCAGCCTTATCACGAGGAAGGCTTCCATTTGTGAGATATGTTGTGATCTCTTGCATCCAGCTTGGTTGAGTGTCAATTGCCAAGACGTTTGGCTTTGATGACCATAGAGATGACGCATTGAGTCTCATAAGTATCACATTTCGGGTATCCACTCCTCCGGAAGCTGAAGCATACTTTGATAGGGCATCTCCTCTTTGATTGAGATCCCTTGAGAACTTCTCAATCTCACAACTTTCAAATTTTTGGATTTCCTCCGTGATGGCGCTCTTGTACTCGGCCAGTGAATCCTTCTTGGTTTTGAATTTTCCCGAGATTTGCTTCTCGGCCAATTGAGAATCAGTGAAGAGATGTAGCTTCTTCACTTCTAGTGCTTTTTCCATACGTAGAGCTATGAGGATGGCTTCATATTCTGCTTCATTGTTTGAGACCGGGAAACTAAGAGTAACGGCGTACTCAAGTTCGGCTCCTCTGGGGCTCTTGAAGTATATTTCTATCCCGCCATTTTTTCCTGATGAGGATCCATCCACATGAAGAATCCAGACGTCTCCATGGTTGACTAGTTCCTTGGGTTTTGGAGAGACGGTCTCCGTACCCTTCGGCTCCTCGATTTTCTCTGTCATGAACACTTCATGCCTTTTTCTTTTTGTCTGGGACATTTCTTTGAGCTCTTTCAAAGCATCTTCAAGAGCTTGCATAGGGTTGCTTTGTCGTGGCTACTCCTCGACCATCCTCATGACATTGTGTGTCTCCGGAAGGTTTTTCTCTGAAGTTCCCTTGGAGGGATACTCTACGAGGAAGTCGGCAATGACTTGTGCTTTCTTGTCCAAGGGTGCTTGATAGTCAATGTCGTACTCGCTGAATTCGATTGCCCACCTTGCTAATCTTCCCGAGTTTTCGGGTTTTCCAAGGACTTGCTTGAGAGGTTGCTTCGTCAAGACTACCACCTTGTGAGCTCCAAAGTAAGGTTTCAACCTCCTTGCCGTATAGACTAGGGCGAAGGATAGCCTCTCAATATCCATGTACCGCGTTTCAGCTCCGGCGAGTACTTTACTCATGTAGTGATGAATGTGTATTTTACACTTTCATTTGAGTCTTTTTCACCTATTTTAGCTATCCTCTATGTTAATTTAGCTATATTTTAGTGCATTTTATTAGAATAGTGTCACGTTTCCCTTTAGTTTTTATTTTACAGGTTTTGATTGAAAAACGAGGATTTCAAGGAAATTATATTGAAGTTGACAAGGAATTGGTGTTCCAGAAGCCTATTTGGAGTATCTGAAGGTTTCCGGATAGCATTTGGAGTCTAGGGGTCGAATCTGGAGGTTAGAAGGCCACTAGAAGTCAGAAACCGAGTCCGAAAACGGGAAGAAATCCAAAAACGCGTCGAAAATGCGGAATTCCGCGAATTTTACTCCCGGGCGAATCGCCCCACACCAGGCGAATCGCCCGGTGTGTGGGGCCCTTCGCCCCACACAAATTCGAGGCCTATATATAGTTGCTCAGTTTTTCTCCGAAATTCATACTTTTCTAGACCTATTCTCTCACCTTTCTCTGTAGTTTTAGGTAGGAACTTCCCAGAGCCTGTTCTGGGGGTTCATAGCTTAGGAGATACTTTTTCATAGCAGTTTGGAGCTTGTAAGATCGCGATTCTTCGGAGATTGACCACCTTCGGTAACATTGTATCTTACAGTTTTTCTACTTATTTTTATATATCTTTCAACATGTTTTCTTCTATGATTTCTGTTGATTGCATGACAACTATGAGTAGCTAAACTTATCGTTGGTGGTAGTATGTGAATTCTTAGCGAAGGGTTGATAATCATGCTAATGGCTATATCGCGCATTATATTCCGTGTCATTACTTTATTTCGTTGATCAGGCGCAATCTATATCTTTGTATGTTGATTAATTATCATGCACAATTGGACACTTGTCGACCTATGCACATCTATATCTTCGTAGTGTTGAATAATTACGGAACACAATTGGACAATAGTGTTTGACTTGTCAGTATCTATATCTTCGTAGTGTTTGATAATTACAACAGGACAATTGATTGATCAAAGATATCCATGCAAAACCGAATAATTTACGCATGATTATTAACCCGTTATGCTTTGAAGGACCACACTATCACCAATCTCCATTATCTGTTAGAAAAACCTTTGCTTTACTGTCTGCTGTTTTTATATTCTTTAGTTAAATAGATAAAGCTAGTTATAGTCCTTAGAGAACGACACTCGAGGTCATTCTACTGCTACACTACGGTTTTCGTTGTAGTTGTGAATTGCCTTTGGCTAAATAACAAATTTATTTGATTAATCGGGACCGACAATCCTGGTAGCATCAAGTAGTATATGGGCAAGTGGTCGTTACCTTGGATTCGCACCAAGACCGAGCTGATAGCTTCTCTAGTCGCTTCTAGGTACAAGTAAAGCACCTCTCCTTCTATGGGTTTTGACAATAGTGGGGGACAGAGTAGGTACTCTTTAAGCTTCTCGAAGGCTTCCTCGCATTCTTTCGTCCACTCGAAGTGGTTGCTCTTTCTTAACACTTTGAAAAATGGGAGATTTTTCTCGGCAGACCTCGAGATGAATCTACTCAATGCGATTGACTTTCCGACCAATTGTTGCACCTCATTGATGGATTGAGGTTGAGGAAGATCGAGGATGGCCTTTATTTTCTCGGGGTTCGCTTCTATTCCTCTCTCTGTTACCATGTAACTGAGGAACTTCCCCCCCTTGACTCCAAAGGTACACTTTGCTGGGTTGAGCTTCATGCCATACTTTCTCAAGATTGAGAAGCACTTTGCCAGGTAACCTACATGTTGCTCCTCGGTCTTGCTCTTGACAAGCATATCATCAACATACACTTCCATTGTTTTGCCCAGCTCTTCTTTGAACATCTTGTTGGCTAGCCTTTGGTAGGTCGCTCCGACAATTTTGAGACCGAATGGCATCACGTTGAAGCAATACACATTGCCATTAGCGAAGAAGGCTGTCTTGGGTACATCATCTTTAGCCATTTTGACTTGGTAGAAGCATTGGTATGCGTCCATGAAACTCAAGAGGGCGCATCCAGCAGTGGAATCGACCAGCTGGTCGATCCGTGGGAGAGGGTGGGGATCCTTCGGGCAAAACTTGTTGAGTCTTGTGAAGTTGTTGCACATTCTCCACTTACCGGGACCCTTCTCCACGAGGAACACATTGCAAACCCAATCGGAGTATCTCACTTCCTTGATGTGACCGGCCTTGAGCAGTCTTTGGACTTCCGCTTCAATGATGGCATTATCTTCCGCACTGAAGTATCTTCGCTTTTCTCTGATATGGGTGATCGACGGGTCAACGTTCAGACGGTGAACCGTGACTCGTGGGTCGATCCCCTTGAGGTCCTCGGTACTCCACGCGAAGATGTCGTTGTTATGTTTCAAACATTGGATGAGTTTCATCCTTACTTCTGTAGTCATCTCGGTACCAATTTTTGTGACCTTGTCGGCACTTCCTTCGACAATTTGGATTTCTTCAAGGGTTTCTCTTGCTTCAATTTTGTTTTCCTCAAAGAACTTCTTCTTTTTAGAAGATGGTGGAATTGGTGGGATTACTTGATACTCCTCGAGCTCTTTGACAGCTCCTACTAGGGTATCCTTATCTTTCTTCAGGATTGCTTTCCTTCGCCTAAGTGACGGACTTGGCTTTTTTGGCTTTTTCTTCACTCGCCGAACCGTGTAGAAACGATAAGGAGCATTGTGAACGAGGGGTTGCTCTTCGGATGATTGGCCCGGGTTGGATTCTCCAATGGCGACCCTGGAAGTGAACTTGGCCGACATTGTATAGCATTCCCATGCTTCTCTTATGTCTCCTACTTCTTGCCCAATTCCCAATGGAGTGGGGAACTTTAGCTTGTTGTGGACTGTAGACACTACGGCTCGGAATCGGGAGAGACCGGGTCGGCCTAGGACTGCGAAATAATCGAAGGGCATATGGACGACCACGAAAGGAACATGTTGAGTCACTCGTCGAGGAGCGCTCCCCATTGACACCGTGAGATTGATCATTCCGAGTTGCATGATAGGTTGTCCTCCTAATCCTACCAATGTACTCCTCACTTCCTTAAGCCCTTCTCTTGGATTCATTTGCATCCTCTTCAAGGTTCCCGTGAAAATCAAGTTAGCCGAGCATCCGGTGTCGACGAGGATCCTTCCCAACTTGTATGATTGAACATCAAGGGAAACTACTAGTGGAACACAAGGATCGTATATGTTTCCTCCTCCGGCATGCCTCAGAGGTATCTCGCTATCATCGAAAGAGATAACATTTTTTCCCGGTCGGGCGGCTTGAGCATACTTCACATCTCGGACTCTGAGATTATCCGCTGTGATCTCCCTCTGATTTCGAGTGTCTCCTCCCGCGGGTCCTCCCGCAATTGTAAGAGTGTTGATGCTTCTGTTCACAGGGCGGTTCTCATAATTGTTGTAATTATGAATATCATCATCATGAGGGTTTCCTTGGTAATGGTGCTCGCTCCCACTTTGAGGTGGCGGAGGTAAGATCGCCAGAGGTTCTTCCTTCCGGATGTAGCTAACCAACTGGCCATTACGTATCATCCTCTCTATTTCGTTCTTGAGCTCGACGCACTCATCAGAGGTATGCCCTTTCCCCTTGCGAAACTTGCAAAATTTCTCTGAACTCTTGTTCCTTCGTTTTTTTTGAATCGGGGGTGGTCAGGAGACGTCTAGCTTCTTCGAGACTATATAGTTCAAGATGTCGGATCTTGGCCTATTTAAGTCTGTGTAGTTTCTATATCGCCTTGGAGGTGACCTCCTAGGAGGAGACCTCTTGTCTCGGAAATCATTTCTTGAGTGACCCTCTCTGATCAAACCATGCTTTTGGTCTTTTCTTTGCTTACCGGGATTTTGCGGGCGAGGAGGGTACTCCTTCTCTTTTTATTTTTCCTTCCCTTTTTTCTTGGGAGGATTGATTCTTACTGTGACAGTTTTTCGAAATTCCTCGGCCTCGAGGAAATCCTCGCAAACTTTCGCCAGTTGTGCTTGATTCTCTACACACGATGCTGAGAGCACCTCTTGGAACTTGATGTTGGTAGTGTTACCGTACAAGTATTCTTTTCTCTCATTGATTGAGTGATCTTCAACTTGGAGGGCTGCTTCATGAAAGCGATTGATGAAGTCCCTCAAGTCCTCATTGTTTTTATGAACAATTTCGGCCAAGTACCTCACTCTTCTCTTGGTATTCATGACCTTCTCGAATCGCTTAGAGAACTCCTTGCAGAGATCTCTATATGACTTGATGGATCGATGAGGGAGGCGCGACCACCATTTCATGGCTTCTCCGGAAAAGTTAGCCGGGAAGAGGAGTGTTTTAGTACTTGAATCATGATCATAAGCATCTCTCTTAGTGCCAAATCTTACCAAGTAATCCTTCGGACAACTTGTTCCATCATAACTTTCGAAGGTGGGAAACCCTCTTTCGATTTTGGCTTGGTGGATTCTTATCTCGTCACACAGGGGGCTCGGATCTTCGTCTTGCTCTTTTTCTTGGACAGTTCCTCGTAGAGTCTCTATCTGAGCATCAAGTGCGGACTTCCTCGCTTTGAGTTCCTCCAGAGTGAGCCTCCTCCCCGTGATCGGGTCGATCAAGGGGGTTACCTCAGCTACTATTCTCAAGGCTTGATTTTCCGCCACCGCTTCTTGTTGATTCTGAGGAGTTACTTGGTTGGGCGTGACTTGATTGGGGAGAGCGAGTGGTGTAGCAACCACCTGAGCTCTATTTTCTTATTGAGCCACATTTTGCAATGATGCCCGTATCCTTCTATCGATCAAATCTCTCAAATCATCCGGGGCACCTTGAGGTCCTATTCTCGATTGAACTCTCGATGGTCCAAGTCGAGATTGGATTGGCCTTGTGTTGGCTCTTGAATGTGCCTCATCTTGCACCACTGGTTCTCTTCCTTGGGATTGACGAGGAGCGACCAAAGTGTCACGAGGTTGCTCTTGCACTGGTGCTTGTTGTACTCCTCGAGCTTGGAGTTCAGCATTAACTCTAGCAGCCTCGTTGTCCCCCACATATCCTTGTAATGTAAGAAGGAACAAGCCGTATTGAGCTTCACCCATCCCAAAATGTGATGGTCGGACTACGCGTCCATTAGGAAGGGTGAATTTCAATGCGACCGGTTGAGGAGGGTTTACTTCTACGGGAGGTTGATTGATTGCTACTTGAGGAGGCTGCCCTCTAGGCTCGGCATTGTTTGTGACTCTCAACGCTCCATAGGAACTTCCTACTGGAACTCCTTGCGGGTTGTTTTCCCCCGATCTTTCATCTTGGGAGTTGGTGACATTGGTGAATGCCCCCTCCGTATAATCTTGGTTCCTTGCAACATTGTTATTTCTCGGTGCCCTCAGAGCAGCAGCCGTTCCTCCTCCTCGACCATTGCTAGGGAGACGGCCCCTAGGTCGAGGACGATTCCTAGGTGGTGCATTAGTAAGATGGTTGCTTCTTCTGGGAGGCATATTCGTGATGTGTCATGAGGAGGGTAAGTGGCTCGACCAGTAGGGCTAGGAATGACCTTTTGTGTCATTTCCCACAGACGGCGCCAAATGTTGAAGGGTAATTCGTACTTCTTCCTAAGTTCGCAATAGATCGTCACACTAAGCTATTCTAGTTCTTCTTCATGTAGTATTCCTCTTGAATTGGTAGGGAACCTTCTTGTAGCTTCCTCGTACCTGAAATATACTGGAGGGGGGGGTTAGTGTCTCTTGACCGGTCTGTAAGATATCAGACCGGAGTGACGACTTTACGTGTAGGGAGTTGTGAGGCTTCCCTAGTACGGGTAGTAAATATGGTGGGTGAGTGGTAGGTGAGAGGTGTTAATGCTTACCCGCTGGGTAATGAATGAGCTCCTTATATACTCGTAGTATTTTAATGTCATCCCTTGTAGGATCGTGACAAGTTTCCGGACGGGATTGAAGCCTCCTTAGGCCCAAGCCCATTAAGAAGGTCAATGGGCCTTGGCCCAAGCATCTTGGCTAGGGTTGAGAGGGCAACATGGACATTTTGGGTCCCACGTAGTAATCTGGAAGGCGGGCCCCACTAGGAGCGACCATGGGTGGTCGCCTAGGGTCCTCGTGCCTTCCTCTTACGTATGTGGTCCGAGTAGGGCTCTGCCTAGTTTCTCTCAGAGAGTGTTACCTTGATGTAAGGTCCTCCTCGAGCCCTAGAGATGCTCCTCGAGCTCAATAGCTGCCTTATCCTTGTGATGAGCTTATCTTGAGGGTTGACCTCTTAGTGATGGTCGGACCTTATGTTGGTCGAACCACACCTTAGTGACATACTTGGGTGTGGTCGCGCCCCTTGAGGGACGGCCTATGATGCTTTGTCGCGCTCTTAGACCGCTCTAGTTCGTACATGCGGACTGGACATATTTCAACACTAACACCACCCGTGTCCCTTTGCTCTGTGAAAAGAGGTTTTCTCCTTGCATGAGAGGACCTCGTGATGAATGTTGGAGATGGAGGTCACTCTTTCTACTGCTGCCAGGGAGAATGTAAAAATCTACTAGCCTTTGGATTCCTTGGGTAAGTACCTATTGTTTTGCCTTTTTTATCCTATGTTATCATAGGCATAACTGAAATTTGGCAACCATGTTTCTCCTAAGTGTTTTAACAAGCAGTATAAATTTACGTCACATTTTCAGATGCTCACTCTATATCAAAATGCTATAAGAACTGTTTAACTACCTTTGGGAGTTCATAGTATTACCAAGGTTCAGAATGGCGATCCATTTGTTTGACTAGTAGGACATCCATGGGCTCCAGTTGAGTTGTTGTTTCCAGATAAAAGGTTTATGTTTATGTAGTCTTCGTTGAGGGAGCTGAGGCCTGAGGTGCTAGTTTGCTTAGTGAGTTTCTGGAAGAATATAATATAGCAGGTCCATTCCAAGTAAACAATAGAGTTCACTAACACAACTACAAAAAAGCACATAGATACTCGAGCAACAGTATTGTGGAAACTACTATCACCACAATTCATAATCAAAGCGTTTCAACACTCGTTTAACAGGACTTTCTCCCTTAAAGAAATCACCTAGAACCTTGACTTAATGACTTCCACGGGCCTACATCTCTTCCAAGTCATAGCCAAACCAAAACAGAACACCAAAGTTGTTTAGTGCAAGCAAATCCAGTTAAAAAAACAACCGGTCAATTGTTTTATGGGCAACATAAGACGACACACACTCAGTATAATCTATCAATGCATGTACATTCTGAACTTCAATTTTAAATTTCATCCTCAATTGTTAGCCAACCTTCTCGATCGAGCGATTTGTTCAGAAGTGCACTACCGTCATGCGAAGTTATGGAGTTAGCAGATAGGTTTTTGAGAGTTGCCCAATCTTGATAAGTGGTCAGAAACTACCATTGAATATCACAAGTTTAAGAATCAAGGATTTTGATGTGATTCTTGGAATGGATTGGTTATTTGAGTATAATGCAGCTATAGACTGTAGAGGGTTATCTTCAATATTGGGGATGCATCACCCATTTGCTTCCAAGGTAGTCCCTCTAAGTTGAAAGCCCCTATTATTACCGCAGTGAAGGCTCGTAAGTGCATTTAACAAGGGTGTGAGGCATATCTTGTTGTTATTTCAAAGACAAATGGGGAAAACCTCAGATTGATCAGATCCCTGTGGTGAAGAAGTTTCCCGATGTTTTTCCGGATGATATCCAAGGAGTTCCACTTGAGAGAGCAGTGAAATTCGAAATCAATTTAGAACCTAGAATGGCTCTCATATCAAAAGCCATGTATGATGTATCGTATGGCCCCGGCTGAACTAAAGGTTGAAAGAGAAAATTCAGGACCTTCTTGGTAAGGGTTTCATTAGACCAAGTTTCTCTCCTTGGAGAGCGCACCAATCCTTTTGGTGAAGAAGAAGGATAGTTCGATGCATCTACGCGTAGACTTTCGGGAGTTAAACAAGATTACCATAAAAAATAAGTATCATTTGTCGAGAATTGATGAGCTTTTGGATCAACGGTAAGGGGCAACATTCTTTTCGAAGATTGACTGGTAGTCTGGCTGGGCATCATCAAATGAGGATCAAAGAGAGTGATATCTCGAGAACAACTTATTTCGAAAACAACTTATTTCGATTTCACTATGGTCATTGTGAGTTCTTGGTTATGGCTTTTGTCCTGATAATTGCACTAGCCTCATTTATGGTTCTTATGAAAGGGTTTTCTCAGGCTGCTTGGATTAGCTTGTCATCGTGTTCATTGACGACATTCTCATATTCTCCAAGACCGAAAATGAGCAGGAACGCCATTTGAGGTCAGTATTATAACGATGAATAGAAAGCCTTGCAGCAGAACTGGACACAGCCCATAAGTTGTGATTAAACAAACCTTTAACAGAAGAAGGCGAGAAACAAATTAAGTTGAAATCAAGAAAAGGAATCGAAGGGTTTCATAGCTGCCAATGCTTTGGCTCAAAAGATGACAGAGTTGGAGATGATGGACCTGAACAACATGGATCATGTGATGGATGTTGAGGAAGTGTTGTATTACTATTCCCGGATGAACAATCCGATTTACCAGGAGATGGTTGACAAGTTTTTCATGGATATGTATTTGGAATATAATGTTCCACGGCCTTTAAAGAGCGGAAACAATTCGATGATGGGGAAGGTGGTATTGGGTATTTGACCTTACAAATACGCTCCCCCAGAATATACCCATTTGTGGAAACAGAAAGAAAATACGAGAAATAATAATGACACAAGGATTTAACGTGGAAACTCCAAAATCAGGAGAAAAACCACGGGGGACCAGACAAGAAAATACACTATGTAGAAAATTGTTACAACTACACAATTCTTCTTCTCACCCCAAACCGACCCCGACAGAGCTTACCACTAGCAATACTCTATAGCTTACACCTCAACACAGTATATCACATACACATGAGGAACTATAGAATATTTCTCAGCTAACTCACTCTTGTTGGTGTCATTTGGAAGACTGGAGGAGGAGCTCTTTATATAGGCACTACAAGAGCTCCCCAACTGCCTCCATTTAATTCCACTGCACAACGTTATTGTGCCAACAACTTTCACCTAATGCCAACAACCTGTGTCTTCAATGCAGTGCCAACAACTTTCACCTAATGCCAACATGTGTCTTCAATGCAATGCCAGCAACTTTCACCTAATGCCAGCAACATGTGTCTTCAATGCAGTGCCAACAACTTTCACCTAATGCCAACAACATGTGTCTTCAATGCAGTGCCAACAATTCACCTAATGCCAACAACAATTGACCATATCAAAGGCCAATTATTTCAACAATCTCCACCTTGGACTTTGGTTGTCCCGCAACCATTCCGCCTCGATGAAGATACCTGGCCCGTAGCTTCAGCTACCACTACAAACGCAGTCATAATTCTCACCGTACAGAACTATCATGCTCCAGCATAAAAAGCATAGCCACTTGGAATACAACCAATTCCAAGAATTTCAGTTTCGTCCCATGTCGAAATATACCTTGCTGAAAATTATGGTGCAACTCCCAAAATTGGTTCTCCAGGGAGTTCTCAGCCCATCGACATGAATTTCCACCACACACCTTGCATCAATGCCAACCAATGCCCGTGTGCATTCTGGACCCGCTAACATCACACATTCTCTATCATGGCAACTGCGAGTAACAAACTGCCAAAAGGATGTACATGCCGCTCTCAAGCGACATCGAGAAAGGAGAAAGTGTTAGCGTCATCGTCAGTATCTCCTCTTACTGACCTGGAACCATTTGCCGAACCGGCTCCACCTTTCGGACAATTTCTTTTCGTGTGGCCTTGTTCTCCACACCTCCAACAGACAATTTTCCCAGAGCTATTCTTCCTTCTTCCTTGAGCTACATTAAAATAAGAGTCTCCTTGAACATTAATGTTAGTTCCAGAAAGCCTCTTCTCTTCAGACATAAGCTTATTAGTAACCTCAGATAAAACAATTTTATCCTTTCCATGAATCAATATCGGCTTCATGTGCTCAAACGAACGCGGAAGAGACCAGATGAGTCTCAAGGCTTGATCCTCCTCATCAATTTTAGTTCCAATGGATTGCAGCTCAACAACAATACCATTGAGAGCACTTAAATGATCTGAAATGCTGGTACCTTCCTTCATTTGCAGCGTGTGAAACTGCTCCTTAAGGTACACCGATTTGAGACGCCTTTTGCCTTGTACAACTCCTCGAGTTTTTCCCAGAGCTCCTTTGCCGTACTTATTCCATGCACATTTGCAAGAACATTGTTGGCTAGGTTCAAACGGATTGCACTTGCTGCTCTCAAATCCAGATCCTCCCAATCATCATCGCTCATAGCTTTGTTTGTCACACTAGCAGTTGTACCGGCCGTGCTAGTACCACCATCTTTTTCAGGTACAGGGATGACTCTGCCCTTCAAAGCCTTGTGTAGACCAGATTGAATCAACAAATCCTTGACTTGAACTTGCCACAAGCCAAAGTTGATTTTACCATCATATTTCTCCACGTCATATCAAACCATATTTGTGACCCTGCTTCCTGACATTGCTCCGTCAGAACTTCGGCGTGTTTACCGCAGACTTGAATAGTACCCACTAAGTAAGCCCCCGGAAAGATAGAAACTCAATCTTCCCCCGATCGGAGCTTCAAGGTTCCCAGGAAAGACTGGTGGGGTCACAACTGAGCCCACTTAAGAACCAGCCTCCTTTCACAGAACCGCCTTAGACCGTACGTATTCCCACTACTACCACACCAGAGCTCCACCCAACAAAAAACGCGCTCCACCCAGTAGGACCCGGGCTCCGATACCACTTGTTGGGTATTTGACCTTACAAATATGCTCCACCAGAATCTACCCATTTGTGGAAACAGAAAGAAAATAGGAGAAATAATAATGACACAAGGATTTAACGTGGAAACTCCAAAATCAGGAGAAAAACCACGGGGGACCAGACAAGAAAATACACTATGCAGAAAATTGTTACAACTACACAATTCTTCTTCTCACCCCAAACCGACCCCGACAGAGCTTACCACTAGCAATACTCTATAGCTTACACCTCAAAACAGTATATCACATACACATGAGGAACTATAGAATATTTCTCAGCTAACTCACTCTTGTTGGTGTCATTTGGAAGACTGGAGGAGGAGCTCTTTATATAGGCACTACAAGATCTCCCCAACTGCCTCCATTTAATTCCACCGCACAACATTATTGTGCCAACAACTTTCACCTAATGCCAACAACCTGTGTCTTCAATGCAGCGCCAGCAACTTTCACCTAATGCCAACAACCTGTGTATTCAATGCAGTGCCACCAACTTTCACCTAATGCCAGCAACCTGTGTCTTAAATGCAGTGCCAACAACTTTCACCTAATGTCAACAACCTGTGTCTTCAATGCAGTGCCAACAACTTTCACCTATTGCCAACAACCTGTGTCTTCAAAGCAGTGCCATCAACTTTCACCTAATGCTAACAAGAATTGACCATATCAAAGGGCAATTATTTCAACAGGCGGATCAACCAGCGCTTTGTTTTCAACAAGAAGTCTTGGTCCTAATACATTTGTTCTGCTCAAGTCTTGTTGAAGTAGCTATAGTGTGCTTTGATTCAACTTTTTTGTGTTGATACAAACTAGTGTGCAAACCTGTTGCGCAATAATAAAACTAATTGATGTTGCGTGTGCTTTCTCCATCTTCAGCGCAAAATAGTCATCAGTAAATATATCTCAACTTTCAACGCAAATGTCTGAAATTAATAAACGCCCGAATTCTTGATTTCTTTTTGTTCTGCTCTATTGATAAGAGTAAGAGCAAACATGAATGAGTAAGTTGAAATCAGTTTTGTTTAGGCTATATTCCAGAACATAAACAAATGAGAAAGAAACAATAAACAGATTGATGTGATTAACGGTAAGAGAAACAAGATACCTGTTGGATTAAAGCTGTGAAAGGAAACAGAGCTCTGAAATGTGGATACAGGAGAGAGACTCTACCTCAAAGACCGGTTTAAAACTCAAGAATTTAGGCTTAAAAGACTACCGAACCGGCGGCACCTTCGCAACGAAACCTGTTGCGCAAAAAGTCAAAAACAAAACCAATTCTTCGGCGCAAAGGAATCAACGTATATCTCTTATCTTTCACGCAAATGTATGAAACTAAATACACTCCCCAATTTTCAAACAAAAATTGAAGTTTTTTAGTTCTGGTATTTTTAAACAAAAAGGCCTTAATCAATTAGATTTTCATTTTTCAGTTGAAAATGAAACACAGAGAAAATTTTACCAGCTAGTCTTGGAGATAAACTGGCATAAATACTTGTTCCATCTGGTCAAATGTTGACTCAACAGGAGCAAAGTAGGATATTTTGAATGGCTTTGAGGCGGAGTCATGGTGGGAGTTGGGCTGAGCATGTTCATCATCTCATTGGGATTATTGAGGAGTTGAGTGCCACTTTGATTCCGGTTGTAAGCAGCCACACGATTTTTCATGTCAACTGTTCTCCATAAGTTCTTCATATCCTTTGCAGTTTTTCCAGGAACACTCTTGGCTATTTCAGGCCACCTGAGACAAGAAAAAAGACGACCTATTTTTTAGCAAAAGAATTGAAATATTGCACAAAAATATTAATACAACTTTTAAATAGTTTCTCAATGTTTTACATAAATATGAAAAACTGGAACTCTGGACTCCATTTCAGTCTGCAACTCCTGCCGCACTTTTGCAACCCAATTGCGCAAAAACAAAACCAATTATTATTGTTGCGTGTGCTTTCTCTTCTTCGCACAAATGAATCAGCGTAAATAGATCTCAACTTTCATGCAAATGTCTTAAACTAATAAACCTTCAAAATTTCCACCAAAGTTTAAGTCGTTTAGTTGTTCTTGTATTAAACAAAAAGCCCTTAATCAATCAGATTTGTTCAATTGAAAATGGAAGCAGAGAAAATTTTACCAGTTAGTCTTGGAACTTCGTTCCACTAGTTCTCTCGTGGCCATGATTAGAAATGTAGTTTGTTAGTTTCTCGTCTTCCTGGTCAGGTGACCAAGAGAGAGCCAGTACCTGTTGGGCAGCTACGAAAGGGAACATAGCTCTGAAATGGGATGTATGAATACTTCTGCTATTTTATACTTTGAAATGAAGGGTGTTGTCTCCATATAGGCCTGGCATTGGGTGGGTTTTACCCCACCCAATACCCAATTTTAATCATTTGGGCTGGGTAGGGTATTAGGCCCATTCAAAATTAAACCCAACCATACCCAACCCCATTAAATTAAAATTGAATGGGTAGGGTTGGGTAAAAACCCACATAAACCCATGGGTACACCGTCATCATCATCACATCAATCAATCATCTGACTATCTGAGCTTCATCGAACAGTGTTTCCTTCTGCTCGCTTCATCGGTCGGCTTCTTCCTTTATGCTTGACTACTTCGAATTCGATCGACATCATCACATCGATCTGTGCTTCTTCTCCGTGCTTCTTCTCCGTCCAAATCATCGAGCTTCTCCTCTGTCCCAAATGGCGTCGTGGGTTATTTCTTCTCTTTTAGGCTTGGAATCGATCATCAACTAGTCTTAAAGGTATGTATTTAGTCGATTTGATTTATCTTTTATGGGTTCTTGTTATGGATTTGAGTTTTCAGCCATTTGAATAGATGATTTATGATACAGGAATGTCAACTTCAACCCATCAAGATCAAGGTGAAAGCAACCCAGAACCAGAAGAAGACCTTCTGCTGCATAATGAAGGTAATGTTCGAATTTCTACTGGTGTTAATTTTCCTGTTGTTCCTCATAATAGTGGTGCTTCTGGGTCGAAAAGAAAGCCTTCTGTAGTGTAGGATCCTTTTACAAAAATTAATATTGACGATGTTTTCGTTGATGTGAATTGCAATCACTGTTCTAAGAAATTAAGATGGGATAATCGAATTTGGTCATCGAGTTTACTAAGGCATATAACTAAGACCGCCTGCACCGGTGGCGGCGTGGGTGCACGGCGTCGGACGCCGCGGCATCCAGTCGCACCGGTGCAGGGACGCCGGGGTTGTTGCCCCGGCGTCTGTGAAAACATTGCACCGCGTCGTGAGACGACGCGGTGTTGTTTTCACGGGTTTTAGTGAGGGGCTGCCACTTGGCAGCCCCTCAATGGACCCTTTTTTTTTTTTTTTTTTGTTTTTTTATTTATTTACTTTTATACTCCAATGGACAAAAACGGCTATAACTCGAAAAATGAAAATGCAAAAAATAAATAAAAATCACCAACAGCTCTATTTTTTCGAGATCTATAAATAGAGACCAATCTCGGCTATGTTTGGAGCACCCCATCTCCAGCCCCCATTTCTCTCTTAATTAAACTCAAAATACAATCTTAACATCAAAACCCCCCTTAACCCTCCATTTTTTTGTCCGGTGAGATGGAGTTCAACGGTCAGCTTTACACTCGTGAAACTCTTGCATATATGAAGGAATATGAGAAAGAGTTGTATGCAGAGCTCATGGACCAACTTCGCAAACCGTTGTTGAACTCTACCTCACCGAATGTCGTTCGTCCTTTGTTTCAAAATGAGCCCGAAGGGACAAGGAAGCTCATAACAGCAGGCTCGCCTTTGAAAGGGAGAAGGAGGAAAGGAAGGAGGCCAGGAAACTGAAGGACCAGTACTTGAAAGAGGAGAAGCTGAGAAATGAGCGGATGAAACTCTTGATGGATCTGTTGCCTCACTACGATAATTTGAATGCCGAGCAGAGAGCAGTGGCAGATGCACTCAGAGCCGAATTGTTTCCGAACAATTGAAGGGTGAAACTTGTTTAAGTGTGTTTGTTAAGTGTTTAAGTGTGTTTGTTTAGGCGTTTAAGTGTGGCGTGTTTGTACTTTAATTTTCGCATTGTGTTATTTTACATTCGTAAGTGTGACTTGTTTGTATTTTCATTTCCCATGTATCCGTTGTAATGAAATGAATTTGCTTTGAATTTGAATTTGTCAGGAATCAAAACTTTACTTTTAGTCAAGCAACTTTTTAATTTGCTTTGTCAGGAATCAGAACTTTACTTTGTCAGATATCATGAATTTGAATTCGTCAGGAATCATAACACTACTTGAGGCATCCTATGCAATCTGACTCAGCCATGACTAAGCATGTTATCTTATCTTTTGAAATCTTATCTCCAAAAATCTTATCTTCAAAAATCTTATCACATCCGAGGCAATGTGTCTCATCCATGTCTATATAATGCAACTCTGGAACTTAATTTAGATACACCAACCCTTCTTCCACTTCTTAAGTTTAAAAGAATCATGTCATCAAGCTCTTCATCATCAAGCTCGTCATCGTCTGATGAAAGTTTGAATTTTGCATCCTCCTTTGCATATTCTTCCTCTGCCTCTTCCTCGAATACCTTCAAAAAAGCTCAAAAGTTCATAATGAACAACATACCCCATATGATGCACTCCATCCAACAACATCAACAACAAGAACAACCAAAAAACACTTCAAAGAAGAAGCGAAAATATATTGACAGGGAAAGAGTTTCACGTGCCGTGCTACTTGAGCGTGATTACTTTGGTCAGGTCGCTCCTTATGCAGATAAGTTCCGACGCAGATACAGAATGCGTAGGGCCTTGTTTGAACGAGTAGTTGCTGGTGTTGTGCATCAAGATGATTACTTTGTCTGCAAGCTAGATGTTGCTGGCCGTCAGGGGTTATCCACACTCCAAAAATGTACCGCAACCATTCGAATGCTAGCTTACGGGTGTTGTGCTGACTCGGTTGATGAGTATTGTCGCCTTGGTGAAAGTACGGCTTTGAAATGTCTCTCGCGTTTTTGTGACGCTGTGGTCGCAGAGTTTGGCGCAACCTACATGAGGAGGGCCAATGAAGATGACTTACGGCGACTTCTAGCAATCAACAATGCAAGAGGCTTTCCAGGCATGATTGGGAGTATCGACTGTATGCATTGGATTTGGAAGAATTGTCCGACGGCGTGGCACGGTCAATTCCAAGGGAAATGTGGAAGTCCTACCCTTGTGTTAGAAGCTGTGGCATCCCAAGACACTTGGATATGACATTCATTCTTTGGAGTTTCCGGAAAATTCAATGACTTATCAATCGTGCAGCGTTCACCAGTGTTCGAGGATCTTCTCAACGGCACTGCACCTCCTGTAGAATTTATGGTGAATGGCCATCAATACAGCATGCCGTACTACCTAACTGACGGAATCTATCCAACATGGGCTACGTTTGTGAGTGCCATCCCCAATCCCATCACTCATAAAGAATCAAAGTTCTCTCAGCTCCAGGAGTCTTGTCGTAAGGATGTGGAACGGGCTTTTGGAGTTATGCAAGCACGGTTTGCAATAATACGAAACCCGGCTCTTGCTCACAACAAGTCCACACTCCGTAAGATCATGGATTGCTGCATCACACTCCACAATATGATAGTTGAGGATGAATGCCACACATACAAAAACTGTGAAAGTGAAATGGAAAGCCTGAGGAAAGAGTTTGAGGAGGACACAAGGTCTTACGTTGAGGATTTCGATCGTGGAATTCATATTCGAAGGACGACATCAACAATAAACTCTCTGAATGAGTACATGAATATTAACCGACAGATGCATAGCATCAACACGCATGAACGACTAACTTCAGACCTCATGGAACATATCTGGAGGTGTTAGTGATTGATTGTGCGAGGTTCATCAATCGTGTGTCTTATTTGTTTTAAGTTGCATGCATTTTATGTTTGTGTGTTGTGTGGTTGTTGCATCTCAATTCGTTAGATTTTGTGTTTTAAATTTGATGTGAACTCGTTGTATAATGAGTATGATTCTGTGTTATGTGTTTAAATTTGATGTAAGTTATTTCAAATAAACTATTAAATATATTTTGTTTTAATTTTAGTTCATCTTATCATAATATAATTATCAAAAAAATAAAAAAATAAAAAAAAAATAAAAAAACCACCATGTCGCAGCATCGTGGCCACCAATGCAGAAAGAAGCCACGATGCCGCGGCATGGAGGCAAAATAGTGCATGGTGCCATGGCATGGGATGGCACCAATGCAAATGGTCTAATGGGGCTTGTACATTTAAACTGGAGGAGGAGGGTGAGACAAATGGACCACATGAAGTGTATGTCTTTGATCAAATGGACTGTCGAAAACGTCTTGCTAGGATGACGGTAAGACATAATTACCCTTTTAATATGTGTGAGCATGAACTATTTGAAGATTTTTGTGCTGGTATGAATCCTGATTTTATTGTACCGTGTCGAAATACGTTGAAGTCTGATATTATAGAATGGTTTGCTGACGAAAAGAATAAGGTATATGATTTTCTTGATAATGTCGTTGGTAAGGTGTCTTTGACTACGGACCTATGGACTGCGGAGCATTCGAATGATTCTTATTGTGTTTTGACAGTTCACTTTATAGATGAGACTTGGAGATTACATAAAAACCTTCTTGCCTTTAAGTATCTTAGTTATCCTCATGATGGTGAAAAGTTGTTTAACTTCATGAAAGATAGAATATTGGAATGGAATTTGGATCAGAGAGTGAGTTCAGTGGTTGTTGATAACGCTGGAGCAAATACATCGATGCTTAGAATGTTGAAATACTGGCTTAATACCAAAGCTTTGATGCCGCTAAATGGAGATTTGTTACATGTGAGATGTAGCGCCCATATCTTGAATATGATTGTGCAAGATGGACTCGGTGTAGTAAAAAATCTGCTTCAAGGCATTCGTTCTACTGTCAGATACTTGGAGAGAACTCCTTCAGCATTGGAAAATTTTGAAAGAGCAAAACACCAACTTAGGCTCACCGGTGAAAGGCAAGTGGTTATGGATGTTCCCACCAGATGGAACTCGACCTATAAGTTATTGGAGATGTCAATTCCCTTGAGGGCTGCCTTTAGTCATTTGGTGGAGATGGATGATACATACATGGCACACAAGTTCAACCCATCCGATTAAGAGTGGGAGGTTTCCAAGGTAGTAGTTGAATGCTTAAAGATATTCTTTCATGCTACACATCACTTTAGCGGGTCTAGGTATCCTACTTCAAATGTTTTTTTCCCGGATGTATGTGAAATCCACCTAAAGTTGTTGGAATGGCAAAGGAGCAGCCTTGACTATTTGAGAGAAATGAGTGGAGAAATGAAACTTAAGTTTGATAAATACTGGGAGGATTGTTGTTTGGCATTGGCAATTGCTATAGTCTTGGATCCATGTTTTAAGATGCACATTGTTATATTTTATTTCAACAAAATCTATGGCGATGATGCTCCGCTACACATTGATATAGTTCAGATGGCGTTGGAGAATTTATATGTCTGTTACGGTGGCGGTGCAACAACTTCTTCTTTGCAAGCTTCAGGTAGTACAACCGAGGGGGGAGGACAGACATCTCTTAGTGAGTTTGACGCGTGGTATGAGGATGCTAACGCTTCGCAGATTGTGCAAAAGTCAGAATTAGAAGTGTATATAGAAGAAGCTAAGTATGGAGATCGCACTGGATTTGTTTTTTAAAACTATTGGAAGAGAAACAGTGTCAATGCAAGATTTCCTACTTTGGGACGGATAGCACGCGACATACTTGCTGTTCCTGCTACTACTGTTGCGTCAGAGGCGGCTTTTAGTGTGAGTGGTCGTGTCCTTGACGAGTCACGTTCTGCATTGGGTCATGATGTTGTTGAAGCTTTGGTAGTTGGGAATGATTGGCTCTTATCAAACACTATGGTCAGGTAACAAGTTCTATTGGCAGTTAGATTTATTCTTGAAAGTATTTTTGTCTTCTGTGTTTCCAAGCATTGTCTAGCTTTATTTTTGTCGTAGTTCAGTATCTTGGTTTGCCGCTTAGCAGTGATATCTGAATAGACTGGCTATCTTATCGCATTAACTTTAAAGTGTAACAGGAGCCTTTGGCGATGAAAGTTGATCATTAATGATTCTTAATTAATTTGGATCTGGAGTGAGAAAGATCATTTGGTCAATTGTATGTTGTTTGTGAAAGATAGTTAAGCTTTTTAAAGAGTTCCACGAGGTAGTATTATGGAGATGGAAAAGTAGATGGCGGTTACTTCATCAGTATTTTGAATATCTGCTCTGCTGCATCTGCACTCATTAGGCTTTTGCTGCTATCATTCTATGAAAAGCACCCTTTTGTAGTTGTGTTTTATAAACACACGTGGATGGGCATTTTAGATGATTTCACATAAGCACGGTACTCAACATTACTTTGTTGAAATGAATGAGAGTACTACTGTTGGTGTTAAAATATGTCTAGTCCGCATGTACGAACTGGAGCGGTCTAAGAGCGCGACAAGCATCAAGGGCCGTCCCTCAACCAAGTATCTCACTTAGGTGTGGCTCGACCAACATAAGGTCCGACCATCACTAAGAGGCCGACCCTCAAGATAAGCTCACTACAAGGACAACACAGCTGTTGGGCTCGAGGAGCATCTCTAGGGCTCGAGGAGGACCTTACGCCAAGGTGACACTCACCAAAAGAGACTAGGCAGAGCACTACTCGGACCACGGACGTAAGAGGAAGGCACGAGGACCAAGGCGACCACCCATGGTCGCTCCCTGTGGGACCCGTCTTCCAGATTACTCCGTGGGACCCAAAAAGTCAATATTGCCCTCAAAATCCTAGTTAAGATGTTTGGGCCAAAGCCCATGGACCTTCTTAATGGGCTTGGGCCAAGGGAGGCTTCAATCTCAGCCGGACACTTGTCACGATCCTACATGAAGTGACATTAAAATATTACGAGTATATAAAGGACTCATTCATTATCCGCTGGGTAAGCATTCATAGCTCTCACCCACCACTCACCTACCACATTTACTACTCTTACTAGGGAAGCCCTACAACTCCCTACACGTAAAGTCGTCCCTCCGGTTTGATCCTCGACAAACCGGGCACGAGGTACTAACCCCCCCTCCAGTCTCTTTCAGGTACGAGGAAGCTAAATGAAGGATTCCTATGATCTTAAGAGGAAGACTACATGAAGAAGACCCGAATAGTGTATTGTGACGATCTATTGCGAACTTAAGAAGAAGTACGAAATACCCTTCAACATTTGGCGCCGTCTGTGGGAAACGAAACGAAAAGTCATTCCTAGCCCTACTGGCCGAGCCAGACATCCTCCTCGTGACACCTCATGAAGATGCCTCCTAGGAGAAGCAATCAAATTGGCAATGCACCACCCAAGAATCCTCCTCGGCCCAGGGGCCGTCCCCCTTTAAATGGCCGAGGAGGAGGAAGGGCAGCTGCTCCCAGGGCACCTAGAAATAACAATGTTGAGAGGAATCAAGATTATATGGAGGGGGCATTCACCAATGTCACTAACTCCCAAGAAGAGAGATCTGGAGAAAATAATCCACAAGGCGTCCCGGTGGGAAGTTCTTATGGAGCGTTGAGAGTCACAAACAACGTCGCGCCGAGAGGGCAGCCTCCTCAAGTAGCAATTAATCCTCCTCCCATAGCAGTGAATCCTCCTCAGCCAGCCGCATTGAACTTCACCCTTCCTAATGGACGTGTAGTCCGACCATCAGACTTTGGGATGGGTGAAGCTCAATACGGCTTGTTCCTTCTTACTTTGCAAGGATACGTAGGGGACAACGATGCTTCTAGAGTTAATGCAGAACTCCAAGCTCGAGGCACAAGAGCAACCTCGTGACACTTTGGTAGCCCCTCGTCAATCCCAAGCAAGAGCACCAGTAGTACAAGATGAAGCACATTCAAGAGCCAACACAAGGCCAATCCAATCTCGACTTGGACCTTCAAGAGTCCAATCAAGGTTGGGACCACAAGGTGCCCCGGATGATTTGCGGGATTTAATTGATAGGAGGATACGCGCATCATTGCAAAATGCGGCTCCGAAAGAAAACCGAGCTCAGGTGGTCGCTACACCACCCACTCTCCCTAACCAAGTCACGCCCAACCAGGTAAATCCTCAAAACCAACCCGAAGCGGTGGCGAAAAACAATGCCTTGAGAACTGTAGCTGAGGTAACCCCCTTGATCGACCCGATCACGGGGATGAGGCTCACTCTGCAAGAACTCAACGCAAGGAATTCCGCACTTGATGCTCAAATAGAAACCCTACGAGGAACCGTGCATGAAATAGAGCAAGACCAAGATCCAAGCCCGTTGTGCGACGAGATAAGGAGCCATCAGGCCAAAATCGAAAGAGGCTTCCCTACTTTCGAAAGTTATGATGGAACAAGCTGTCTGAAGGATTACTTGGTAAGATTTGGCACCAAAATGGACGCTTATGTTCACGATTCAAGGACCAAGGCACTACTCTTCCCGGCTAACCTCTCAGAAGAAGCCATGAAATGGTGGTCGCGCCTTCCTCATCGCTCGATCAAGTCCTATAGAGATCTCTGCAAGGAATTCTCTAAGCGATTCGAGAAGGTCATGAACACCAAGAGAAGAGTGAGATAATTGGCCGAAATTGTTCAGGAAAACAATGAAGACTTGAGGGACTTCATCAATCGGTTTCATGAAGCAGCCCTCCAACTTGAAGATCACTCGATCAATGAGAGAAAAGAATACTTGTATGGTAACACTACCAACATCAAGTTCCAAGAGGTGCTCTCAGCATCGTGTGTAGAGAATGAAGCTCAACTAGCGAAAGTTTGCAAGGATTTCCTCGAGGCTGAGGAATTCCGAAAAACAGTCACAGTGAGAACCAATCCTCCCAAGGAAAAAGGGAAGGAAAAAGAAAAAGAGAAGGAGTACCCTCCTCGTCCGAAAAATCCCGGAAAGCAAAGAAGAGATCAAAAGCATGGTTTGATTAGAGAGGGTCCCTCGAGGAATGAGTTTCGAGACAAGAGGTCTCCTCCAAGGAGATATAGCAACTACACGGACTTAAATAGGCCAAGATCCGACATCTTGAACTATATAGTATCAAGGAAGCTAGATGTCTCCTGGTCACCTCCAATCCAAGAGAACCGAAAGAACAAAAGTTCGGAGAAATTTTTCCAGTTTCACAAAGGAAAGGGGCACACCTCTGACGAGTGCGTCGAGCTCAAAAACGAAATCGAGAGGATGATACGCAATGGGCAGTTGGTCAACTATATCCGTAAGGAAGAACCCCTGGCGATCCTCCCTCCGCCACCTCAAGTGGGGATCGAGCACCACCCCCAAGGGAATCCTCATTATGATGATATCCATAATTACAACAATTATGAAAACCGTCCCGTGAACGGAAGCATCCACACTCTTACAATTGCCGGAGGACCCGCGGGAGGCGACACTTGAAATCAGAGGGAGATCACAGCTGATAATCTCAGAGTCAGAGACGTGAAGTATGCCCAAGTTGCACGACCAGGAACCAACTTCATCTCTTTTGACGATAGTGAAATACCTCTAAGGCACGCCGGTGGAGGAAACATCTATGACCCAAGTGTTCCGCTAGTAGTTTCCCTTGATGTTCAATCCTACAATTTAGGAAGGATCCTCGTCGATATCGGATGTTCAGCTAACTTGATCTTCACGGGAACCTTGAAGAGGATGCAAATGAATCCAAGAGAAGGTCTTAAAGAGGTGAGGAGTGCCCTGGTAGGCTTTGGAGGACAACCCATCATGCCCCTCGGAATGATCAACTTGACGGTCTCAATGGGAAGTGCTCCGCGACGAGTAACTCAACATGTTCCCTTTGTGGTCGTCGATATGCCTTTTGATTACTTCGCAGTCTTGGGTAGACCCGGCCTCTCTGAGTTCCGAGCCGTAGTATCTACAGTCCACAACAAGTTGAAGTTCCCCACTCCACTGGGAATTGGACAAGAAGTGGGAGACATAAGAGAGGCATGGGAATGCTACAACATGTCAGCCAAGTTCACTTCCAAGGTTTCCATCGGAGAGCCCAACCCAGGTCAATCACTCGCGGAGCAACCTCTTGTTCACAACGCTCCTTATCGTTTTTATACGGTCCGGCGAGTGAAGAAAAAGTCAAAAAAGCCAAGTCCGTCACTTAGGCGAAGGAAAGAAAGTCAAAAGAAAGAGAAAGATACCCTAGCAGGAGCTGTCAAGGAGCTCGAGGAGTATCAAGTTATACCTCCATTACCACCCTCTTCCAAGAAGAAGAAATTCTTCGAGGAAAACAAGATTGAAGCAAGAGAAACCCTCGAAGAAATTCAAATTGTCGAAGGAAGTGCCGACAAGGTTACCAAAATTGGTACCGAGATGACTACAGAAGTAAGAATGAAACTCATTCAATGTTTGAAATATAACAACGACATCTTTCCGTGGAGTACCGAGGACCTCAAGGGGATCGACCCAAGGGTCGCGGTTCACCGTCTGAACGTTGACCCGTCAATCACCCATATTCGAGAAAAGCGAAGAGACTTCAGTGCGGAAGACAGTGCCATCATTGAAGCGGAAGTCCAAAGATTGCTTAAGGCCGGTCACATCAAGGAAGTAAGATACTCCGACTGGGTTTGCAATGTGGTCCTCGTGGAGAAGGGACCCGGTAAGTGGAGAATTTGCAATAACTTCACAAGGCTCAACAAGTTTTGCCCGAAGGATCTCTACCCGCTTCCCTGGATCGACCAGCTAGTCGATTCCACAGCGGGATGTGCCCTCCTGAGTTTCATGGAAGCATACCAAGTCAAAATGGCCAAGGATGATGTACCCAAGACCGCCTTCTTTGCAAACAGAGATGTGTATTGCTTCAATGTGATGCCTTTCGGCCTCAAAAACGCCGGAGCGACCTACCAAAGGTTGGTTAACAAAATGTTCAAAGAAGAGCTGGGTAAAACAATGGAAGTATATGTTGATGATATGCTAGTCAAGAGTAAGACCGAGGAGCAACATGTAGGTTACCTGGCAAAATGCTTCTCGAATTTGAGGAAGTATGGCATGAAGCTCAATCCGGCGAAGTGTACCTTTGGAGTTAAAGGTGGGAAGTTCCTCGGTTATATGGTAACGGAGAGAGGAATAGAAGCAAACCTCGAGAAAATCAAGGCCATCCTCGATCTGCCGCAACCTCAATCCATCAATGAGGCACAACAATTGGTGGGTAAGTCGATCGCGTTGAGTAGATTCATCTCGAGATCCGCCGAGAAAAATCTCCCATTCTTCAAAGTTTTGAGAAAGAGCAACCACTTCGAGTGGACAAAACAATGTGAGGAAGCCTTCGAGAAGCTCAAAGAGTACCTACTCTCCCCTCCACTTTTGTCAATGCCAATGGAAGGAGAAGTACATTACTTATACTTGGCAGCAACTGGGGAAGCCATTAGTTCTGTCTTGGTGCGAATTCAAGGTAACGACCACTTGCCCATCTACTACTTAAGCAAAGTACTCGCTGTATCTGAAACACGCTATATGGATACCGAGAGGCTATCCTTCGCTCTAGTCTATACGGCGAGGAGACTGAAGCCTTACTTTGGAGCGCACAAGGTTGTGGTCCTGACGAAGCAACCTCTCAAGCAAGTCCTCGGAAAACCCGAAAACTCGGGAAGGCTAGCAAGATGGGAAATCAAATTGAGCGAGCACGACATTGACTATCAAGCACCTCTGGCCAAGAAAGCCCAAGTCATTGCCGACTTCCTCGTAGAGTATCCCTCCAAGGGAGCATCAGAGAAAAACCCTCCCGGAATCCAAAATGTCATGATGATGGTCGAGGAGCGACCACAACAGAATGATGCAATGCAAGCTCTCGAGGATGCTCTGAAAGAACTCAAAGAGATGTCCCAGACAAAAAGAAAGAGGCAAGAAGTGTTCCTAGCAGAAAACGTCGAGGAGCCTAAGGGTATGGAGACCGTCTCTTCAAAACCCAAGGAGCTCGCCAACCATGGGGACGTCTGGATTTTTCACGTGGATGGATCTTCCTCAGGAAAAAATGATGGGATAGGAATATACTTCAAGAGTCTGGGAGGATCGGAGCTCGAGTACGTTGTTACTCTTAGTTTTCTGGTCTCCAACAATGAAGCTGAGTATGAAGCTATCCTCATCGCTCTACGTATGGAAAAAGCACTTGAAGTGAAGAAGCTACACCTCTTCACTGACTCTCAATTGGCCGAGAAACAAATCTCGGGAAAGTTCAAAACCAAGAAGGACTCACTGGCCGAATACAAGAGCGCCATGACGGAGGAAATCCAAAAGTTCGAAAGTTGTGAAATTGAGAAATTCTCAAGGGATCTCAATCAAAGGGCAGATGCACTATCAAAATATGCTTCGGCTTCCGGAGGAGTGGATACCCGGAATGTGATACTTATGAGAATCAATGCATCATCCCTATGGTCATCAAAGCGAAACGTCTTGGCCATTGACACTCAACCGAGTTGGATGCAAGAGATCACTACCTATCTCACGAACGGTAGCCTTCCTCGTGATAAGGCTGAAGCAAGAAAAATCAAAGAAAAAGCGGATCGCTACATCATGCAAGGAGATCACTTATACATGAGATCCTTTGAGGGAGTCTACTTAAGATGCGTCGCCGAACAAGAAGTGCAAAAACTTTTAGGAGAAATCCACAGAGGAAGTTGCGGGGACGATGCCGGAGGAAGAACCCTTGATGAACGAGATTGTCAGACTCGAACAATCAAATAAATTTGTTTGAAAGCCCAAGAGCAACTCACAACTACACAAAACACGTAGTGCAGAGGTAAGATGACCTCGAGTGTCGATCTCTGGGGACTAAACTAGCTTTAACTAAGTAACTATATATAATTTCAGAAAACAAATTTATATTAACTCGACTTAACAATATATGGAGAAAGCTGGTGATAGTATGCTCGTTCTAAGCATCAAGTTCTAATTATGCATGAAAGTGCAACTCGTACTGCCTTAAAAGTAATTCGATTTACAAACACCAAAGACAGATTTCTAAACGTGTATTTTGCAAGCTTCCGATGTAGCATACAATTGTGAACTGCAGTACTCATGACCGAGTTTATGTCTACTAGACTCGGTGTGAGGCGTGAGTCGAGTATTCTTTCCATATCATCAAAAGTAGCCAGTGATGGGTAGTTCTATTATGTAGTTGAGGTAAGACTTAAACGACAAAATTTTGCTCAGCCTCCCCAAATGAATTCTGTTTTTAGTTTTCTTTCTAATAAGATGCGATCTAATCTCTAATATCAGTGATGTTGTTGAATGGTGATACAAGTAGGGAAATATAATGTGATACGCAAGAAATAATGAGTTGGCTGTGATGCATGGTGTAGAATTGGATAGGCGTTATATTTCTGTACTTGGGAGTTGAGAACACCAGCCTCTACTAGTTAAAGTTACAGACACCAGAAAAATCGTTTGTGGAAGAGGAAGGTGTTCTCCACAAGGTTATGGATGCTTTTAGAACAAGTTAAGTGGCTGTTCGATAGAAATTGCCGTCAAGTTAGGTCTCCCGTCTTTCAACTCTTTAATTTCTTGCCGAGTTCAATGGTTCATTAATACATTCTTGTAAATGGCCTGTGACGCCTTTTGTGCTCATTACTTGAAATTTTATTGGTTTGAGTGTGACGGTACTGAACAGTTAACACTCTCAAGGAGTTATTTTGAATTCGGCCGAGTTTTTCTTAACCGAGCTTCAGTTATCAACCATGGTTTTCATTTCAGATGGGTGGATAAGGCGGCAAAGATAGGGCCACTGCCATGTCTTTATCTATCTATAACTATTGTGCAACCGAGTTTGAAACTATGTAGTATAATTTTATGGTAAATTCATACAGAATCAAATTATTTGTCGAAAAAGTGAAACTGACCATTACCAAGAGGAGAAAGAAAAAAGTCGAACCTAAATGACTCCTGGGACAATGTTCTCACTTATTCCCTCGAGATGTAACAATCTCCAATTAGCAACTAAGGTTTCTTTTAGTACA